>OY776116.1:19307771-19907771 GCA_963675035.1 Allygus modestus
TCCCCTGACACTTTTCCAGAGAATATGAATTATGAAACGGACTAATGAAGAGTTAAAGGAGTACTTAAAATATGAGCTTGCACCCTTCTCTATGTCTTTGTTCTCAGAAGGAGGAATGCGAAAGGGAACCGAATCCTCCATGTACGCAGATTTTACCCCAGCCTCCTCAGAAGTATTATTCAGCTAGAATGACACATTGGTCATAGTGGGCGGAGGGTATTTACTACATAAAGTAGTGTGGCACCGCAACGACTCACTTGGCTCAGTCATCCAAAGGGATGTTGACTTGTGCAGAACCACTTTGGAAGTAACGTATCCATTGTTTTGGCGGTTATCCCGAGAATGACTCTACTAGTACAAATAAGCATGCAGGACGTATGCGCCGTACCACTCTACAGTCCTGTGCTGACATAATCTTATCAGATGAAGCAACACTCATCCCAGTACCCCAGGATAAATTTCCATGCAATGAAGGTAACAAACAAGGTATTTATAAACTACTTTACAATACTTTAAAAAATACATTTATGAAGTCAAGCAAGCTGTGGAGGATGCAGATGTTGACATCGTCAACTCAGCACTTTCCAAGGGCTCTTTCTTATAAGAAAGTCTTCATAATTGGAGAAGATATTGACATACTTGTGCTCCCCTGTGGTTTGGCTTCCGATGTAAACAATGTGCATTTATACAAGCCTGTAAGGGGCAAGGTGCATGGTGTACTGTATTCAAGCTCCTCCTTCAAGTACACTTTATCATGCTCTTCTCCTGGCATCGTTCTTTTCCTACATGCTGTCAGTGGACGCGAACAACATCAGCTATTGTTGGTCAGGGGAAAACCAAATGTTGTACCATTCTCCAAAAAAATCCTGAATTAAACAATATACTTTCTGTTTTCTTAGATCAGGGCGCAAGTGGTGTAGACATTGCGGAAGCAGGAGAGAAGTTTATTGTCAGTTTGTATGGAGGTAAAAACATGCACACACAAAATTTGGATAGCCTCCGTTCCCAGTCGTTTATCAAGGCTGCTGCGAAAACCACCAAGTTAAATCCTGCACGACTGCCTCCAACATGAGACGCTGCTAAATACCATTTCTACCGGACACTCCTCACCATCCAGAAGTGGTTAGGATTTGAAATACCACCGACAGAATGGGATTGGATGCGTACTGATCTAGGTCTCGCACCAATTCAAGGTATTCAGGATCCTGCTCCTCAATCCATATTGAAGTTTATATCTTGTTGCTGCAAAAAGAGTGCAATGGGACTTGCAGTTGTCAGAAAGCTGGTCTTAAGTGCTCAAACTTAAGTGCTCAAACCTATGTGCTGTCTGTCTTGGGCAGTCATACCAAAATGCTCCTACTAATGTCTTGGACGAGAGCAGCTACGGCTTAGACGATTAGGTCATTGATGCTCTTCAACTGCATGAGAAACTTTCCACTGATTCTCCCCATATTCCTCCAAACTCAACGAGTTACGAAGAGTATTATGCAATACCAGGCCCTTCAAAGCAAATTAAGTTTGAATACTGCTAAGAACTAATAAATAACTACGCATAAGGTCTTATTTTAGTCTTTCATAATATAATTGTATATTTTAACAATAGGATGAGACAGCTTAATGCTGCTAAAATATAATAAAATGCATTAATAATTCAGAAAATTGTGTTTTTTTAATAAACAGAACTTATTTAAGCAAGCATTTAAGAACTTATTTACTTATTTATTCGGAAAACTGCCCTCCGCAGGTTACAGACACAGTGACTTAGTAAATTATAAATTTAGCAATAAGAAACACCAACTTAAACTGGTAAATGCTGATCTAAATATAGGTATAATAAATATTCAGACGCTTAGGAAAAAAGTAGGTCAATTAGAATGTACTCTTGATTTCATGCCAGCTGAAGTATTATGTTTAAATGAGCATTGGTTGTACTCGGAAGAAATTTCTTACTTTGTGCCTGAGGGCTTCACTCTTGCAGGAAGCTACTGTCGCGAGCGACCTCTTATTAGAGGGGGTTCATCAATTGTGGTAAAAAAGACATTTTATTCAAACCAATAGATATTTCAAGTTTTTGTTTGGATTTCATTTTTGAAGCAACAGCTATTAAGTTAACTGCTTACAATTTAACTGTTGTGACTGTATATCGAACACCTGACTCTGACTGTGCTCGTTTTTTCAGTATTCTAGAAAAATTAATTCTTCATCTCATGTTTAAGAGTAAGCATAAGAGCAAATATATGGCCATTGCTGGTGATTTTAACATAGACATATTGAATTTAAACAAACCAGAAACCCTAACTTTTCTTGATATTTTAAGATCATTTAATTTGTACTGTACAAATGACAAACCGACAAGAAATCTTTCTTGCTTGGACAACATTGTGATTAATTTTCCTTTAGAACAATGTAGCGGTTCTTTGCTCGGGGAAGGTATTTTATCTGATCATGCTGGGGTCTTTACTAATATCAAGAGTATTTTGGGGTCTTCTTTGATTACAGTGGAAAGTGATCAGGACTCCAACATCAACTTTACACGTTTATTAACACAACCAAGGCTTGAAAATCTCAATGTATCATTATGTAATTTTGACTGGTCAGATCTGTATATTTTAAATGACATAGACATAGCTATTTGATTACTTCATGAACACTATAACCAACTTTTACAACTGTTTCTGCCCATTAGTTAAGAGGCCAAGATATAATAAGAAAGGTATGAAAACAGGTAAAAAATGGTTTACACCTAAGTTGAGAAAAATGTGTGAAACTCTCATCATTGTATGACATTTGGAAATCCAGCCATTTGGAAGTCGATAACTCTAGATTTAAACAATTTAAGAAATTGTACATGAAAGCTATTTCAGAAGAAAAGATCTTAGCAAATAGTAACTTAATTGCAAATGCTAAGAACAAATGTAAAACTGCTTGGGAAATTATAAAAAAAGAATCAGGTGAAGTAAAAAAACACGTCAATATTCCTATTCCACCAAATATCTTGAATGATTACTTTATAAATGTTCCAAATTCTGTGTCATCTCAGATAAGTAGTTCTAATAATGTTACCTATATAGATTCTTAATAACTTTGAATTGCCTGAATTTATAAATGGTCAAAACTTTAAATGGAAAGCAGTTGATGCTGAAACAGTCAAATCTATAGTTTTACGATTAAGTAGCTCTAAGAGTAATGATATTTTTGGTCTTTCTAATTATGTTTTAAAGAATATAATCAGCTGTATTACTCTGCCTTTAACACACTTAATTAATCTCATATTAATGATTGGCAAGTTCCCACAGTCCTTAAAACAAGTCAAAGTTACACCTATATTTAAGAAGGGTGAAAGGAACTCTCCTGAATGTCCCGATTGCCATTGTACCCATTGTGAGTAAAATCATAGAATCCTGCAGGTTGGAACAACTATACAACTATTTTGTGTCAAATAATTTGATTTACTCCCATCAATATGGTTTCAGACCCAAGCTTAATACAACCATGGCAATTGAAACTATTGTAAATCATATCTTACAACATTTTGAAAATAAATTAGTTGTAGGTTTATGTTTAATTGACTTAACAAAGGCTTTTGATTGTATTTGTCATAGTACTTTAAGTAACAAATTAAGATTTTATGGAGTTAGAGGTAATGAATTAGGTCTAATTGAATCTTATTTGGAGGATAGATTCCAGATGGTTGAAGTTAATAGCATTAAATCAGACTTTAAAAGAATAATAGCTGGAGTTCCCCAAGGTTCGGTCTTGGGTCCTTTCCTTTTTCTTGTATTTATAAATGATTTTTACTGTAATATACCTGATTGTTTAAGTGTTTTATATGCAGATGATACAACGCTCATGAACTCTCAAGTAAACTTAAGTGATGCTAAGAATCAAATTCAACAGTCCATGTCAATCGCCAATTTGTGGTTTCAAACAAATAAACTCTCAGTTAATAAAAGTAAAACTGAAACCATGTATTTCACTCTTAAAAACACCGAGGAACAGCTTCTGCCTTCTGTTAAGCTTCTAGGAATTGCTTTGGATTCAAAGCTTACTTGGGAGGCCCATGTTGTTAGTGTATGTAAACGTTTGTCTAGAGTTGTTTATCTTCTTAGGAAACTTAGGGACAGTGTAAATGTAGAGGTTCTAGTCACAACATATTATGGTTTATTTCACTCAATTTTGACCTACGGTATTCGCCTTTGGGGTAACTCCAGTCAATCTTAATAAGTGCTTTCATTTGGCAGAAAAAAGCCATTAGAATTATTTCTTGTTTAACGGAAAGAGAAAGCTGTAAGAACAGTTTTATCAAACTTGAAATAGTAACTTTACCATCTATTTATATACTGTAAAATCTCGTATTTGTTAAAAATAATATTGGTAAATTCAAAAGCTTAAAAGATACACATCAGCCTGACACAAGACATAAGGATGAGTTTGTAAACGCCTCAGGTTAGGCTTTCCAAAACCATTAATAGTTATTGTTACCAACAAATAAAAATGTTCAACAAACTTCCTCAAGCTATCAGACTGCTTCCACACCCAAGCTTTAAAATTAGACTTTGTAAATGGTTAAAATCTAAAGCCTTTTATCCTGTGCATGAATTTTTTAATTGTAATATGTCTGACCTGTAAAACTGTTAAATGTTATTTATGTAGTTGTTTCTAAGTTGTTAAGTTTGTATATGTTTCTTTAATTCTGCAAGAAGATGTACCTCTCTGTGAATTATGGACATAAGTATTGTGATTTTGATATCTGACCTTTACCTATTGCATATTCCATGTTATGTTTAACGGCAATAAAGAATTTTGTCTATTGTCTATTGTCTATTTAAACTTCAAAGCTTTGTAGCTTGAAAAGTACTGCCCATATCAAAAAGTTAAAAGAATCCAAAGTTGTAGCGAATTTTGTGCCCTTTAAATCTTATAATAACATAATTTGCTCTACAGTACAAAGGAAGGATGTTGAGCAAACACTAAAAAATGAAGGAAAATTTCTAAGTTTTGGCGCTGTAATTTTTTTTCCACAGGGTCTCCGTTTCCGCTAACTTGTTTTTAGCGAATTTCCCCTATAGGGAAGAAGCTATTACCATAGGTCTCATCGTAAGACTTAAGCCCGAGACCGTAATAACTTTTCATTTTGAGGTCCCCAGATGCCAAAAACCCATGTGTCCGTAAACACGATAACTCTCGTAAAAAAGGTCCGATCTTAATGAAGTTTGGTACAAATGTGTAAAGTACCATTTATTTGAACGAGTTAAAAAATCAGATGAATCGCACCCCTCATAGGGGGGTTTTGGGGGACATTGTCCCCCAAATATGTTTTTTTTGGGGGTTTCCACATGTAATTTTTTAATTAAATCAAATTTTAATTTTTACCATTAAATTCTGCATAAAAAAAGTTGGTATTTTGATCATTGCTCTACACAATATTAAAAGCGCTAAACACAGTATGTTGTCTAATGTTATTCTTATGGAGAAAAATAAAAATCGTATATCTCGCTTATTTATGAACACAAACTAACAATATTTGGTATATGGCTTCATCTGGTTGTGGTTTATTGTTGTTTGCACAAAAAAAATGTTGCCTGTGGTTCCCGTAGTAACAAACCTAGGTACTTGGTCGGTGCACGGCATTGTTCCGACAATGCATATCTCCGAAAGGCACTACTCCGAAATAAATAGGTATTTTCAAAGGCATTAGTCCGAAATGCACTGCTCCGAAAAGCAATACTCCGAAAGCGGTGTTCCGAAAAGCATTATTCCGAAAATATTTTTTCGGAGTAGTGCATTTTGGAGTAATGGTTTCGGAGCTGTGCATTTTGGAGTAATGATTTCGGAGCAGTGTACTTCGGAGTACCATCGTATGATATTATAGTGCTATACAATTATTTACTTAACAAATAAATTCATACACACTTTATTAAATAGGACACAGTCCCCAAAAAATCAAATCTACACGTCAATCAATACCTTTTCCCATGTGTGCGTGAATTTCTCTAACGACGCACACCACCAGTTTACTCATCCATTGTTCGGTTAATTGTTATCAATACTGGAACTGGAACTTATATATTCCTTTTCTGCAAAAATTGCCGCACCCCACGATATAAATATATTTTAGTTTGAAATTATGTGTAATTTGTAATAATGCACGTATTAGAAGGTTGTAAGAGCACGACAAAGTTAGTAAACGAGAACTTTTTTAATTTTTTACGTAGAAACAAACTTTCAGCGAGAAAGTTATAGTTAGTTAATTGATCTTCAATTTTTACTCCAAAACATTTTCGATACAACTTATAGTTTGTTCAATAACCTGGTGTAAATAACCGCTATGTAATTTCTACGCGCGCCGCCGTCATTGCCTTAGAACACAAAACCTTTCGGAGCAGTGCATTTAGGAGCTGTAAAATCAAGTTTGTGACTTTGTTCCGCAAATGCAAGACTCCGAAAGGCAGTACTCCGAAAAAATACCAAGTTTGAAAGGCATTAGTTCGAAATGCGTAAGTACGAAAATCAGAACTCCGAAAATGCACTACTCTGAAAGCAGTGTTCCAAAATGCACTGTTCCGAAAATATTTTCGGAGTAGAGCCTTTCGGAGCTACAAATTTTTGGAGCAATGCATGGATCTCGTACTTGGTCTTCATGTTATTCTTACGGAAAATAATTAAAATGTTATATATCGCTTGTTTGTGAATATATTTCTAATGAATCCTGTTAAGTGTTTTAATGTGTTATGTTATATATTCATTGGAAATTTGCTGAGTATGCAGGTTTGCTGCAACGGGGGTGTTTTACTCTTCATTTTAGTCCTAACAAAATATCCAAAAAGTCTAAATTCTCAACCTTTTGCAGGATAGCCCACTGTATTGTACATTTTGACTGGACTAATAAAGTTTTAGGTTTACTTGAGTATGCTTTTTTGACTCAGCTGCCTTTTTTGGCTAGGGTAATAAGTTTTGAGTGGCATGAAAAAAGTGTGTCTGAATTTGCAAACCGCAAGATACAATGGAACCTCAATAACTCAAACCTCGATAATTTGAATTCCTTGATAAGTCAAAGTTTTGTTATTCCCCTTGAACTGGCTTACTTAATACTATGCTATTTTACCTTTATAAGTCAGGGGGGAACCTCTCGATAATCAAAGATTTTCGGTCTTCTTAGCCCACCGCCGCACTTTTATAACTCAAAGTTTTAGTTGGGAAATCTCTTTTACTCGAAACTGTAACGTCACCCTACCTCTATAAGTCAAATTGTTGACTGAAGAACCTCTATATGTCGACATTTTACTTTAATATTTTGGAATAAAAACCCCAGTTATTGTATTTGAACATCTATCGTTCATGTTGCAACCCGAAAAAAAGTCTGATAATTGATTTCGTTATCGTGACCCTCAATAAGTCAAAGTCTGTGGAAGATCAACTTGATAAGTTGAACCTCGCTATTTTGAAATATTCGATAACTCAAATGTTTTCCGTTCCCCCTGAGTTTTGAGTTATTGGGGTTCCACTGTCTTTTCATTTTAAAGCCTCTCTCTCTCTCTCTCTCTCTCTCTCTCTCTCTCTCTCTCTCTCTCTCTCTCTCTCTCTCTCTCTCTCTCTCTCTCTCTCTCTCTCTCTCTCTCTCTCTCTCTGTCTCTCTCTCTCTTTCTCTCTCTCTCTCTCTCTCTTTACTTGAAACAAGAGCTGACAAATTTTCTATAAATTCAAATTGATATAACACTTATTTAACACTAGACGAGAGCTCTATGTTTATTTACATCTCATTGGCTTGAAGGGGCCATAGCCCCTAACCTTGCTCCAATACTCTGCCCTATCTGATTTGCAGGAAGACATGTCAGTTTGTAAACACAGTAGACACTTAATCACATGTTTAATGCAAACCAAGCAGACGTTTTTAAAACTCCATGCTTTTCTTATGAGACATGGGTTATGTTATTTCTCGTTTGCAATTAACTTTTTAGAAATACTGCTATTTTCCCAAAGTCTCTGGGATCAAGACCTTTAATTTGAGCCCTCCCCCATTATCCTGCAATTAGCTGAACTCCCACAATTTTGACTTAAAAATTTCGCTTACAGAATTATATATAAAGATAATGTAAAAATGTCATGGGTCAACATATAATATTTACATAATTCACAACAATAAAGTTTATATACAATCAATGTAACAAAGGTGATTTTTTCCAGTTTTTGCAATGACTGCAGCTAATGCAACCCAAAGCTCATATCCCTGCTACATGGATAACAGGTTACTTGTCTTTCTGGGAGATGTATTTAGTGTCAATTGGATGCGAGATGCTGAAACTGTAAGTTTGTGGCATTTCCTGAAATAATGGTAAACAAATCAAATCTTTGTATGTAGGACATTGATCTAGTGACTAAAGTTGTGGAAGGACTTACAAATTCAAGTTCAAGTTCAAGTTCTTTATTTAGCATGTTGACAAATATTACAATGTACACGCCAAGTCATGGTTACAAATCATAAACAAAAAACCGTTGTTAATACAATGGGCAATAGGTACATAAATACATAAATAGGAATTGCAACGTTAATGCGCTTTTCTATCAGCTACAAAATCATTCACACTATAAAAAGCCTTATCAATTAGTAAGCTTTTTATTTGCCTTCTAAACCTACTATAGTCTTGTTCTACCTTTATGTTCAGGGGCAGACTATTGTACAGTTTCACCGCAGAGTACTTTAAATTCTTTTGGAAAAAAGAGGTGGAGTGTGATTCATAATGCGTCTAGGTTTACTTCTGGTACTATAACTATGAATAGGAAACAAATTTTGAAAGAGGAAGAGGTTTTTGTGAAGAAAAGACAAAGTTTCAAGGATATAAATGGAAGAAATGGAAGAATTTTATTAGACACGAAACAGTCTGCACATGAGTTCTGTCCTGGTATCTGAAAGATTGTCCTCAGGGCCCTTTTCTGCAATCTAAATACCAGCTTTGTTTTACTGCTTTCACAACCCCAAATGGGGACTCCATAAGACATATATGATCCCATAGTAAGCAGCAATAAGAATCTCAACACAAGCAAAACAAGAGTTTTCGAAGCACAAAAATACCTTGACTCAGCTTCTTGTACACATGATCTATGTGCAAGTCAAATGATAGGTTAGAATCAATAATCAGACCAAGAAATCTTATGAAACTTTTTGAGAAGACTGGCTCATCACCAAGGCAAACACTTAGTAAACTATCATTTGGACGTTTCCTAATACAAAACTCAATAAGAGTGGTCTTTGAGATATTTGCCTTGAGTTGGTTACGTTCCACCCAATCAAGGAGACAATTCCCTTGTAAGAATGTCTCAAATTCCAAACAATCTCTGGAAGGGTTAGAAAATGTGAGGGAAGTGTCGTCTGCATAAAGACAAACGTTTGAACTATTTACACTCTGATGAAGATCATTGACAAAAATCAAAAATAGTACAGGTCCAAGAATTGATCCCTGTGGCACACCCCTCTTTGAAAACCTGCTACATTTGGTTCTTGATTGATCTATACAGGTAACTTTGACACACTGAACTCTGCCTGTGACATACGATCGAAACCATTCACGAGCTTTACCACGGACACCCATGTTGTACATTTTGTTAAGCAACAGCTCATGGTCTACGAGGTCGAAGGCTTTACTGAGATCAAAGAATAAGCCAGAGGAAAAGTCACCCAAGTCCATCGCATCGACAATATTTTGAACAACAGAAAACATAGCATCAACCGTACTTTTTCCCTTGACAAATCCGAATTGTTGAGTGAACAACAACCCGTAACTATCAAGGAAATTCAACAGCCTATTCAAAGCAATTCTTTCGCACACTTTTGAAAAAGTAGAGATGATTAAGATTGGCCTGTAATGTGAACAATCTAGTTACTACCCTTTTTATGTAGTGGTTTAACGATAGCAAGCTTTAAGGAATCTGGAAAAGTACCCGTTGAAAAAGATTCATTTATCAAGCTGCAAAGTGGTTGTGCAAGTTCGAAAGCCACCTTTTTCAGTAAGGCCGATGATATTCTGTCAGCACCAGAGGACAACTTACTCTTTAATGAACGGATTGCATCTATTACTTCTTGAGTACTGGTGGGAAACAGAAAAAGAGAATTCAGTGGAGTAGAACTTCTGTTTGAGAACAAAGTGTTGCTAGAGACCCTGTTACAATCATCTCCAACATTGAGAAAGTATTCGTTAAAGATATTTCCAATATCAATAGGATCCTTCACAACATTGCCTGCCCGTGTCGTAATTGCCGGAGAGTCCTCCTCACGGACGTCCGCTAAATCTCTATTCTGGTTAACGATTCCCCAAAGAGTTTTGGCCTTGTTAGATGAACTTTCAAGTTTCATCACCACATGCTCAGATTTAAGCTTTAGAATTAGGTTCCGGTACAGCTTTTTGAGGGAAGTATACTTTTTCCTCATTGGATGGGACGAAGGCAGGTCTTTTGAGTTGATATAGGAGTTCCTTAGTTCTTCTCTAACCTTCAAAGCCTCATTACTCAGTTTGACTTTATGTCTGGAATCTTTGCTCAAACCTGACTTTCTTTTAACTAAAGGGAAGCAAATACTGAAATAATAGTCCAGGTTCTTAAAAAAAGTCAAACCTGTCATTTACATCGGTTGCAGAATATAGGTCAGCCCAATTTTCTTTGCGAAGGAATAATGCAAAGAGCTTGGTGTTGTCTTCCAAGAATATTCTTTTATAATGATACAAAATTGAAGGAGGCTAGGGGATGCTTTTTTACCCAAAACAGCAACTTGAGCGTGATGATCAGTCAGATAGGATACCAATACAGAGCTCCAAAAGTGCTCAGGGAAATCAGTGAAGACGTGGTCGATTAAAGTTCTAGAACCTTTGAACTCTCGTGTATAGGAGCGTATCATTTGTCGTAAGCCAAAAGAAGACATATCATGCTCCAGCATTTCTGAATCGATTGATGAAACGGCCAGGTCAATATTGAAATCTCCAAGAAAAACTGTGCCACGGTTAACCTTCATGATACTCGACAAACACCCATGAATATTCTCGAAAAATACCTCCTTACTCGCCGTTGGAGGCCTACAAACCCCGACAACATGGAATCTAATTCCTTTTAAGTCAACAGCAATGGCTGCCAACTCACAAAGACCTTCTACACAATATTCATTCACATCAATAGAAACAAAAGAGATATCTGGTTTTACGAATATTGCCACTCCGCCCTTTTGCATGTTAGATCTACAGAATGCGCTTGCAGTCACATAGCCATCAATCTGCAAAACCTCAAGGTGAGTAATATGATGTTCACTAACACAAATCACATCCGGACTTTCCTCCTCCAGAAAAAGCTTGAATGCGTCATGATTCGCAAACAAACCACGTATGTTCTGATGTAAAATCTTACCAAACGAGACATGGGAAGAGAATGCTGGAGTACTCATATCAGATGTAGGACCATGCACCACTGTTTGACCGTTACCTTCTGTTACGTTGAGGGTTGGGGCAACTGATAATCTCGTTTCCCGAAGGGAGAACTGAAGAGAGAACTGGTTCAGGAGAACGATTCTTATGGTGAAAATTACACACATTGAAAAGAACCTGACACATAAGGTATCCCAGTAAATAATTGCCCTCCCTGCTGAGGTGTCTACCGTCTCTTGCAAGGTGATACCAACTTAAACAATCATTTACCTCGATATACTGCACTCCAAAATTAAAACACATTAATTCTATTTGTTTTAAGGTACATCATTTGTTCCGATATTAAAATAAATCATTTCAGGTTGTTTGTTTACATAGGATAAAAGTTTATGCTTGATTGAACCAATCTTTGCACCAGGATTCATATCGAGTACAGCACCATAGTCAGAACATTGTTTGCCCGAGTATCGGAGCAAAGAATCACCAATAATCAAGCATTTTGTTAAAGGAGGCTCCTTATAGTGATTGAAGGGCAGCGTATTATGCAACAACTGGTCACGGTGTTCATCTTTCTTATCAACTAAGTTTGGTAGCACATTTTCCCTAGGCTTTACACATTTCCCATTACGCTTCACACTCTAATTAGTATTTTGGCATTCAATAACATTTGATAGTGCAGGGCTGTTACAGTCAACTATGTTATTTAGCTTGGTAGCCTTCCAAACGCCGGAAACATTACTGAAAATAGAGTCATTGTTGTCACACACATTGTCACGAAGAGCATTATATTTGTTAGAACAATTAACTAAAGTGTTTTTTGTTGATTCGCTTTGCCCTTTTTTCCCGTGTTTACAGCTGGCTGTCCGCTTTGGTTTCACAAGTTGCCAACTATTATCGGAGCCGCTAAACTTTACTAGTTTTATAGGCTTTAACTTACAGTTAACAATGTTATTGTATGATGGATGGGAGGAAGTTCGTAACTGAGAATGATCAGGGGGATTGGTAGGTTTGGTGGTATTGAGGTCAGGCAAGGTAAGAACAGGCTGAATGACATCGTTAATGCAACCATAATACCAATCAGAGTATGACTCTTTACATCCAGGAATACAATAATAATTAAGTATAAACTTTGCATTGACAATCACATTCAGGCCACATTCAAAGTCACTGATCTGCTGAGAACAGTTGATTTCTAGCAAACGAGATTCAGGAATATGCAGATTCTTTACAGTGTTAATAGCTGATCGTTTATTTACACCTGAAACGGAGTCAAAGTGATAAGCAATATTAGTACTTCGGTCAATGAATAAAAGGGACCAATGAGAACCAGAATCGGCCCTTTCAGTTTCGTGACTATTATTTACATAAAGGAAAACAAAATTAGAACAATTATAAGAAGAGTTTAACAATGTATCGATTATAGCCTCAGCAGATCCTATTTTCAATAAGTGAGTTACAGCTGGGTCAAAGAAAATAATTCCTTTTTCTGTTCTTACATTTTCAGCCATTGCTAAAAATAAGCTGCTATATTATGTTCCTCTACCCACTTATTCGAACTTGGTGACTTTATGCTATCAGTAGTATTGTTATTATCATTTATTAGATATAGTTTATAATTAAATTTATGTACAGCCAAAGACTGACACAACTCGTTGCATTTTTTAAGCTGGTCACCAACACTACGGATATTGCCTGTCAAAGTATTATTCTCGACGATCAGCGATGATATCTGAAGCTCTCGCTGCCGTAGAGTGTCTTCCAAGTATTGGAGCCGCTGCTTGAGATCAATAATCTCACCATCAGTCTCATCCAGAATTTTGAAAGAGCGGTTCATTTAATTTCTTCTCTGTTCTTTTTCAATTTCGAGTTTAGAAGATAATATTTGAAGTTCATTTTTTGACTGTTCGAGGTCTTTGACACAATATTTATATAAATGGTTTTGCTTATCTATTTTCTCCAAAAGACTGGCAATATGCAAACTTAGGTTGGTAAAGTCGGTTTCAGGGTAGTTAAAAGTAAGTGCGTTCAGTTCTGTAGGTAAAGAAATCAAACTCGTTTGGAAGTCGTCTTCGGCCTCATTTAGAATTAAGAACTCCTCGTTATTAGTCATTTTGTTTAGTGCCTAAAGTGTATATACGCCTTCAAATCAAGTAATTGACACACGCAGGACTTTAGTGTACTGCAAAAGGGATGAAGTGAAAAGCAGGCGTACGAAGCAGCCGCAATATTAGTTCTTACTTCAATGGATAGATGGAAGAGCTGCAATCGAGCGGAGAAGCTTTGACTTAGTATGTTGTAGATTGTCAAAACAATAATAGTTGGATTTTTGACAGCAAAAAAATCGATGAGATCCGGATGGGATTCGAACATACGCTACTGCGGCAGGGCCACTGCAGTTTACAAGGCAGCTAATTAGACCACGCGGCCACCACGGACTTGAGTGACACGCAGTCCAAGATCAGTCAAATGTCTTGTAAAATGAAACTAAAACAAGCAGCGTGTGTTTAGGCCTGTTACGATATTTTCCAACATTTTAGGTTAGGCCACAACAGTGTTAAATGGTAACACAAGAGCAATTTAGCTGACTTGTTAGTTTGTTGAGACAAATGTACACTTGGCAAAACTGGAGTTTCTAGCACTGAGTCCGGATATAGTAAACACAGATACAACCAATAACTCACGAAACAATCTCCAATATCGCCGCATAAAGCGACACAGATTCAGTACACTGCGGCCATCTTGGCCATCTCAGAAATGCTTGCACATTTTGAATAATTGCATAAAGTACACTCTTTTTAAAGAAGATTTGTCCTTAAAAGGTTTTTTTCTATTTTAAATAGTAATGGAGATATGGACTATGGACAGTTTATATTTAGATAACAACTAGCTTTTCCCAATAGCTTTGTTGTTCACTGATTTCAGTTTTATATTAAATTTAAAGTACCTAGACCGAGCTCTTTTCATCACGCCAAGAACAAAACAAAAGGGCCGTTCCCGCCAGGAAGGGAAAGATAGGACTCAGGACCTTACCTGGTTAAAAGATTTCCCCATAAATGAACTATATTGTTGTAAATTCCAATACATTCTTAAACATTGTCATGGAATAAATATTATTATTATTAACATTACCATAACATAAATTAATGGCAATGGGGCAGAGTCTTAAGGTCAGAAAAATTTATCCATATTAACAACTTGGTATGGTTCAGGAGAAGGTTAGAGGGGCAGTTTTCAAACCTTTTATAAACATATTTTTTTCATAAAAAACATGACAACTTTTGAAGTTATTGGGACCCTGAGATTTGGGTAAGGGGGGGAATCAAATCAAATCAAATCAATCTTTATACAAAACATACAAGCAAAATGTACATGAATGCATCTTTATTCTAAAACTACATACAGCCTTCTACTTCATATAATTCTCGTTAATTTCCTATTGAGCCATAGTTGTTTTTTATGAAGTAATAAATTATTCTAAATTATAAAACTGAGCATCAATTAAAAAACGCTTAAGTTTATTTTTTAATTTGTTCAGGTTTTCCTCGCTTCTAATAATACAAGGGAGAGAATACATGAATTTAACTCCAATATAATTAGGACTATCCTTAAATTTGTCTTTTTTATGCTTTTTAATTTTAAAATTTTGTTTGTTTCTTGTGTTGTATTTACGTATGTCTTGCTGTCTTTGTAGTTGTGACTCCTGATTTTTAACAGTTAATATTGAAATATTGTCTTACAAATGTAGAGGCTGTAAATGGTCAAGAAATCTAACTCCTTGAAATTATTTTTGGAAGATTCATTTTTGTCGAGATTAAGGATGCATGTTATGGCCTCTTTTTGTAAATGTAAAATTTTATTTAAGTTGAATCTACTCGTTCCTCCATAAATTTCTATACCATAAGAAATATACGAGTATATGTCGGCAAAGTAGACTGTTTGCAAAATTTCTTTACTGCATAACGGATATAGGCGTCTTATTGCAAAAATTCCAGAGCTAATTTTATTACATATGTTATTGTCATGTGTGGTCCAATTGAGTGTACTATCTATGGTAAGGCCTAACAATTTGGTTTCATAAACAAAAATGTCTAAGAGCTCCTTCCTGGAGTTTTTACACTCAAACTTTATGAACGTATTCAAAATATTGTTGGTCCCCTACAACAAGGTATGTTGCGTGAGTAGTGTTTAGGAGCCTTTTTTTGCAATCAACTACAGTACTCAGTGCCATCCTTAGGGCAGCGTGACAGGGCCTCGCGCCTACGAAGGCCTTGCGCTTGAGGGATTTTTTACGTGGAAGCTCGAGGCTTCATTGCCACGGCAGGGAGCATAAATGTGGACTATTGGCTATTAATATTTAACAACTGAGAACAATGCACAAACAGCTAGTGGTACATAGTTTGCTAATAATGACCACATATTTTAACAGCAAGTTCAGAAGAACGTGAATTACTATTATAGGGGGTGCTTGAGTGCTGTAATGCTGTCCGTCACAGACTTGGTTGAGTACAGGAATTGCCCTGGGAGCTGATTATGGCGCGGCTGGACCGGGAGGGGCATGGCTCCACCAATAGCGAGTGTATTTCTCAACGTAGCAAGCAAGTCTGTGTCGGGACAATGCAGGTGCAATACGAGGGATTGGGGAGTTTACTTCAAGGGTTTTCTTTAAGCAGTTAGTATAGGTAAATTATTATTAAAAAGTAAAGTGTAAATTCAATACTTCCAATGCAACTGGATTGCAGGTGGATTTGAGAAAGGAGAGTGTGCAACAAGAGTTCCTGAAGGTGCGTGATCAGACAAACACCAGCCATGTCTCGGAGTACGGAGATATTAAACTAGCCAACACCAAGCTCAGTGAAGTCATCGGGTACAGGGAACATCCAGTGCCCTACTATGAACTTGACTGTCGTGTGAGTAGTTTAAGTTACCTATGAGTTTAACTATTGGCTATTTACATAATCTTGCATATCAGTATTTTGGAGCTACTAAATAGTTTTGATATAAAAACTAAACATATATTTGACTCTCATATTCAAATTTTGTATTCATGATGCTGGAAATTTTGTTATTATGCTGGAACCAAAATTATATACAATTTGAAGCCATCATAAAAACCTTCCGTATGTCTAGGATTTTGTGCCTCAGCATCAGGTTCCGGTGGCTATCCTGGAACACCGCATCCACACCGCTGTGGATCAAGAAGAAAAGAAGAAATTAGAGAAGGATCTGCAAGATTTGCAACAGGTAATCATCGTTTTCACTTAAAGTAATTTAATTGTCGGTGAATTAGTCTGCCAATATCATAAAATATTAAACTGTTTTAGTATTGAACACAGTTAAGAACAAACACAATATGTTCATTCGTCTTGGAAAGGTTCCCAAGAATTAATGCGGAGCAGTTTCATGGAAAATTTCACCATAACACATTGCACATTTGAATAAACTTTTTCTGGTAATAAGCGTCAGCTTGTTGTTAGTAAGTTTATCTGCTGTTACATTTTATTTATTAGGCTACGATATACAAAGTGAGTGCATGTTAGGGGTGGCGGTGGAGGGGCATGGTAGGGATGGTGGTGGAGGGGTGTGGTAGGGGTGGCAGTGGAGGGGCATGGTAGGGGTGGTAGTTGAGGGGTGTGGTAGGGGTGGCAGTGGAGGGGCATGGTAGGAGTGGTAGTGGAGGGGTGTGGTAGGGGTGATGGGGGAGGGGTGTGGTGGGGGTGGCAGTGGAGGGGCACGGTAGGGGTGGTAGTTGAGGGGTGTGGTAGGGGTGGTAGGGGCGGCGGTGGAGGGGCATGGTAGGAGTGGTAGTGGAGGGGTGTGGTAGGGGTGGTGGTGGAGGGGTACGCCTCTCCATTCCTTATATCCATTTTTATTATAACACATTTCTAGCTTACTGCTTGCAACTCAAATGAAATTATACGTCAAACTAGTAGCTTGAAGAGACCATAGCCCCTTCCAATACTCTGCCTCTTCTGATTTATTTTACTCTTTACATGCTGAGGTAAATAAACACATATCAGTTTGAGTTTGTAAACAATGCAGACACTTAATCACATGTTTTATTGTAAATTAAACAGACATTTTTAAATCCCCATGCTTTTCTTATGGAGGATGATTTACATTATATCATTTGCTTGTAGCTTTTTAGAATTACTTATTTTTCCCGAGACCCTGGGATAAAAACCTTTAATTTGAGCCTTCTCCCATCATCCTGAGATTTTCCAAACTCCCACAATTTTGACTTAAAAATGTTGCTTACATAATTATGTATAAAGATTACAGCCAAGCGAAAGATCGGCCCTTGAGACCAGCACATATTTGATTTTTTGTTTACTGAAAACTTAATTAACTTACAACTACCAAAGTCCCAGTGCTTTCCTAAGACTCCGTAACATATTCAATATACGTTTGATCTCCTCAACTGGTTTTTAAAAATACGTTTAAGAACTACTGGTCTGAGAAACCGGATGTTTCTGTAGGCAGTAGACCTCAATGCATTGACTTCAATGGTAGGCAGTCTCAGAGACCGGATGTTTCTGTAGGCAGTAGACCTCAATGCATTGACTTCAATGGTAGGCAGTCTCAGAGACCGGATGTTTCTGTAGGCGGTAGACCTCAATGCATTGACTTCAATGGTAGGCAGTCTCAGAGACCGGACTTTTGTTTTATGTAATCTTCATTTTTATTAATTTATTTTTATTCCATATTTAAATCAACATAAAATTGTACTATAGTACTGAATTATAAAGATGTATTTTTTAAATTTACTATCCAAAAATAGTTAAATAAAGAGTAGAAATAGTAAAGGCCTCTAAAACAGGAACTTTCGCTTAATGTAAATCAGAACTATTTTTTTCAGTTTGAAGTGTCAACACTAATGCACCACTTGTCTTGAATTTTGAATTCCATTACTTACCTGGGTACTGTACTTTAAGAAGAAAAGTATGTTGCGGTAGGCATGTTAAAATTATTACAGAATTGATACCGACCAAAATAGATTAGTTCAATTGTTTTACCTAACAAAATTGTAAAATGATACTTAAATGAGCAGCAACAACAGACACTATCTACCATGATTTCAGAACTGTCGAGGTTTTTTTTCTGACTGTGTGTGACATTTTGTTTAATTTTAAGAGTTATCCTGAACTGGGATCTTTACATGTAGGCTTTAATTATATTTACGTTAAACTGATTTTTCTTAAAGATTCGATGATAAATGTTACTATATCATGGAGTAACGATCGGATTGGTAAACTAATTATTGACCTGTTGATTTATTTTATTTTACAGACCCGTACAGATATGGTTAATTTCTTTTCAAAACTGGCAGAAGAAGTATTAACTCCTGAGAATATGGATCTGTACCAAGATACTGTGTCAAAGAAGTCAGAACTCACGAAATCCAACCTTGCCTGTTATGAAAGTGCAGTTACACATTTAGATGACAGGTGCTTCAAAATCAGCAATGTAAGTATATAAAGCCATCACTGTTTTCACTGGTTAACCAATCAGTGCCTGGGGGCCGAGCTTGGTCTGGAGGAAAAACATATATTGTACCTTTACCACAGAGAAAGCTTCAGCAGCTCACTGGTTGTTTTTTATCAGCTTATATGATTATTTTATTATAAATTGAAACTTCATGCAGTAGCAACCAACCAACAAAATACCAATTTTAAAATTAGTTTACCAGAAAAATTAGAGCTTAAACTAGGTTTTAAAATGTTTAGAATACACTGTATATTAAAACGTAAATTGTTAAATTACTTTCAGTTTAAAAAATAGTCTTAGCTTCAGTCTTAAAATTTCAAATTTGCGATAAAACAGATTTAAACTTGTTTAAATTTAATTTCCAATGATGCGGAAGAGTACTAAAATAATCAAAATTTGTTCCATCAAATTTTGTTGTAAAAGGCTATGAATTTCTTTAATTTAAAAAAATAATCTATTGTGATATTTCTGGACTTTGGATTGGAGGATTAGGATGACTGTAAAGTGACACAATCCGGGGGAGTCTTTTGTGTTATTGCTACAGAAAGAGTTTGAAAAATTCACCTCCCTAAAAGAAAAGGGCGGTCATATTACAATTGCTCATCAAGCTCAAAATTAGTCAATTTGTTTTAATTTGAGGAAAATAATTACTGATCTTTCTAGAGTCAAGCTTGGGAAATTTGGTCCCCCAATACTGCAGTGTTTTAAACAATTTCTTTGTTTTAGAGAATTTCCCCTATAGGGAGGAAGCTATTACTGTAGTCGGCATGGTAAGACCTAGGCCCGGGACCATGATAACTTTTCGTTTTGAGGTCTCCAGATGCAAAAAAAACCATTAGTTCAAAACTGTATTTAATATATATACCCTATATATTAATATACAAGGGGGTTTTTCTTCACAGTCATAACTCGATAACGGCTGGACGGATTTTAACATTTGAGGTGTCTAATTAAAGGTATTTTTTCGTAGATTTGCCAATATTCTCAGAATTCTAAGAAAGAGAACACTTTAATACAGTAAAGTTCTGAATTTTCGGAATAGTGGCGCTATCCGATGGCGGAAGTCTAAACTATTTGTTGATTGAAAGTACGTTGTTATCAACCGTTTTAATATCAGATGTTTTGTTATGTTTGTTTACAACTGATGTGCAACAGGGCAGCTAGTACATATATATTCGCTAGGGGGTTTTTATTCACAGTCATAACTCGATAACGGCTGGACGGATTTTAAGTCTGAGGCGTAAAATTAAAGGTATTTATACGTATATTTGCCAATACATCTCAGAATTTTAAGAAAAGGCATCACTTAAATACAGTAAAGGGCTGAATTTTCGGAACAGTGGCGCTATCCAACAGTGATCTACCTTAATTATGAACATAAATTAATACAATTTGGTCTGTGGTTTTACCTTCTTGAGTTATATTGATACTTAAATAAAACCCCATTTTTTTGTTCCTTGCTTCAGCAAACCTGCATACTCAGCTGCCATGTTATTCTTATGGAGAATAATTAAAATGTCATAAATTGTTTATTTATGAATGTACATTGATGAAACTTGGTATGTGGCTTTATGTGGTATTAAGTTGCATACATATGCATTGGAAATTTGCTGAGTACGCAGGTTTGCTTCTACGGGGGTATTTAGATTTAGACAGTGGAATAAACCAATTCTAAATATGGATTCATATTCATATTCATATACACTTATTAAGCCATTTATAAGTAGTACAAAATTATACATTACAGTAGTAGTACAGTTACTACTATCATATATATATATAATTTTGTACTAAGTATAAATGGCTTAATAAGTGTATATTAATATGAATATGAATCCACATAGAATTGGTTTATTCTACTGTTTTAAAACACATATGATTACAACTCTGCTTTGAGTTGCCACATTGGAGAGACAAATACATGCAAATACATGCAACTTTAAATTTATATTAGTGGCTTGAAGGGGCTTTAAGAGGCTAAAGACCCTGGTGTTTTTACTTTTATATTTCTTTGCATGTAGACATTATATTTACTGCTCTGAGAAAAACAAGTCAATATGAAAGTATGAACCCAGTTAATAAAAATACTTACACAAAACAGACATTTACATTCCATTATAAATAATTAAAGCTAATAATTTGTTAATTTAACGTTTTTAAATTGTTTTTAGTGAATTTCATTTGGAAAGTGAACTATTAGCATGACCCGCACGATGAAACTTAAGCCCAGGACCACTATAAAAGTTCCTAACGTGACCCCTGAACACGTTTTGGGGGTTCATTCAAAATGTTTTATTTATATATATATATATATATACACACACAAACACACACACACACACACACACACACACACACACACACACACACACACACAAGGTGACAATTAAGTCTTAGGACGACTTTATAACATTTAAACGAAAAGAGATATCACAACCAAATTTGGCAAATAGTTACTGGTAATAGTAAGCTACTTTTATATGTACATGGTGATCGGATGTCACCTTTTGGGTGATATAACCGGTTATAAAAGCTGCCTACAGCATTTTGTATGTATTCTCATGGAATAGCTTGAGCTTCCTGTGCTATCCTGTGTCTAAGATCATCCAGATCTGTAGGCTGAGTTTCATAAACTTTGTATTTGAGGTAGCCCCATAAAAAGTTCGGAGTAAGAAGAAAATCTTTAATGAAAGCATACATTCATATGCACTTCAAATTAAAGGTCTAGTTGAACTAAAAACAATGCTGCAAACCAGACCTCAAAAGGTTTATTCAGTAGGAAGTAATTGCTGTTCAAAGTTTTAAAAATGTTTAATACATTGTACATATGAATAACAGAAAGTTACAAATTGAAGGCAGTACTTACTGAACTCCATTCAAAGTAGGTGTTCAAAATGTTCCCCATTGGTCTCCTGGCATTAGCCTAACCGGTTATAAAAGCTGCCTACAGCATTTTGTATGTATTCTCATGGAATAGCTTGAGCTTCCTGTGCTATCCTGTGTCTAAGATCATTCAGATCTGTAGGCTGAGTTTCATAAACTTTGTCTTTGAGGTAGCCCCATAAAAAGTAGTCCAGCGGAGTTAAGTCAGGGGAACGAGCTGGCCACTCAATCGCTCCATGTCTTCCAATCCACCGGTGAGGGAATACTTTATCTAAGTATTGCAATGGTATTGCCTAACATCAACACTATAGTGTGGTGGTGTTCCGTCTTTTTGGAAACAAAATTGTTGGATGTCAGCGCCAAAACTAGCTTGTAGAGCAGGAACTATCTCATTTTGGAGCAGAGCTTGATACTTGATGGAATTTAACTTTCCATCAATGAAAAATGGTCCTATAATTGTATTACGCACTATAGGACAAATCTTACATGAGCAACAGGAAACAAAAAGTTTATAGCAATGGTGACTGGTCTGTGGAGACTACTGTAAAGTATGGTGTCCCGCAGGGATCCATACTAGGTCCATTGCTCTCCCTAATCTGTATTAATGACTTGCCATCTTCAGTTCCATCCACAACAATTCTGTATGCAGATGACTCAACTTTTTTAAATACGAGTAAAAATCTAGACGAATTGAACATTGTTACACAAAATACTTTGGTGGAAGCGTCTAATTGGTTTAAAAGCAATGGCTTCCTCTTAAATGAGTCTAAAACTGAAAATATTCTTTTCACCTTAAGATCATTTGAAAATCATGATGCTCAGTGCAACTCAGTAAATAGTGCAAAATTGTTAGGAGTGTTCATCGACAAACATTTAAATTGGGATGACCATATAAACTACATTTCCACTAAATTATCAAGAGAGATATATCTTCTCAGACCTCTCATTTCCTGTGCCAGTCAAGTTATGTAAAATCTGCTTTTTTTGCCTTTTTTCAATCCATTATGAGATATGGGCTTGTTGTATGGGGCAATGCCAGTAAAATTAACAATATTCTAACCCTAAAAAAAACCGATAAGAGTAATTACTAATTCACAACCACTAGAACACTGCAAACCTCTTTTTATTAGTTTAAAAATCCAAACAATAATAAATCTGTAACGGTTTGATCTTATAAAGTATATTTTTCAAAATCCACACTTAATAATGCCTAGCAGTAAAAACCACTCCCACAATACCAGAAATAAGAACTCCGCAAGTATAAATTTTAATAGACTAAACAAGACTCTTAATAGTCATTCTGTGATTGCACTGAGGGTCTACAATCACTTGGTACATCTGGTGCAAAGGTGTAACAATAGAATGTTTCTTAATAAGTATTATCAATGGCTATTGGATAACCCCTTTTATTCACTGGATGAATTTTTCCATATGAGGTCTGTAGTGTTTTGATTTTCCTATTACTGTACAATACTCATACAAACCAATATACTGTAAATTTTTGTATTACCAATTCATCTTACCACTTGGAAATTTTATTATTATAGTAGTTTTAGTGTAATGACCAAATTATATAAGAGATAAGCTTTCTAAAAATATATTGTAATTTTTACCTGATATTGGACCTGGCTGTCAATGGAGCTGTGATGTGACTTTGTCAACGATCTGTGATTTGTATGACAATAAATGATTTGATTTGATATACCTGCCCACACGTTAACTTTTTGAGGACGTTGTGTGTGACACTGTAACATCCAGTGCGGGTTAACATCATTCCAATACCGGCAGTTATGCCTGTTAACATGGCCATTCAACATAAAAGTCGACTCATCTGAGAACACAATATTGTCCAAAAGTATGTGGAGTTTGTCAATTCTATTCATAACAATGTCACAGAATTCCACCCGACAATCAAAATCGTCTTCGCTCAGTTCCTGCAACAGGATAACACGGTATGCTTTGGAACCAGACTTCTTTAAAACTTTGCGAACTGATTAACGAGATATTCCATGAGTTTGTTATACAGATCTAACTGTTGTATTTGGATTTTCAATGAAAGACTGCAGAATGTCTAATGAGCCGTCTTCGTCTGTCATAACAGTTGGTCTTCCAGATCTGACTCGATGCTTAACACTACCAGTTTCTAAAAAGCGGGTAACTGTGGATTGTGCTGTGGATTTTGAAACAGGATTCCTATCAGGGAGAGTGTCGTTGAATAAATGTATAACTTCTGCACACGGTCTTACATTATCACCCCACCCGCGCATCATTAACAGTGTAATTCTCTTACGCTCACTAAGCGACATATCTGAATAAAGAACCTAGAAAATTATCTGTTAAAACTTGTAACTTACAGTGACAGGATATGACTGCAACAGCTACTATGGTAGCTTGAGTGTAACTGATAAAGAGAGATAATAGCCATTGTGGGGAAGTCCAGTGGATGGAAAACCCCAACAGGCCCACTATTTTCACTTAACAGTACTTTGAACAGCAATTACTTCCGACTGAATCAAGCTTTTGAGGTCCGGTTTGCGGCATTGTTTTTAGTTCAACTAGATCTTCAATTTGATGTACATATCAGCGTATGCTTACATTAAAGATTTTCTTCTTACTCCCAATGGGCCATCCCCCAAAGGTGACATCCAATCACCATGTACACAGAAACGTAGCTTACTATTACCATGCAGCAGTAATGGTCTGCCAAATTTGGTTGTGATATCTATTTTCGTTTAAATGTTATAAAGTCGTCCTAAGACTTAATTGTAACCCTGTATATATAGACATATATATTAGGGATGAGTTGATTCTCGATACCACCGATTCTTGGACATTGGTATCGGTTTCGAGATTCATTTGTTCAATGTCGATACCGATATCATCGATACCCCCGCCGTTTACCCGCGCTACGAAGTGCACGGGAAGAGATACTCCCGCCGTTTGCCCGCTCTGCAAAAGCCACGAGGAGTGTTTGGGTCGGCGACAAATATCTTACCTTGGAGATAAAGAAAGAAGAGTGATAGGAGGGGAGGGGAGGGGTTTGGTTAAAAGCAATAAATCAGTCGGCTGACCAACATTATTTCTTTGAGTCATTATCTTACAACCAAGTTTTTCCCTATTATAAATTTTTAATAAATAGTTTTTGTTTTAGCGAATTTCCCCTATAGGGAATAAGCTATTACCGTAGGTCTCATGGTAAGACTTAAGCCTGAGACCATGATAACTTTTCATTTTGATGTCCCCAGATGCAAAAAACACCATTCCTTCAAATTTTTATATATGTATATATATATATATACATGTATATATATATATATGTATGTATATATATGTGTATATATATATTTATATATATATATATGTGTCCGTAAGCACGATAACTCTCGTAAAAAAGGTCCGATCTTAATGAAATTTTGTACAAATGTGTAAAGTACCATTTATTTGAAGGAGTTCGAAAACCAGATGAATCGCACCATCCAAAGGGGGGTTTTTGGGGGGTTTTGTACCCCAAAAATGTGTTTTTTGGGGTTTTCACATGTAGTTTTAATATAAATCAAATTTTAATTTATACCATTGAATTCAGCATAAAAAACAAACAATTTGGTATTTTGATCATTGCTCTACGTCAATTGGTTACCGAGATATTGAAAGTGCTAAACACAGTACGTTGTCTAATGTTATTCTTATGGGGAAAAGGAAAAATTGTATATCTCGCTTATTTATGAACATAAACTGGCAAAATTTGGTACATGGCTTGATCTGGTTGTGGTTTATTGTTGTTTGCACAAAAAAACAATTTTTCACCTATGGTTCCTGTAGCAGCAAACCTAGGTACTTGGTCCCCATGTTATTCTTATGGAAAATACTTAAAATGTTATATATCGCTTATTTATGAATGTATATGGATGAAACTTGGTATGTGACTTCACTAAGATGAGTTTTATTGATATTTGCATAAAAACCCATTATTTTGTGTGCCTTGTTGCAGCAAACGTGCGTGCTCATGCCCAATGTTATTCTTATGGAGAATAATTAATATTTTAAATATCGCTTGTTTGTGAATACATTTCATCACCACCCTATCCTATTATTAACCATATAACTCCCCCCTTACGCTACAATGTGCATTATCACAGCTCATATTTTCCATTTGTTACAACTAGTTACGAGTAGGAGGCAGAATTGTCATGCTTATTCACCTTTCACCAATAAAAATAAAAAATATAGTAAAGACCCTTTTGAGTAGACAATACACTGAGTAGAAGGGAATGTCAAAACTATAATTTCCATTCAAAGTATTCATTATTTCACAAATTTGATTTTAATTTTGAAAATGTCTTAACAGGTTTATTCCCGCAGAACTTTGAAATAATATGGGATAAGCCATCAGCTAAATAATATTCAAGCCCACTGAGCTCTATGTATAACTGGAGAAACTACTGCTGGTTGGATTTTTGTGCCATCATCGGCAGAATATTTCTCCTCTACAGTACCAATATTACAGCATGAACATATATGGCACCCTATGCATGGTGTTTGTTTTGTTATGTTGGTACTGCAGAGGGGAGATATTGTGCTTCCAGCTGCTTTTCTACGGCACCCTTTTTTGTCAGAAACTGCAAGGCAGTAGTCTCCCCAGATTGTATTGAGCTGACTGTTCAAGCTATGGAATTGACACAGTGGAGTGAGGATGGTTTATAAACATATGGATCGTTTGTCAATAATCCTAAGTTTTAGTTTATGCGAACAAGGCCACAAAATTAAAGCAACTCTATAATCAACTCAACCTACAGTGGCATTATTCTGCCCCATTGTTTATGTACAATAGTGTTTCAGTGTCCATTATATTCTGATACAATTTTTGTAACAGTTTGATAGAAATCAGACTAAACCATAGTCTTATTACTATTTAACATCGACTACTTTAAAAACCTTTAACAAATGTTCAGATTTTGTTCAATATCGATCTGACAAACCTCGGATTACGAAGCGAGCTGGCTAACCACTATGCTATCCAGCCAGTTACAACAGTAGCATAGTTACTGTAACTTTGCTCGCTGTACAGTATCGGAGACCAATGATACATGTGTCTGTATCAGTCTGTAACTTTTTATTAAAACAGTTTATATATGACACATTAAACCATTACTTCATTCCGTTTGACCATTGTCTATATTTTTCCAGGATCCGTTTGTTGGGACGCAGTTACATATACTCATCAACTTGTGTGATTTGGTGCCTGAAGCTCAGTTGGTGGAAAAAATACAATCTTTGTGCCATGAAAAACCAATACGCCAAGCGAATTTGTAACATGTATTTTACAAGGATTTATGTTTATCTTGCATACACATATTAATAATTTTATCTGTATCAATTAAGTTGTATGTATTAAAATAAACAATTAATTAATTATAATGGGTCTTTAAATGTTTATTTTTTCCTTGAAACTTTTGTTCTGTTAGTTTATATATTTACAGTAACGTAACATTTGCATAAGGTTTGATAAAAATGTACATACTGTGCATTTTAATTTATTAATTAATTTTATAGTCTGGTAAACCAATAATTGCAATTGTATGTGTTAGTAGTTTAATTGCCTCAATTTAATAATAAAAAGTTTTTTAATGACAGATTGTAATGTGTCATTAACACACATAGAAAAGTTTTTTTTTTATTTTGGAGGGGGGTCATTGAAAATGATATACTGTATATGTGGACATATCTTTTATATGTGTTTACACTCTAGCAGTCACATTTTTTGCCCGATTTCAAGATTCAAAATTCAAAATTTTTATTTCCAAAATACAACATACATTTTCGATACATTTAAAAATAAATAAATATAAATATTTCTCACAAGACTATTGGTCTGAGAGTAAAAGTAATCGACCTTTAATTTTGTAGCGAAAATAATTGAGAAGGAGAGACCTGAGGCTCGTGGGGCCTCTGCTACTAATAGGGAATAATGGACTGTAATGCCTAAATGGAAAGGCGGCTGCCTTTTCCAAACCTGTGTTGTAATACCTGTACCAAACTAAATAATTGAACTGGAAACGTGCGTGGGGGACCAGAGGCCCGGAGACATTTACCCGAGACCAGAAAGCCTACTTAGCCAGCTTTGATTAATCTAAATAACTGTAATGAACTAATAAACTATCCTTCCAAAACCCTGGTATTATATTGAGATCAGTATCTGAGGTTACTAAAATAACTGATCAAGGCACGGTAACTACTCTTTAAGCTAATTGAATGTATAAATTTACTGCAAGCTATTGAAAACAGAAAATGACAGAAAACAGAAAAACTATACAAACATAAAACTATATAATATCTTCTGAGGAGTCTAATTAATTATTGCCTCAATGTGGTGAAATTCAACCTGTTGCAAAGTGTTCGGGGCAATTGCCCCGAACTCAATTTCTGTTTCCTACAATTCCGGTATCGGGGCGAACCTTATGGGTTTACCCCTTATTAAACCGGTTAGCCAACCATACTGTCTCTAAAATACTATAATTCTAATGATACTACTTATCCATTTAGAAGTCTAGGTGAAAGGCTAAGGTTTTAAGACGTCTGTTCGGCGATGGCGCTTGGGAAGGAAGGGGGGACGCTGAGCGAGATTATAGTTGACAAGAAGGGAAAAAAGGTCTTTGCTCTGTCAACGGCGCGACAGGCAAGGTGCTCCAGGCTGTGGCTCCGCGACGCAGCTGGAGTGGACTGTATAAAATAGCGTGCCGCTATGCGTCACAATTTAGTCACTCGAAAATTAATTTGAAAGTATATTATATAGAATAATTTTACAGAAACTGAAATTAATTAGACATAAATGAAAAACAACACCAAAAAACAATGAAAGACTCAGACATAATGATTGACCAGAATACAGGGAACCAACTTATGTGCATATTGAGGCACTCAGCGACTGGATGAATGACTCGGCAGCTGCAATGCCGATACAGAGCAACCACTCCTCCAGCTTCCGCTTGTAAACAGCGATACTCTCGCTTTCTGGGTTTATAAATTCTTTTGGAAGATTACGATACAGTTGGTCTACTAAATAGAAGGAATTGAAGTAATTTGCTCTTTGGTTTAATTTAGGAAATTTAAAGCCAAATCTTATAAATGAATTCAATAAGGAATTTTGTTTTCGGCCCATTATGTTGTTATTTCTCAGCCGATTTGGACAATCGTAAAGTCATTGTAAAGTTTTTACACTGCAGATTAACAGAAAATGTGAAACTCAAAAATACCGTTTTAGTTTTAGAAATTTAAAAAATGCTCCATGTTATTTAAATGGGGGAATATTTTTGAAGGAACTCGGCCTTAGTTTGAGAATACCAGGCAACGTGTGGTCGTAGAATTTGTACCAATTTTAAACATTCCGATGCTCCCCAAAATTTTCAGATTTATCATTTCCCCCCTTTCAGTTCGTTAAATGATACAAAGTATAAGGTCCTAAAATTTCTCTATATTATTCATATAGGAGAATATTTGACCAGGAACTTGGCCTTCGTTTGGAAAAACCAAGTAATGTGTGGTCGTGGGATTTGTACCAATTTGAAGCTTAATCATTCCGATACTCCCCAAAGATATCAGATTTATAATTTTCTCCTTTTAAGTTTGTTAAATAATACAAAATATTAAAAACTCTACAAACCGTTCTGGTGGGATTTATAGTATGTTTTGTTTACAATAAACAGTTGATTGTAATTCCACCGCTGTGGTATTCATTAGACAGCTGTTCAGCGTGTTTGTTTTAGTTTTGTAACTTTTTAGCTGTATTGTGCCACATATAAAAGTGCTTTTCATAATTTGTCAAATGTTCAGTTAGGTATTTCATTTTTATTGATTATTCTTACAGGTTACTGTTGGATTAATCAAACTTAATGTATTGTATCCGTCGAATTTTGACGGGCACCTACCAGTTTATCTTATTTCTAGTTTTATTTCTCTGATGTGTTGTTAATGAGAAAATATGATTTTTGTTTTCATTTATGTAGATCAATAAAGTTTAAAGATGATGTTGTCTAATATTGGAAACAGGCAAATCTAAAAATAATAAATTAGTTGGATATCTTTGGTCTTTTTTAAAGATTGTTTTGATTATTGATCTCTGCTTTACGGCCAGAGGTTCCAGCACAGAGGCGGAGGCACCGCCCCATGCCAGGACTCGGTACTGCAAAACGGACTGCACATAGCTGTAGCGCACACTCCTGCAGTGGTTCACTGTCAGCACTTGGCTTAGCTGCCTGAAGGCATAAACCAGTTTCCTCATTTTTTGCTTCAAATACTGAACGTATGGTTCCCAAGTCAGTTTGTGATCAAAGATTACTCCAATATACTTATATTGAGCCACACGTTCAATGACATTGCAACCACAGGCTGCGGACCGGGGATCACTACAGGAATGCAATTTCAACACCTCGGAACAGGACCGCAATCATGTTTGAAATAAATAGGTAAACATTTTGTTTGTCTACATTTGAAAGTATTTTATGATACAAAGACTATTAAAAGAATAAATCTTCGAGGATGCATTATTGTACGCCTCGTCCCATGTGCGACCGTAAGACACCAGGGCCGTATCATCAGCAAAAAGAAAAAGTTTGTTATTGATATTTAATCTGGATTTGTTTTTTATGTAAATGAGAAACAACAAAAGTATCATACTCCTCTGAACCACTCCATAGTCTACGATGGTGGTTTCACTGTTGATTTAAGCTTACGTATATTAAAATATTTCAAAAACCAGTTTAGAGCAGTAATGTACATAACACCAATGAATTCCAGGTTTTCAGTAATAAATTTATATTTACTGAGTCAAAAGCCTTTGCAAGATCAAGAAAAGTAATTAAAACATAAATTTTGCTGGCCAATTTTTCTAGGATTAGTTTATTTAAGTAAAATAAAGCGTCAGATGTATTTATGCCTTTTATAAATCCATATTGAACTTCAGAGATGATACCCTCTCTATTTATAAAGTTTGTTAATTGAATCTTAACATTTCTCAAGAATTTTTCTGTATCACTGTTAACAGGGAAATTGGTCTAAAATTATTCATAGATGCCATTAAACCAGTTTTGTAAACCGGAATAACTTAAGCAATTTTTAAAGCATTAGGGAATTCGCCAGTGTTCGCCAGTCACTAAGATTGATTAAGTGAAGTAGGGGCTGTGCAAGGTAATTACAATAATCTTAGATAATTTAACTGGGATTTTGTCCCAACCATCGAACTACATAAACACTGGAACGCACGCTGCGTACTCTGAAAACGGTCTGTTGGCCGGCCGGTCCCCATCTTGGTTCGGAGCAGAAGCCGGGCGGCATGCATTGTATCTGTATAGCGATTCATCTCCCACAGTTGTTATTTGATGTTTTAAATCTTAGTTTATTTAATCGAGTTACCTTTTGCATTTATTTTTTGCATAATAATGTTCTACTACCAATAATTTCATGTTACAGTTGATACATTTTCTGTTATAAAGATAATAATAAGGGACAAAACAATGCATTAAAGTAATTTTACCATAAATCTTGGAATAGTTATTGCGCAAAAGGAGATGAAACGTCTAAAAACAAACAAGATATAATCTTCCATACACTATCCGGGAGATAAGGAAAGTGACGTCTTCCTGTAAACCTGTGCAGCCATTAAACCTCGCTTCTGCAGAACACAAAATTCTCTTGTTAAGGCGACAACTCCATTCGAAAGACTGAGCATCGATTTTAAAGGACCCTTACCGTCTAACACTCGCTACAAATATCTTTTAACAGTCGTCGACAAATACTCAAGATACCCTTTTGCCATCCCCTGCGACGACGTATCTGCTAAAACAGTGATCGTTGGGTCAAATATTCTCCATTTTCGGATATCCTGCTTATGTCCATTCAGATCGTGGCACATCATTTGTCTCCAGAGAACTCGAAAAATATTTGCATTCAAAAGGGATAGCTACAAGCCGAACTACACCTTATAACCCCTGTGGAAACGGACAGGTAGAAAGGTATAACGGGATTATTTGGAAGACAGTAAATCTTGCACTGCACTCAAAAAGCCTGCCAGTATCACAATGGGGAAAGGTTCTTCCAGAAGCATTACAATCAATCAAATCATTGCTCGGTACCGCTACCAACGCTACCCCTCGCGAGAGAATGTTCTTCCACAAGAGAAAATGCACATCTGGAGTAGCTCTACCTTCGTGGCTAAGTGCCCCGAGAAAAGTACTACTACGCAATTTCATGCGACAGAGCAAGTATGATCCTCTTGTACAGGAAGTAGATCTCCTGGAAACTAATCCCTACTAAGCCCTAGTTCGACTGCCAGATGGGAAAGAGACTACAGTTAACCTGCGTCACCTCGCACCTGTTGGAGGAGGACCTGAACCCTGCTATCAGCAAGAAGATGAACATTCAGAGCAAGATGACCGACTTCGGCAAGCAGATGGTCAGCTACGGTACCTCAAGCCCCAGCAGATACTATCTTAACGACACCACCCCTTAACAATCAGCCTCAACTTCGTAACAACTACTTGGACCAAATGAGTAAAAGGCCTCAAGACAGCCAGCCAGAATGCAATATCAGGCTTGAATCTAATTCGGACTACAGCACTCAAAATAATGTCCAGCCTGTTCTAGATCCGAACCCCATCGCTTTGCGAAGATCGTCACGTGACACACGACCTCCACCATATTTGAAGAGCTATGTTCCTAAATGAAAGGAGGGGAGAATGTGGTGATATTATCTCTTTGCCTTTTATTTATATCATACGTTTCTTTATTACTTTGTATGTAAACAGTGACCTTTCAGTTCACTTTTAGAATGTAGCACTGTTTTGATGTTTATTAAAACCTTGATTAACAAAGGTATTTTTCAGTTTCATTACACACATGTTGTAATGTAAACAAAGCAGACGTTTTTAAATCCCCATGCTTTTCTTGTGGGGGACGTTTTATGTTATCTCTCGTTTGCTGGTAACATTTTGGAAATACTGCTATATTTTGCCCGAGTCCCTGGGATCAATACCATTAATTTGAGCCCTCTCCCATCATTCTGCAATTTTCCAAACTCCCACAATTTTTACTTAAAAATTTTGCTTACAGAATAATATATAAAGACTTGCTTTTCTCGCTGGGTGCTCCGCCCCCGGACCCCCACTTGGGGTCGCTCCAGTTGTTATTATAACTCAATGTCCCTTAGAGTATTTTTATACAGTATACTGTTTTCATTAATTTGGGATATATCTGCTCTAGATCTTTATTAATGGTTCTATTGTTTGTTAATACTCTACCATGTGAAAGTTACTCACTGGAGATTTTTTACAGATGTTACAATTTCTTTTGTTTTGATTTGAAACTCCTTAAGCCCAATGTTAAAACTTCTGATTTTCAAAGTAAATTTAGAGGTTTTAAAATTGGAAATTGGACTTTCGGCAACTTTTCCGGGGGTTTTGAGGTACAGGCAACCTGCATGCTAAATTTCACGTTTCTAGCTCGTCTATAAGTGGTCTAGGTCTGGGTGTGTCACACATGCGGCTGTATATTATATTAGATATACATAGATAGGACATGAGACAAAATAAAACTTTAACCCTTTGTGATCGGAAGGCCAGTAGGAGTGGCCACAAAGCAGTCGGCACCCAGTCGGAAATCTTTCTGTATAACTTGGTTCCGACGGTCGGACAGCCAGCTGTCGTCACCTCGGCATTCATCATGGTGGCTCACTTCCGGCAGCTCGAAATTATTTATCAGATCATTTAGTTTAACAATTCCTTACTAGGTTGCAGCACTCTACAGGTATCATACCACAGTTGGAATATTACAAACGAAAAGATTGTTGTCGGCCAGTCCAGCTGGACGCCCGAGTGTTCGTTGGATTTCATGCTGGCCGTCCGATTGCAAAGGACAACTGCTGTGGAAAAAATTGATTTCCGCGCGCTAATGGTGGCGGCCAGTAGAGCTGGCTGAGGAATAGCGGCAAATATCCATTCCGATGACAAAGGGTTAAATATGAGAAAGAGAGCATGAAAAAACGCCCAATGGCGAAAATGAGATGAGGGAGAGAGAAAATTCTTTATTTCGAGATCATCAAGACCTGAATTGGCATCAAACAATTATAACAAAAAAATAATAATAATAATAATAAGTTAAAAGATATACATATGTTGTAGTGAATACAATATTAGTTGTCCTTTTAGTGAACTTCCCCTATAGGGAAGAAGCTATTACCATAGGTGGCATGGTAAGACTTACCTCCGAGACCATGATAACTTTTTCTTTTTAAGTCCCAAAATTCAAAAAACACTATTCGTCCAAATTTATATATATATGTAGGTATATATGCGTGTGTCTGTTAACACGATAACTTGAGTAAAAAAGTCTGATTTTGATGAAATTTGCTCAAATGTGTAAAGTGACATTCATGACTCTTTAAGTTCGAAAACAAAAAAAATCGGACCATGGGAAGAGGGGTTTATGGGGGCTTCAAGTTTTCCAAAAATCTGTTTTTTTTTAAATTGTTTACCTTAAAATGAAAGAAAACACTCAATTTTTGTTGTAGCCATTTTATAGAGCTTAAAAAACAAATAATTTTGTATTTTGAATCATTATACTAGGTCAAGTGGTTGCGGAGAAAATCCAAAAACGTGTTCATAAAATCTCCCATGTTAATCTTATGGGAAAAAGTTTTTTCAATTTTCCTCTGATAATTTTACTAAAAACTTCACAGTTCTTTTTACCCATAAGTTTAACTCTAGAAAACAATCATTTTGGGGTTTTAATTGTTGTTCTACGTCAAACTGTTGCAGACATAACAACAGTTTTTTTTTGTTGTAAAGTGCTAAACACAGTAAGTTGTCCAATGTTATCCATATGGAGAATAAATACAATTTTATATTTCGGTTATTTATGAATGTATATTGATGAAACTTGGTATGTGGCTTCAACTAGTTGTGGTATATTGATATTTGCACACAACATACTTTGTTGGTTGATTTTCTCCGTAGTAGCAAACCTGCAAACTCAGCCCTAATGTTAATCTTATGGAGAATAAATAAAATGCTATATTATATAAATTATTTATAAATGTATTTTTTTAAACTTGGTAAGTGGCTCTATGTAGTAGTGAGACGTGTATATATGCATTGGAAATTTGCTGAGTACTCAGGTTTGCTGCGACCGGGGTATTTAATATTGCATGTTCTCCCAATCTAAGAACTCTTCTGTGCAGTAACAGGGTCTTGTAAAAAGTCACACAATTCCCTTTTTAAGGATATCCCATCTACTCTTGACAGCATTAGGAAGGACATTACAAAATTTAGACCAGCATATGTTGGTTTACCCTCATGGTATTTTCGTTTCTGAGAAGGCAGGTTGAAATGTATCACATTTCTTGTATAATATTTGTGAACATTCAGATTTCAAGAATGCTCACTAAAAGATACCAGGACAATAACTTCAAAAATGTAAATATTTACAACTGTCAGTACTTCCAAATCTATAAAATGTTCTCTACAACTGTCATGCCAATCTATTCCAGAAATGATTTGAATTGCCTTTTTCTGTAATATTAGTCCCTGACAAAAATTATTTTTAGAAGTTGCACCCTAAGTAGCAATACCATAGTGCAGCTTCATTTCAAAAAGAGCATGGTAGGCTGTTTTTAATGCTTCAGGTCTACTTATTGATTTTATTCTGTTTAAATCATAGACAGAACTACTTAGTTGCTTGCAGAGTTTATCAATGATGGGTGGAGAAAGAAAAATGAGGTTGAATGACAGACATACTGTACAATATACAGTACGTCACTTTGCAATGCAAAATGTAATACTTTATTATTTTATATGCAATCAATTTGAAAGTTGATGACTTAAAAACCTTCAAGACATAATCACCATAAATGAGCAGAAATAAATAACCATATATGATTATAATTTGTTTTCTAATCATAAATAAGCATGCTTTACGTTTAGTATGCTGAAAAAAGAAATATATTCAATATTGCCACAACCTATTAAGCAAAAGTGCACTAACAATCAAGTAGACAACATAACGACTTACTAGATATTTGGACCCAAAATAAAAATTGATCAAGTTAAGAGAACCCATATTGATTGTTTTTGTTGACAAGTCAAAAAGAAACAAGTTAAGTAGCAGTGCTTGCGTCTCACATTCAGGAGGTCACGGGTTAAAATCAGGACTGACCATTCTGCTAAGTTATGTTTATATAGTTTCTCATCTCACCTAGGAAATGACGGAATGACGGAATAGTCTGCTCTCCGCCTGGTGAGGTGGTAGAGAGGACCCTACAGTCCTAACCTTGCCTGATAAAACAAAACCGTTTATGTATTAGCGAATTTCCCCTATAGGGAAGAAGCTATTACCGTAGGTCTCATGGTAAGACTTAAGCCCGAGACCATGATAACTTTTCGTTTTGAGGTCCCCAGATGCCAAAAACACCATTTGTTCAAATTTTTATATATGTATATATATATGTGTCCGTAAGCACGATAACTCTCATAAAAAAGGTCCGATCTTAATGAAATTTGGAATATTTTGGCCAATGGTTCCCGTAGCAGCAAACCTTGGTACTTGGTCCCCATGTCATGCTTATGGAGAGTAATAAAAATGTTATATATCGCTTATTTATGAATGTATATGGATGAAATTTAGTATGTGACTTCACTTAGATGATTTCTACTGATATTTGCATGAAAACCCATTATTTTGCGTTCCTTGTTGCAGCAAACCTGCGCACTCATCCCTAAAGTTATTCTTATGGAGAATAATGAATAATTTTAAATATTGCTTATTCATGAATATATTTCTTATGAATCCTGGTAAGAGGCTTAATGTGTTATTAAGACATATATATTCATTGGAAATTCGCTGATTATGCAGGTTTGCTGCGACGGGGGGTATTTTTAAACACCATCAAGCAGGACCATTTTGTGTGGGAAATTCATGTAACTGCCTGGCACTAAAAGGGTCAAGAAAAAAGTGTAAAAAATCAAGATGACATAATTTTATTGTCTAATCACATTTACTCATCAAACGATGTCAGATTTTTAACAAGCAACTGCCATTATTATTTTATGATTTCCTCCAAACGGTAGTAAAATATATCTAGTTGTTAGTTACTATTTAGTTTGGAATGATTAAATTTAGTACCGTTACTTTTAAGAAGTTAACCGATTTATTTCCTTATCCAAACTTTATTGAATATCTAGGAATTTACGAACGTAAAAATGCTGTATATAATCAGCTACAAGAGCTCTAGCTCTATTGTGTGGTTTTTAAATACTAAAGAACTACTAACAACCATTCAAAATGTAAGTACATACAAATTTATAGGGTAACTATTTTTTGTTTAATGACTCTTATTTTTTAACATAGTTTTTAGCGAATTTCCCCTATAGGGAAGAAGCTATTACCGTAGGCCTCATGTTAAGACTTAAGCCCGAGACCATGATAACTTTTCATTTTGAGGTCCCCAGATGCCAAAAACACCATTCGTTCAAATTTGTATATATGTATATATACTAGGCTTATCGCCGTTGGGAGTTTCGCCCCCAAAACCCCCTTTTGGAGTTCGCTTCGCTCACTTGCATTCCTCAGTCAACTCAAGTTTAACTCAAACTCAACTATTGTAGTTCATTAATCAAAGAAAAACTACACAAAAATTACCTTTTGGTGAGCACATTAACACCTACACAGGCGGTCCCATATCGGTTCTATATCGAAACATTTGACCAACCGGCTGCTTGTTAGTTTTATCGAATGAACTCTCGACTACGATGGTTGTTTCGAGGTGAATAAAAGCGAAAAATAAAGTGCTCCCTCAATCAAAGTCAATCAGATATAAATAACAAGTTGTGGTTACAATGTTAAATTGGAGTTCTACAAATGGATTTACGTGTAAAAAAACAACAAATTAGACTTCAGTTAACGACAAAATTATATTAACCTAACCTAACCTAACTCCGCAGAGCATAGTGAGTATAGTGGCTGTTCGTTGTGCAACATAATTACAAATAAATGAATGTGTAAAAACAAAAAAGTCAAATTAAACAGAAATAAATTGCAGCCACAAAAAGTAAGCATCAAAAGTAGGATTCAAACACGTGACCACATGATCTTGAATCATCTGACAACATATCCACTGGGCTACTGGGCACTGGGCTACTGGGATTTGTTCTATTACAAATATATTACAAATATTATAACTTTTTTTGTTCTATTCATTCGATAGAACAAACAATCGGTTGGTTACATTTTCCAATATCGTAACAAACGATATTCGCGATATTGGACCTCCCGTGTAGGCGATAATGTACTCACCTTGTTTTGTAACAGCTGATATATATAAACCTAATGTGAGCAAATTAGTATCGCCTATACGGGCAGTTTTTTACAAATCAGCTGATACAAACATGTGGTATCAGCCAAAGATAGTGTGCTTTCATTAAACGGCTTTCCAAAACTGTACACATTTGAATGGGCCAAAATACTCAAAATTACTTCTTCTCCGATGAATAGCGGCTAAACGGATGATCGGATCTTAAATCTGACGGAAAATCGTTGGTTTGAAATTAAATTTTCTACAACTTTTGTATTTAATATGTTTTGCCATCTCTTACCGTTTCCGTACAAAACGCGCTCAAAGTGGAAAAATTGAAAGTGGAATTTTCCCCGCTCCAAAAACTCAAAAATGTTAACTTTTGGTAATTTTCCTGGGAGTTTCTCGTCAAGAGCTTTAATTCAAGTATGGGGTCGAGGGGGATTAGATTACGGGAAGTGCCTCATAATTTATGTCAGTGAGTGAGTGAGTGAGTCCGTCTAGCTTTATATAATTGTAGCTTTCTCTGCTACAATTTTATTCTAAATTGTGAGCCTAGCCATAAAACTCATAGACACAATATATAGGATTGTCTAATACAAAACTGTTTCACCTTATTTTCTAAATGACTAGGTTGCAGATCTTTTAACTCTTTGAGGTAAAGCATTGTAAACTTTAATACACTCATGAATAAAACTTTGTTGTGTTCTAGAGTAGTTATAAAACTTATAACTAAATTATTATTATCCCTAGTATTATAGTTATGACACATATTACGTTCAAAGAAATTACTATAGTTGTTCATAACACAATTTAAACAGTGACAAATTAATAATCTTGGAAGAGGCATCATTTGAACCAGTTTAAAACGTCACCAAAAGCAGCTATTTCAAGCTAATTTTTGGAATAGCATCATAATAAAAACTAATTAATAGGATCTTATTTGAGGTGGGTAATCCAAAAATAATTTGTTTGAGTTTGAGCCTGGATTGACTCACCTAACAAATAATAAGCGGTAAACATACCATTGCTGACATACTCCTATACTCAGAAAATAAAAGCAAACTTGGAATAGAAAAGTAAATGCATCTGCAACAAACTCACTACTGAATCAGGAGAAACTGCTAGCAATTTGGTTCATCTCAATATGGAAAAAATAACAAACTTGGAAGCTCCGAAGAACCTGATCTCGAATCATCTCTCACTCTGGCAGTAGAGATGGGAAATGCTCTTCTAACTGAGAACAATAAACTGAAACAATATCTACAAAATGTACCTTTAGAAAACTTAAAGCTGGCACAAAATATATCTGATTTAACTAAAGTTAATGAGCTAAACTATCAAACACAAATTAAACATTTCAGGAGGAATAGACCTTGCGTAGCAGAAATTAGTCATTAAAAGAAGTACTAAGAACTAGAACAGCAACTAGAAGAAGAAAAATACTTAAGGGCTCAACTCACGATGATCTCGGAAGAAAATTATGGAGAAACAGAAAAAGTAATTTCAAAGCAAGAAAATTTAAAAAAACTGCAAAATGAACTCAAATTAGCCAACCACTTCACTAACAAAGACAAAACACTCAAAACTTCCTCTATTCCTGGATCACTGAATGAGGAAAGCCCTACAGAAACCTCAGCTATTTCTGGTAAATCATTCTTTGTGTTTGATTAATGTAGGTTTTTTAATTGAAACTTATAATAGGTGAAAGTTAGTGTTTCTTACTACAATCATCTGCATATAAGAATAGACTAACTCTTATACAGGGTGTTCGAAAAAAGTGGGTGAATAATTTACGTAGTGATTCCTCTGGTCAAAATAAGCAAAAAAGTTTATATAAACATATGTCCTATTAGCAAATTTCCCCTATAGGGAAGAAGCTATTACCGTAGGTCTCATGATAAGACTTAAGCCCGAGACCATGATAACTTTTCATTTTGAGGTCCCCAAATGCCAAAAACACCATTCGTTCAAATTTATATATAAATATATATATATATATATATATGTGTGTGTCCTTAAGCACGATAACTCTTGTAAAAAAGGTCCGATCTTAATGAAATTTGGTACAATTGTGTAAAGTACTATTTATTTGAACGAGTTCGAAAACCAGATGAATCGCACCATCCGAAGGGGGGTTTTTGGGGGGTTTTGTACCCCAAAAATGTGTTTTTTGGGGTTTTCACTTGTAATTTTAATTTAAATCAAATTTTAATTTATACCATTAAATTCAGCTTAAAAAACAAACAATTTGGTATTTTGATCATTGCTCTACGTCAATTGGTTACCGAGATATTGAAAGTGCTAAACACAGTACGTTGTCTAATGTTATTCTTATGGAGAAAAAGAAAAATTGTATATCTTCCTTATTTATGAACATAAACTGGCGAAATTTGGTATATGGCTTGATCTGGTTGTGGTTTATTGTTGTTTGCACAAAAAAACAATTTTTCGCCTATGGTTCCTGTAGCAGCAAACCTAGGTACTTGGTCCCCATGTTATTCTTATGGAAAATACTTAAAATGTTATATATCGGTTATTTATGAATGTATATGGATGAAACTTGGTATGTGACTTTACTTAGATGAGTTCTAATGATATTTGCATAAAAACCCATTATTTTGTGTTCCTTGTTGCAGCAAACCTGCGTACTCATCCCCAATGTTATTCTTATGGAGAATAATTAATATTTTTAATATCGCTTGTTTGTGAATATATTTCTTATGAATCCCATTAAGTGTTAATGTGTTATGTTATATAGCCATTGGAAATTTGCTGAGTACGCAGGTTTGCTGCAATGGGGGTATCTCGTTTTGTTTAGCGTCTGCCTGTCTGTATGTTTTTTTTACAAAAACATTTAAAACTCCTTAACGGTTTTAGCTACAGTATTAAGATTCTGCACAAATATTCATCTTATTGGCCGCAGTATTTGTGTAAAATGTGAATAAAAACTCTTTGTTTTAAAACCAATTGCGTAGATGGTTATATCTCTAAAATGCCCGATTCTCAAATTAAAACCAGTTTTTTTTATTTGACAATAATAAATGATGGTGTACCTAATATATTGTTCAGTTGATTTTAGGACTACTATTTAAAGGAGTTTTCATGTTAAAGGTGGAAATGGTCAACGGCCTTGCAGTTAGCTATCATAACCACAGTAGCTGCACTTATTGAACACAGTCAAGCCAAGTTCCATAAACTGCCAAATGGGGGAGAGATTAAGGCAGTTTTAATTGCAGGATCGAAAGGATGGGATAATTACAGACACCAAGTAAGTCCATTAAAAGTTATTGAACGAAAAGAGTAGCAGGAGTTTTGTGTGGGAATTTCAAAGTCATAAGTGAAGAAATTATGTAATTTCAACCTTTTTCATGTGTAGGATTTGTTTTGGCAATGTCCATTAATGATTTTGATGATCAAGTTTTATAAAACAATAAAATACACCTTTTATGTGAACCAATTATTATGGGAAATCATATATTACATTGACTTTCATATACAGGATGTATAGCCAAACTATTCCAATAGCCAACTTTATTATTTGACATTTGATAGCTAACTTCTTATTGGGACCCCCTTTACTTTTTAAACCTTATTTTAAGATGCAATCGAATTTAAAAAAGTTCCCACCATTTTTCCAATGTGGCGGCCAACTTAATTTGTTCATATGTAATACTCGTCATTTTATTGTTGAATCTGGTGACTGTAGAATTGCATTTAACATTAATTTATTGAGATCAAGTTTATGGTTGAATGATAGTGGCATGTTTAGCCTACACAAGTTGTGTAAACATTTCATCATTTACAATAGATGATTTCCAGGCTGATATTTGTCATTCTTACCAAATCCTGCGTGAAAACGGAATTCCAGAAGAGAACATCATTGTGTTGATGTATGATGACATCGCTTTTAACGAAAAGTAAGTCATGTTCTAAGTATTAAGTACTAATAATAAAGTTAATCAGGCAAACACGCGAGCCAACATTATGTGAATATTTTGTTGAGTCGCAAGTGCTGAGAGCGATTTGGCAAGTCGCCAAATCAAGATTTTTACAAGATAAATAATAAGCTGGAATAACATGTGTGGAAGCAAATTACACATCTACACTTTTGTGATTTTGAGTATATTTAGTATGTCACTACAGTTGTCTTGTTAATCAGAGATTGAACCTTAGAACAACAAATAAAGCAATTATTATTATAATTAGTCATTCTTACTCGCCTAGACTCAGATATATGGAGGTGGCATAAACGTTAAACTTAAATAGAATTAATTCTAATTTAATCAGGCAGCACATTGAGGGAGCAAAACTTTGGAATCAAGTGTTGCACGTCAAATTTGCTCCATTATGTTTGTCGGAAACTGATTCTCTTATGCAGTCAAGTAGGGCACCCACAATGAGGAGCAGCTGTGTCAACCAAAATAAAAACTTTTTATTAGATGATGTTGATCGGGTTTGAAGACAAAATTAAATATGTGTTTTTTGGGTGCCTCGCAACGTTGTGTGACACTTGGAGCATTACTGGGTGCCTAACCTCAGGATCAGCGTGAGCAAACAGGCTAAATAAAGCAAGTAATAATAATAATCTTTTAGTTGTATGGACAAAAATAAATAAATATTACGTTGTATTCAGAACACCAGTTGTGACAATTCTATTTTATAATATGTGTAACACAGCAGTTTTTTGGAACTATTTTGTTTTGTTTAGCTCCTCCACAGTCAAACTACTTGGGTTTGAGCTATAGCTAGATCTATTAGTGACTTTTTTAATACACCTACAAACATTTTCCAGAAATCCAGACAAAGGCGTGATTATCAATAGACATGGTGGCCCGAATGTTTACCCAAACGTTAAGAAGGACTACGTTGGAAAGGTATGTTGGTTTGATTTGTCTTGCTTATTGTTTTTTTGTTTTTTTTTTAGTTTATATTGACTTTGAAAATTGCATGATTTCTAAAACATGGCAGGAAAAAATTAAAGATCTACATTTAAAAAGGGGCTTTGTTTGAAATTTTAATATTAATAATACTTTACATATAATATTAAATTATGTCTTAATATTTTACACACGTCAAAGATATATGTGAAAAGAATAATTTGTAATATAATCATAAGTGAATAATAAAACAAGGAGTCTATTTAATAGTGCCTCAAGATTAACAAAATATCTTCCTTGTTTAACATATATAATTTTGTAGCTGATCCAGCCAAAAGCCACATTATAAAGATTGAAAATGATGACAGATTATTACAAGTTTTAGATGGATTATCATTGAACAAATACAAATATATTATAAACTGTGTTAATAGTAGAATATCTGAGCCAAAAATTAAAGGATGCCATTAGTCACTTCTACTAATTGATATAAGCCAAAAAGAACTTAGGTGTTAGTTACCATATAGATTCCCTGTCACCGTACAACAATCGACATGCAAATATGTTGGCTATTAGATTTGGAAAATATTTGAAAGGCAAGACAGATATTGATATTAATTAAATAAAATGCTATAAACATAAATCGATTACTGAATACGGTATACTTGTATTACGTAATTCAGAAATTGTCTCAACTTGTCTGATTGAGAATAAAAACATTAGCCAAGACAGAAGATTTATAGAAGAGTTTTGTTTAAAAAATATATCAAGAAGTTTCTTCCAATGGAAAATTGTCATCTATTTTAAAAGGAACACCAAATACCTACTGTTTCTCATTGACAGAAGACCAACCTTCCTATATCAAAAAATAAGTAGTATTGAAAAACAAACAGAAATAAAAACATGTAACGAATGTGGTAAAGCCTTTAAAAATAATAACGGACTGTCTATCCATATATCTAAAGCTCACCACAATAATCATCGAAATAATGTTCTTAAAAAATATCATCAACACACAGAGGTATCTCAAGATTCTACGGTTGAGATTGATGACACGTTCAATGAACAAGACAAATTAGATGATAACCCAAAATATCTTGACAAGGAACTTCAGTATCGGTTGAATGCTTTCCAAAATGAAATAAAAACAAGATTTACAGTTTACTGAATTTTTATCAAATGCTATATATCAATTACCAGGACCGAAACATCCAGCACTTAAATATTACAACCTCAGAAAAAAACGAAATGAGGTTTCCCAAAACAGTACCTTTAAGAAACCTTCAAACCCTGAAAGGAAAACTAAAAAGGAAAGAAAGAAACTAAAAGAAAAATATAACTACGACCAATATTACAACATAAGACGAAAAGCGGTAAGGAAAATAATCGGAAGTGACAATAAAGGATGCAGGATAAAGTTGGAGTCGTTGCGAGACAGTTTTGAAAGACGATTTTCAAAACCTATCAATGTAAAAAGACTCATTACCGAAAACAAATCTGATACAAATATAAAAGAAAATGCAGATTTTCATTATAATTGAATGATTAGTGAAGAAGAAATCCAACAAGCTATGAATGGAATAAAAGTTGATACTGCCTCTGGGCCTGATCAGGTGCTCATGAGAGCAGTTAAGTTGAAGAGAGTATCAAAGATACTTAGTCTCATATATAATAGAATTCACGAATCAGGTACAATATCTCTTTATTTTAAAGAAGCAAGAACTGTGTTGCTACTTTAAAGGAGGAGATGAAAACTGTGGGGCAAAAATTGGAGACCGATAACGATATATTCAATACTAAGAAGAATCTATGAAAAAACCCTTGATCAACGATTAAAATCTTATGTAACATTCAATCGGTTTCAAGGAGGTTTCACCAATGTACCTGGAACACATATAAATACCCAAATACTGCATAAGGTTCTGCATCATGCCAAACAAAAAAGAATTGATTGAGCATTCTGTTTCTGGACATAGAAAAGGCATATGATAATGTAAGCCACTTACATTTAGAAACAGTCTTAAATTCTTTACCCATTCCATCAAAGATTACCTCATCAGTCCTGCAACTACAAATAAACAACATGACACAAATCGAGACAGCAAAAGGAAAAACTAAACCTACTGCAATCATGAAGGGTGTATTACAAGGATCGCCACTGTCTCCAACTCTGTACAACTTATATGTGGACAATATTATAGAGCAGATGTCAGAACACTCTCTTAGTGAGGAACTTGGTGTCAAACTTTGTACTAACTTACAACCAATCAGTATTTTAGGTTTTGCAGACGATACAGTCTTAGTAGCAAAAAATAAGGAAAGTGCATTGTTACTATATAACACTATTAACAACTTATTTCATGATATTGGATTGAATATTAACCCTGAAAAGACTGAAAACCCTGAAAAGATTATCAGCATAAAAAAAGGCATGATGCAGCAAGAAAACTATTTGTTGGACTTAGAAGAAATACAATCGATTGGGTTTGAAGACAAAACTAAATATGTGAATTCACCAATGAAATAATATTTGACCCTGAACAAAATATTAAATCTTTAACTAACATAATTGAAAAACTGACAAGCTCGCCTTACTTAAAGACTGATCAAAAAATATTTGTTTTAACTAATTATGTTTGTCCAACTTTAATTAACCCTTTTTAAACTGCCCCATTGAAAAAGCTGTCACTTAAGTTTTTTGATGACAAGATAAAATCATACGTTCAGCCATTAAGGAGATATTAGATTTACCAAATGTCACGCCAAACACATTTTTTTACAGTAGCTCAAAATATAAAGGAGTAGGTTTGTCAAAATTCTTTATGGGAAGCAATATTGCAAAATATTCATATTTTCCGTGTTTTGCATGGATCCAAAAATCCCTTCCTAGAAATATTTAAGGGTTTTGAATCAGAATAAAATTATTGCATGAAGAAACTAAACCTACATCAAAACGACCAGCCTAAGATTTCAGTGAGGGCATTACGAAATACATTAAAAGAAATTGAGTTTGAAAAATGGAGTAAACTTCCTTATAAAGGCAAGGGATTAATCCTTTTTAAAAAATGCCCTAAAATTAACAAATGTCTGGCCAACTCTCGTGGATTAACTGAATCAGAATATAAGTCATATTTGAAAATAATTAATGACGTAGCCCCGGTCAGAAGTCTACATGGAAGGTCCAGGGACGGGAACCAATGCCGGCACTGTTCTGCCACTGAGAATCATGTAATTGAAACTTAACGCCACGTCCTTGGACAACGCCCATTCAGTGAACTTCTTCTTAATTAAAGACACCATACAATCAGAAAGATTATTGCAGATCAATTTAGATTAAAAACAAATATGAAGTATACGAAGAAGTTACTGCAATTGAAACTAACGGCTCATTAAGAAGATATGACATAATTGCCATTGAAAAAGAAAAAAGCTGAGGTGTCATTGTAGACCCAACTATAAGATTTGAAACAAGTTTGAACCAGCCAGAAGGTGTAAATACTGAAAAGACTGATATCTATCAAAATAAAATTCCGTATTATAAAGAATTATATAATGTAAAAGAATTTGAGATACATGGAATTTTGATAGGCGCAAGGGGGACCATAAAAACACCTACGTCTGCTTAACATTTTTTTTGTTAAGCAGATTTTGATCAATGATTTTGGAAGCAATTTCACCTAGAAAATAAATCACTTAACAGTATTGCGCTCACAGCAGTGAAATATTCAGTGAAGATACTGCAGAATCACCTAAATAACACTAAATCCTAACATACCAAAATTGTTGTACAGTATTCTTTGTCAATTGGCACTTTACATTGGTAAAAAGATGTAAATTTTTAAATAAATTTTCCTTATATATATATATAATATAACCTATTTCCCCCCCAATTTTGCATGTTTCAGGATGTTAATAAGAAGGTGTTCTTTGATGTTTTACTGGGAAATAAAGAAGCTGTCAAGGGTATTGGCTCGGGGAGAGTTCTGGAAAGGTATATTATATTATTATATGTTACATAAATAGTAATTAAATAGCCTTTACTATTTAGACAACCACAATTACTTTTAAAAAGTATTTTTCAATTACAAAAACGAGCAATTCACAAATTTAGTTCAAGGCATCTAAGCTGGCAAATGCTATTAAGGCTCTAGTCTACCCTACGGGAAAATCTACGCCACCGCGTGAAAATACATTGCTAAGCTAGGGAAAAGGAGCGTTGCGGAGGTCTGCAGAATCTCAGAATCTCTGTTTGCGGCTATGATAATTACTGTACAACACTACAAAATAAACACACTATGTCAACACTACTACTATAAACTATGCTACTAACTACTAGTAACTATGCTACTTATTACTATGTCCTCATACTATTTATCAACAAATTAATTTATGTTACGAAGATTATCCCAAATTTGTAACAGACGAGTACTTTTAAATGTTTACCATTCTCTATACATCATTAACATTACATACGGCATCCAGATTTGGGGTATGGCAAATTCAAATGTATGTCATATATTTAAACTTCAAAAAGCTGCTCTACGTATTTAATATGAAACCAAGAGATTCATGTAAACATTTTTTTAAATAAAACTAATTATTGACATTTTGGTCAATTCATATATTGGAAACATTAATTTTTGTCAAAAATAATAAATTTTTGTTCAAAATGTAGATGTAAAGACTTGCAATTTAAATCTTCGAAAAAAAAAATTATACCCATAAATTATCATAGAAAACAACATTTTTCAAATGGCAGTTAATATACAATGAAATAAATTTAATTAATAAAATGCCGGACAAGTTAAAAAATTACCTTCTGGAGGATTAAAATCAAAATTTAAATCTTATCTTCTTGAACAAAACTTATTTTATTGTGGTTGAATTTTTTGAAGATCAGAATAACCACTGAAGAACATGAAGAAAACAATTGAAATAAATCTAGTTTTAAGTAATAAGTTGTAATGCTGGTGCAAGATTTTGTCAAAGCAATAAAATGTATTATTATTATTATTATTATAAATGGGATTTGACAGAAGAAAGTTACTCATACTCATGCTCATTTTTAGAATTTCAAAATAACTCAGTCAAGTTGTTGTAGCTTGAAAAAGCTCATTTTTGTACATTTAAAAGGGTATGTAAATAAAACTCAACTAACAAAATTAAAAAAGCAAAAATGTACATTTGCAGATGATATTTTCCTCCTAATATTATTACTCTTAATTTTAATTAAAGGGTTTATGTAGCAGCTGTAAAGAGAGATCCAAAAACCCTTTCCTAGCACTGTGTGGAAGGGGTAGACCAGAGCCTTAAGGGTATCTTTCCTCTCGAGGTGGTTTTTTGAGGAAAGATCAAAGAAAGATCGGTCCGATGTCTTGTTCGGGGTCTGGTTCAAGGTTCGGTAGTGTGTGGTACCTCCATACGCTGCTCCGAGCGCCGTCACGAGCCCCGCCGCTAGCGATACGATGACGGTGAGGGTTGCAGTCTCGACTGTTGTCATTTAATTTCCGGTTCACTAGTTTATGTAAAGTAGTCTGCACGATGGAGTGGTCTGAGGAAAAAACTTTGATGTTTATTTCCGAGTACAACAATAGGCCAGTTTTGTAGGACCTGACCCATCCTTCACTACCACAAAGTGAAGAGGAATGACGCTTGGAGAGAAGTGGGTGAAATCGTGGGGAGGTGGGTGATATGGGTGAAGTGGGTGAAATCAACAGACAAGTACACTGCCGACTTGCACAACGGCAACTAAAGTCGTCCCCACCGTTTTTACCCCGCTCTGTGGTTTTCGCGCTCAATCTGTCCGATCCTATGTCTTGTTCGGGGTCTTGATCGGGAAGAAGTTCGGAGTGAATTTAGCTACCTTCGTGCCTTGCTCCTTGCTCGATCCGATGTCTTATTCGGGCAAAGGTCCGGTAGTGTGTGGCCGCCTTTAAATTACGGTTTGTGTATAAACTATTGCGGTTTTCCTTGGCCGATAAACAACGTTTAGGCCTACTTGTCGTTTTCTGTTTAAAAGTTACGGCGACCATGAATTGCAGTCAAATTGCAATTTTTTATCCGAAAAAAAAAAACGGTCAAATTGCTGATTTTGGTCCATGAATTCAAGACAGTCGTCTTTTTAGGCCGATAACACACATATCGGTCAATAAAATGCGTTCGGCTATTCTTTACGGCCGATCAAATTATTATTGGTATGGAATTTTTATCAAAATTCTGGGGGAGGACTCCCGGACCCCCCACCCATGAGGGGTATTCTATACACCCCCTCCCCAAACAAAACCCCGGCATTTCCCCCCACCCAATGTGACTCCCTGGGTGAAATTAATAAGATCAACGTATTATGATTAAATATATTTGTTAAATTGTAATTCTTAAAATTAAAACCATTTTATATTTATAATTAATGTTTATATAATAATAATGTTATCTATATTTTTAATACGCTAGGCATATTTTTGTCATAATTGGTTTGGAGCGGTGGTGCTACCGATCACCATGTCCAAGGTGTCGTTAGAAAGGTCTTAGCATGTAGTTTTGCCATCAATTAAAAAAATTTATAAAAGTCACCGTGGACATGGGAAAATATGGGGTCAAAGTGGCGATTTTCTCCATAGACATAATATGCAGTTACAAACCAACGATCAAGAAATCAGCTGTTTATTTAAGGAAGTGGTTAAACAAATAAAATCTGACCCTGAAAAATGGTTATTGAACGTACAGCTGGCAACAAAACACCAGTTTTTATTTGCACAAAATCAAAACATAACCAAAAAAAGTTTGACATAATGGAGACTATAAGACGTCGACCAGGACGGCCAAGAGGAGAAGGCCGACAAACTTTAACTGGTAGACGCGAACAAAATACAATAATTATTCCGCATATAATTTCAAAGCCGAATAAACAAGTGGTGATCGCCGAACCTTCAGCCTTTGTTGTCATAAAGGAAAAGTTATTCTACCACCGTTACGTGTTTCACCTATAATTCAAAGACTACTTTGAAAATCGTGCGAGAGAGAGAGAGAGATAAGGAGAGAGATAGAGGGGGAGAGAGAGAGAGGAGAGAGTGTGAGAGAGAGAGAGAGAGAGAGAGAGAGAGAGAGAGAGAGAGAGAGAGAGAGAGAGAACGGGAGAGAGAGAGAGAAATAGAGAAATTTTATAAGGTTTATTAATAAAGTAATTTTTATCATTATTGAATTAACTTGATTTTTTTAAATAGCAACACTTAAGATTAACTGCCTACACGCATTGGTGGACAGAGTTTCTCCTTGACAGCGCATGATGTAGTGCGCCAGGTACGCTAGTTTGTTTTTAATACAGTAAAGCTATCCTAGCTTATTTGGGCCTAGATAATTCGAACCTCTATAATTAAAATTACATTTTTTGGATAGTTTGAATTTTATTACCGCGGTCCCTTGAGATTCGAACTATCCGAGTTCCACTGTATTTAAATGTGCTCACAACTGTGTCAAACCTTTTAATGATAAAATATGTATAGGCTACAAGAAATGTACTCATCAAACCTATAAAGTGAACGCTCAAAATAAACATATATTTAAGATGAGTTGTCGGCGACATTGAAAGGCACATCAGTGGGAAATAGTAAGCAACCCAACCCTACTCAACCAGTCGAGCCGCGGGCCGTTCGCCCCGGACCGATGAAGAACGAGTAGACGGAAAGACTGTGCTGCGTGGGGGGGAGGGGGAGAAATGAGGAGAACACGCTCCTCTCTCCCCCCAGCCAGATCACACACACTCACAGCACTACCCGAGTTGTCTTTCTAGCGGCGCGTGGTGGCGACTTGTAGAACTACTGCTCCTCACCGCCAGACTAGCCTAGCGGCCAAACACCCTTAAGCTGTTGCGTAAGGTGTTTATATTATGTGTTTCAACTATGATAATTTCACAAAGCTAGTTCTGTTATCGGTCACATGTTGTATATCACGAAGGTTCAGGAAGGAGTACGAACCGGGCTAAACATGTTGAGGGGACACATACATTACGAGAATTTAACACAACAGCACTGGCAGTGGCAGATCCAAGGCGATCCCCCCCCCCGCCCCCGCCACCCCCCCTTAAGCTCAGAAATGTTTGTTATATACTGTATAAAAATAGTGCAGATATTTAATTTGCAGCTGGTTAAATGTGTGTTGCCTTGTGTGTTAAATGTGTTGCCTTTAATTCTTTATCACCAATCCAATTTATGCATTGCCTACCATAGGGTCTGTATGCATAATTGAGTTGTAGAATCAAGCATAAACAGTTAGTGGGAGTGATAATTTCGTTCTGGTGACACCTGACAGTTAGCTACACTGACGCGACGACGCAACTGCGCTTACCTTACCCTGCTTCTTTTTTTACCCGCGAAACCACCGCCGCATTACTTGGGATGTTTGTGGGTGCCGGCAAACCGGACAAACGTCAAGATTAACGTTGTGTAGTGTGCATTCTGTCGTTAGTGTCAATGTGTCAATCAGATCAATCAGATCTCAGATACAACAGCGGTAGCTCGAGTGAGCGGGGCGGCGAGGTGCAGGCAGAGTGGTGCAGTACGAGACGTTACCATGACAACGGGAGTTTGACCGCGCATCCACTGTGTCCACGTGATATTATTAGTCATCATACCCTTACACTGCGCATGCACGCTTCTCTGCCTTTTCTGTCTTAGTTCAGTTAACTTTAGTGCATGCTGGGTTTAACTGTTAATTTTAATATTTGGTTACTTTATGATATTACAATTATCATTTAAAACAATAAAAATCGGAGGGGGGTATTCCACCACTAAGTTCGACCCCCCCCCCAACTCTAAAGCTGGATCCACCACTGAGCACTGGTAAACCTGACACAGATTACTACTTCACTCCCTGGAAAGCTAGAAACATGAAATGGACAAAAACTATGTAAGTCATGAACTTCACTCGCAGCAATTGGAAAGCTTTGTCTTCACTCAGAAAAATCTCCTCTGGATGGCTCCTGAATATACCACCAGGTTACCTGTGTTATAATAGCCAAACATAAAGGTCCTGTTCAAAGATAATGAGACGAAGAAGAGCAGGCAGGTGCCGTTGGAAAAATATTACTGCCTCTGTTCCGGTAATTGAAAAAACAGTCATCTTTCTGTCCGTGCAGAAATTATGGAGACTTGAGTTTATGAGATCACACCTCCGAAACAGCCGGTTCGATTTTAACGAGAGACTTATCAAATGAAAGGAAATTTGACAAATTTTATATTACAGAGTTTCGACTTTTTACATAACTTGTTACAATTTGTATAATGAAAAAACTGTAAAATATCAGTGTTATTCACAATGTTTCAGTACATCTCAACTTCGAATGATTATTACAATATATCCAGGGGCGGCCCGTCAGGTTTTCAGTGCCCGTGCAAAGACCAAACTTGCCGCCCCCCTTCATAACAACCAAAACCTCTCCCCCCACCATAGCTCTGAAATAAGTCTGACGTACGCGCCTCGCTCCATCGCTTGTTGCGTTTGCGTTGTTTCTGGTTTCGTGCGATACTGATCACCTGGAATGACAAGCTATGGAACACATTCAGCTCAGAGACTTCATATAGTTTCGTCATGGAAATGCTGAGTTAAGATAACTTTGAAATTATACAGCAGTCATATCTGCACTGCTGTTCTGAAAAACCTAAAATTAAAAAATGGAAACAACTAAGCAAATTTAACTAACTTTAAATTTAATTTAGTAAGGCCGTGTCTACACTCTACACTATGTGTGACTTGTCGTGCATTTATTTATGTCTTGCTATGACTACTATATCTTGTCCAGGATGATCTCAAGGAGCGGCGCACGGCACGGCGCCGGCGGCGCGCGTCGTGGCGGTAGGCTACCTGTTATGATCGCACGGCTCCCTCACACTGACGCAGGGGATTATTCTGCGACTTTTGCGTATCAACAAACAATTATGTGTTTGTTTAAGAAAAATTTTATAGAGTTCGCTCGCAGCGTGCTGACGTGAGGGAAGTGAATTTCCGCATTAACATCTTTAAAAAATCGGATAAAGGGTTTAAAACAACACTGGTAAAGTCCTTTTGGAAAATTGAAAAAAATGAAATGTTTTGGCTGTTCTGATGCTCTTGGTTATACTTAAATTCACTATTAGGATGGCAATGTTGTACATTATAAGGTTAGGAGGAGGTATAGTCAGAATAACAAGTTGTTATAGTGATATTGGGGGTGATAAACTACATCAATATTATGAAAAACAGTCTTTTACAGTGTAAAATCCCCACAATACAAATGTGTTAAGACAACTGACATTTTCTTTAATAACTCGGTAAATATTTGTGCTAGAATGATGAGAGAGGGCTTAAAACGTCCGCCTTACTAATTTCCATCTTAATTTTACTTTCGGGGCTTTTCTGACCCTTTTTGTGCGCAAAAACTCAAAATTTTAAAAATTAAAATCCCTAAAAAGAGGGCTGGAGTTGTTTGAGTGTGTTGCCCAACGAAGTTCTCCAACTGTTTCCAGAAGGGAAGGTTTTCTGCCAAATTTCAAGTAACTCGGACAAAAAATGCGACCGCTAGAGTGCGAACACACTTATATATATATATATGCATATAAATATATATAGTTTTAGCGAACCCTCAAAACGTGTTCAGGGGGTCACGTTAGGAACTTCTATGGTGTTCCCGGGCTTAAGTTTCACCGTGCGGGTCATGCTAACAGTTCACTTTTCCATAGGAAATTCACTAATAATGAAAACAAACCTCAAAACTGAGTAGGAAGGGGGAAGTACAAACTGATAACAGTAAACCTGTTCTGAGCGTGGGAAAAAGATTTCTTCAGGGGAAACCAACAAATCATCAAAACCGACCAAGATTCTGATGGTTCAGGGAATTCATCTGGCTGAAGTTTGCAATCAAAAACAGCAAGGTTTGCTGTTATTTTTGTTTTTGACAAAACTAATTTTTTATAAATATAGATTTCTGATTATTGTTTCCAATGTGTAATACGTTTTTCAGTTATACAAACTCAATCTTTCGAGTATTTAGTCTTTAATTAAGGTGTTTTGTAGCTACAAAGGTTATTTTTTTCTGATATACTGAATCTTATCTTCTAAAAGTGTTTTGATCACCTAAGTTTAATTCCAGTTACTCCAAAAACTCAAGTTGGCTGTAAACATGTTTTTTCGTTGATGCAATCGAAACTCATTTAAGGTACTGCCGATTTGGAAGAAATACAGATGATTAATCGATTGACCACGACGAAATCGTAAATAATCTGTAATGACGAGAAGTATTTTCAATTCTTAACATTGTCCACTCCATCTCCAATGCCCCGAAATGACTCAGTTAACAAATAAGAACTTGATTGAAATTATACTAAACAGAGACGGAACTACTAACTATATTTTCAAAGTAAGGACCGTTTCAAGTACCGATAGAAGGGGGCGCCAAAAACCTAAGGGGGCGTATCATATTTTCCCCTTTTATTAAATCTATTAGTAATATAAAACTCGAATAATTTTAACTTCAATTAAAAATGAAATCCCGATTCAATACTCTTCAATCCCCAAACCATATATTTCCTCAGCTAGGAAGTAGTTTAAAATAATCGAAGATGGCGGATTAAATCAGTTCGTTGAATCGTATAACTTGATATTTTAACATTTCAATTTTCTTTCATCGTATTGCGAGTTTTATTCACACTCTCAATGTCACAAAACGACAGAGGTCAAAACAAATTTTCAATTCGGAATAGAGGGGAGCGGAGGTTGTGTTTATCTGATTTGTGAATTTAATGTTTTAAGTATAATGAAGGTGCCTCATGGTGAATGCACAACATACTTCCCAATAATATGCCTTTATCAATTTATAATACTAATATACAACAAATTTACAAAATTGGTCGGGTTTATATATTTTTACAAATACTTTATTTTAGCGCTACGGACTACGCCCCCAATCCCACACCCCATGGCCCGTCATGAGCGCAGAGTGCCGCCCCCCCAAAATCGCCGCGCCCCGCGCGCCCCGTGCTGGAGCACGGCTCGCACTGCCCTAGAGCCGGTACTGAATATATCTATTAAACGTATCAGCTTCAAATTTCAATAGCATATATAAGGGTTACTTACAAACATTTTTGCTAAGTTTCATAATTTTAATATTATTATTTTATGTTTTGTTAATTTTGTAAACTTCGTTATCTTTCGCATAAAATTTCCATCCAACACAATGTTTTGACTATTAGTTAATTGTATGAACGAAAAACATGGTGTCTAAAGAATATAATGTAATAGTTTTAAAAAATCTGCCAAAAAATTTATAACAATCACCCAGGGCTAACAAATTTGTATTTCATAACAACTTTAGTTTTGGTGTAAGAAGTCTAGATTGTTGACCGAAAGTCAGTTTCCAACGTTTTATTTAAATGGCCGCTTTGAAGTTAGAATACTTTATGGTACCCACCACCACTTGGTAGCACTGACTCGGGCCTCCTTTGTAATGCAAAAAAATTCCTAACTGAACACACGCCAGGTTTCAAAACAAATTATAGCAGAGATGAGACAAGAAATGTCTAATTTCAAGAAGCTTCTATAATTATCAGCAATCTACCTCCCCATGCTCCTTCTTCCAGCCATCCCCACCCTAACCCTATCTCAAAACATAAATCAAAGTCACAGTGGACCAAACAATAACTTTCTGGTAGTTGCACGTATGTACAAATCTGTTGATCAGCACATGGACGATAATACTCTAATTAATTTGTGGTTGTTTTGTTCTCAGAATCCGAGATAAAAATCTAAAAATCTTTCAAGCATTAACGGGAAAATTTGCCAAAAAATGAAGGGTATTAGTTCTTGCTTAGCTTATAACAATGCAGGTGATAAGTTAATAAGTAATAAGTAAATATAAAATTGGACCTCGTTTAAGAAAAGGTATTTGAAGAATTTATGTTTGGTATTTTTCAGTCTGTAGTAGATAAATTTTATAACTAATTGTCATGTATTTGTTTACAACTACTTGCATAGTTTTTAAAATATATACTAATGTATTATGTTTGTAAGTACAGTAATCAATACCACTGTAAATAGGATACAAAAATCCTTTTTCACTATATTATTTTCATTTTCATTTTCATTTGTCTTTGCATCACTAATTGAAATAAATCAAGAGGTTATAATTACCTTAAAACGGTCGAGTGATCCAAACTTTACTGAACGTGGGAGACCGGTTTCATCCAAACTAGGGGGTCATTATCAAGCTGAGGAATAAAATTTCACTCCGAGGAGGTTGTCAAAAAGTCTTAAACCAACAACTACACAAAAATACATAGACGGACAAACAGACGAAAATACACAAAAATATTATTATGGCCACACAAAAACGTTTATCACATGGAGCAGCAGGTCCAGTGTTGGGTCTAGACTGACGCCCCCATCGTGTCCGCGTGTTTCCTCTCTCCCAGTTCTTAGTGGGTCCTTTTCATCTTATTGTCACTCCTCAATGCCCACAGCTGTTTCATACTAAAGGTAAAGGTAAAGGAAACGATGCTTTTTCATTTAATATTTTCTCGAGATGTTTCTTGCCGAACTTGTAAATTTCATACTCTTCTATTGTATCTAATTTGTCTAACTCTTGTTTTATGGAAATTCAACATCTCTATATTCTTACCAACGCTTGAATAGGAATGGTTATTATTTATTAAATGTTCGGCATATACAGAGTTGTGTTTATGAACGGACTTCTTTGGAAGGGGTTCTTTAAAACATGTTTTAAAGAATTGAATTTATTTATTTTTGTTGTCACAATTGAATTTATATACTCCTGCTGATTCAGTTTTATCTGTTTAGAGTTTTTTTTTTCTTTAAGAAATGATGAATAGAGAGGTTTTTAAGAGATTTTGCATTTATATATGCGTTTGGATCACTTGATAGTTAAGCTCTTGATTACAATTATCTTTTATTGTAAACACAAAGTCCTGAGTTTTTTGACAGTACACTGAGTTGTGTCGCTTATATTTCTCTTACTTAACTTTTATTTGTCATTAAAACCTCCGTGCTTGCTGGTCAGTATGCATCTTTCCAAGATAGACTGGACCGAATTGAACATATTTAGTGATAGTAATCTGACTAATTTTAAAAGTAACCTCAAGGCTCTTGATTGGTATAACATTATTTATTCCCAAGAAAATATAGAAATTAAGTTTGAAGCTTTCCTTCACTCAGTCATTAATAATTTTAATGCAAATTGTCCTAGAGTTAATACAAAAAAAAGGAATAATTCAAATAAAAAAAAATGTAACTGGTATACTCCTTACCTTAAGAACTTAAAAATTCTGCTCTTAATTGCTTATGAAAAATCAAAAAGTGACCCTTCCTACATAGTTACATACAATTCCCTGAAAACTAATATAGAAAAGAAATATGTAAAGCAAAAATTTGTTATAATAATAATACCATTTCAAGAGCAAAAAACAAATTTCGTACAGCTTGGCAAATAATAAAAGGTAGTACTGATAATAGAGGACACCACCAGCCACCCATTCCAATTGATCCTAATGAATTAAATAATGGTTTTATAAACCTGGGAAATCACCCGGGTCTGCATCAGTCAGTAGCACAGGACAATAGTTTGCTGAATCTAAATGTTGAACATGTCTTGAGGTTTAATTGGAGTCAAATATAACCACAAGATATCCTCCATCGTGTCAATAAACTGAGCAATTCTAGAGCAGAATATTATCATGGTCTGTCAAATTTTGTAATAAAAAAATATAACACATATACAGTAATATTAGAACCCCTTTGCTGTTTAGTAAATATCATTTTGAAACAGGGCTCATTTCCACCCTGTCTAAAGACCTCCTTTATTGTTCCCATTTATAAGAAAGGGGACCGCACAAAAGTAGAAAATTACTGACCTGTCTCAATAATATCTTGTTTCTCTAAAATAATCGAAGGAATTTTACATAGCCAGCTGTATAGCCACTTCGAAGCAAACAATCATCTTAATCCATCTCAATTCGGTTTCAGGTTTGGTCTGAATACTACGAAAGCCGTCAAAGAGGTTGTACCTTTTGTACTTGAATCGTTTGAAAATAACTGCTATGCTAATGCCACACTGGTTGTCTCAGTAAAGCCTTTGATTCTGTTTGCCACAAGCAACTTCTGAATAAGTTAAGGTATTACAAAATAGATGGAGTACAACTATCACTAATTCAGTCCTACCTCAGTGACAGATACCAAGCTGTGATTTCTAACAATAAAAAATCAGATCTACTGAGGGTGGATCGTGGTATCCCGCAAAGTTCGGTCTTCACACCTTTCCTTTTCATAGTCTACATTAATGACTTTCCTAGTGTTTTGCCCTATAAATCAATATTGTACGCTGATGACACCACATTTTTGACAGCAAATAAAGATTCCCAGGAGTTATGACTGTATCAATGATGGAAGCCTCTAGCTGTTGGTTTGCAGCCAATTCTCTCAAAGTTAATGCCAATAAAACTGAACAGCTACTCTTTTCATTGTCCTCCTCCTTAAATAATAAAGAATTAGATTCCGTTAAACTTCTCGGTATAACTCTTGCCAGTAAGCTCAATTGGAATCAACACACTTCTTTACTCTGCAAAAAATTATCTAGAGTAATTTTCTTGATCCAGAAGCTTAGGACATGTCTCAGCCATCAATATTTACTCATGACTTATTATGCACTTTTGTATTCACATTTAAATTACAGCATCATTCTTTGGGGCAATTCCTCTGGCGCAAAAGAAGTTTTTATCTTGCAGAAAAGGGTGCTTAGAACCATTCTTGGATTAAAAAAACTTACCTCTTGTAAAAAATATTTTGTTGAGTTATCCATGTTAACTGTCCCAGGTTTATTTATTTTACATTGCTTACTCCACACCAAGGACAATTTGGGTGATTATAACACCAGGGATAGTGTTCACAGCTACAACACAAGAAATAAGAGAAATCTGAATATTCCCCATGTAAGATTAACTAAATTCCAACACCACTTTTCGCAAGTTTTAAAAATATTCTGCATGAGTGGCTGGTGGCACAAGCTTTCTACCAAGTAAATGAATATGAGTCTTGTATTAGTTCTTTTACTGTACAAACTTAAGTTTTTTGATCTGTTTTCTTTAAAAGTATGTTAGTATTTTTTGTTCCTTATAGTGCGTTGTATGACCATTCATGAATTGATTAGTTGTTATTGTTGTTTATAGCATTGTAGTCAATTTTAGATTTAGTTTGACAATGTCGATTGCAATTATTGTAATTGTTTAAAGACAATAAAGACATTCTTATTCTTATTTCAAAGCGAGGTAAACTGATGAACTCTTGGAAATCAATGTAGAGGATCCTAGGATCCGTTTTCTTTCTCGTGAGGGTTGGTGGGTCTCTCTTGTCATTGGAGGGGCTCTGTAATATGATATATTTTATAATATTTTTAACTACTGACTTTATTACATTTTTTTCATGCAGTTGACGCAGTTACAAATAGTTTCCTAGGGGTGAGTTTGAAAGAGAAGAGGAGTTTTAGTGGGTATGCTATGCATTTTTTGAGAATAAAAATACTAACTTACGCACAGCTTTGATGACTGATCATTTAAGAGGGCTCTTGATTGTATTCTTTTAACTTTTAATAAATAAGCGATTGGCAAATTTTAAATATGTTCCTTGTTGGTTTTCTTAATTATATATGGCCTTGTAGTTTTTAAAACTAAAAAACTTTTCTGATTTTTTTTTATTTTCTGTTGGTTTAATAATTATTTCACTTCTTTCATTCCATTTATTTGAACCTCACATAACATTTGATGGATACAGGAACATTCCTGCTCAATCAATCAATCAATCAAATATCTTTATTCGTTAACTGTACAATTGTTACAGATGAATAGTGTCACATTTGTCATAGTGAGTAACATCAAAATACACATACAAAATACAAAAAAAACATCAAAATACATCAGTTCTCTATTTATATATAAACATGTATTGGAATCTACAAATTTGATAGAACTAGGCCTAGCAACTAGACATTCAAATTTACATGCAATTCCTCAAAGGAGTTTAAGGGATGATCTATCATAAACGTTTTAATTTTTTTATGAATTCTGACAGGTTTTGTGTTTTTTTTATAGAATCTGGGAGCATTTCAAAAAATTTTAAACCTCTATAATTTATGCTTTTCTTAAAAAACTCTAGTCTATGGGATTCGAAAGTTAAAAAATTTCTGGTATTGTATGGACGACTTCTGGCTTCCGCTTCCATCAGAGGTATATTGTGTTCCTTGACATGTTTTACTGTGTATAACACATGTTGGGAGAAAACGGTTAAAAATCCTAATTCTGTAAATTTTGTTTTGACTGAGTCTCTATTTCTTAAACCAAGTATTATCCTTATTGCTTTTTTCTGTATTTTCAAAATCTTTTTCAAATTTTTGGTGGAGGTGGCCCCATAAATACCTACCCCATATGATATATGGGAATCTATAAGTGCAAAATACAAAACTCTCAATGTTTTTAAACTACATTTTTTTGACATTCTTCTAAGTGCGAAAATCCCAGACGATATTTTATTCAAAACACTTTCAATGTGGTCATCCCAGGTCAAATTTTCGTCTATAATCAGTCCCAAAAATTTTGTATTACATTCTTGTAGTATTTCATCTTCATCTATTTTAATAATTGGGCCAATTTTTGTTCTGCACTGTCTTGTTGAGAATGATACAAAGTTTGTTTTACTTGGATTTATTAGAAGGTTTTTGTTTTCAAAATATTGTTTCACTAGTGTAAGGTTTGTATATGAGGCAATTTCAACTGATTCTTGGTTTTCTCCAGAAATTATTAGGTTTGTATCATCTGCGTATATGCAAATTGAGCTGTGAACACCACATAAGACTTCAGGGAGTCCTTTTAGGTAGCACAGGAACAATAAGGGTCCCAAAATGGACCCCTGAGGAACTCCATATTTCACTGTTCGCAGTGTTGACAATACATTATTTATGTATCTGAAATTTTCGTGTTTCACTTGTGTTATTTCGACACACTGCTTTCTTTCATACAGGTATGATTCAAACCAGGCCAATTCTTTATTTTTTATATTGTGGGACTTTAATGATTCAATCAATTTTTTATGTGAAACACTGTCGAAAGCTTTAGTTAAATCCAAGAAAATGCCAATAACTTTCTCCCCCCTATCAATTTTGTAAATGATATTTTGAACAAATTCAATGCCCGCTGTGATGACAGACTTGCCCGTCCTGAAACCATGTTGATGTGCATCAAACAAATTTTGCATTTCTAAAAAATTTTTTAACTGGTTATAAACAACTTTTTCATATAATTTAGAAAATGTTGGCAAAATAGAGATTGGTCTGTAGCTAGATAATCGTTTTCTGTCCCCTTTTTTGAAAATTGGTTTTATTTTGGCGACCTTAAGCTGCTCGGGAAATATACTACTTATAAGAGAGGAATTTATGACATGAACCAAAGGTTTCAAGATAGTATTTTTAACTTTTTTTATCACTGTAATAGGGATTTCGTCCATACCAGATGATGAAGTATTTTTAAATGACTGTATTACAATGTTTAATTCTTGTTCAGTTATCTGTTCAAAACGAAATGACTCCATCGGAGAGGATTCTCCCCTATACTCCCTTGAATGAGACATTTTTGTGGAATCAATTTTTGGCACTACCTCTTTATCAACCACATCAGCAAAATAGTCATTAAATCTAGTTCCTACTTCTACTGGGTTTATAACAATGTTATCATTTTCATGAATACATATGTTTATCTGATTGTCTTTGAAAATGCCAATTTCCTGATTTAATAATTTCCAGGTTGTTTTTGTAGCATTGTCTGATTTATTAATTAGATCATCAAAGTATTCTTTCTTTGCTTTATCAATTGATTTTTTAAGTTCTTTCTTCTTTTCTTTTATAGATGTTTTTAAGTTAACATCATGCATGGTTCGAAACATTTTACTTAATTCAATAATCTTTGCTTTATCATTCTTTATCTCTTGTGTAATCCAATTATTATTATCAAATTTCAATGTAGCCCATTCCTTAGGACAGCTTATATTAAAGTAATACATGAACAAATTATTAAAAACTAAAAATTTTGAAGCTACCGGAGCTTGATACAACTCTACCCAAGACTCACGAGATAAGTAATAGATAAGTGTCTCAATATTCTGTGTACTAAAATTTCTACAAAACTTTTTAATTTTAGTCTGCCTCCAGCTTATTGTGCAAACGTTTTGTATCTTAAGCAATTGAGCATCATGGTCCGACATTTCTGTTATCAATCCTAGAACTTTGACATTTTTGTTCAAGTGAATATTTGTAATAATGTTGTCGATTGCTGTTTTTGAGGAATCCGTGACCCTAGTTGGAAAATTGACCAAATAGCACAGGTTAAACATGTTCAAAATATTACAAAATCTCTTATAAACCAAATTATTATCCTCCAATACATCGATATTAATATCTCCAACTATAACAATATTTTTATATTTTTTCATTACAATTTCCAGGTAAGTTTCAAATTTTTTTAAAAATGGCTTTTCAAATCTATATTCAGGAGTTCTGTATATACATGACAAAACAAAAGAAAAATTGTCAGCTTCTATTAATGTAAAGCAACATTCAAATTCTTTATCCAATATTAATTCTTCAACTTTAGGTAAAATTATTTTCTTAGCTACTACATTAGTTTTACATAAAATCATAACTCCTCCACCAACTGTGGTCTTACGAGTAAAATGTAAACATAATTTAAAACCATTTACATTCAATCTTTGCAAATCGGAATGAGACATCTTATGCTCACTCAAAGCAACAATGTCAGGCTTACTTTCTTCTAAATTTATTTTCAATATATCTAATCGGGATGCCAGGTGTTGGATGTTTTGATGCATCAAGGTTATTTCATTGCTACTGTTGGTCAGCTTAATTTGAGGGTTTGACTGACATGGAATAAAAAATTGCTGCTTTGAGTGGGCGAGATCGGATTATTTTCCACGTTAGTCATATCGTCAGTCTGTGGTGTAATTACACTATTTTTAGCACTCTCACTAGATTGCCCATTTAACACTTCACTGGCACAAAAACTATGATGGAGAAGAGGAGGAAAGCTGTTCATGTCTTCTATAGAGGGAAGCTGCTTGTTGGTGTTTGGACTGTTGGATTGGTTGGTTTTATTAGTTGCTGCAGGCTGCTGGGAACAAGAAGAAATGACATGCTGTAGTCTTCTTGTGAATTGGGGAAATGGTACACCACCTCTGAGGACTCTGTGAGATAGTTCATCGTAGGTGACAATGTAGACAGTAGCACCCGTTTGTTGTTGAAAATGCGTTATCTTGGCTGCAAAGTGTTCGACAGTGATGTTGTCACGAACGCAACCCATTGGTGAGCAAAAGAGGCGCTTAAGTTTTTTCTTTTTAAAATCTATAAGGAATTGCTCAAAAGCCAAGTCATAATCTGGTATTTGTGGTTTCTCAAAGTACTTTCCTTTTGTAACGAGGCTGTATATTGTAACGCCATCATCAAACATTCATATCTTACAGAGAAGAAACTATAAGTAAAACGCAATACAAGTAAAATTAAAAATGAATTCATGATAAGATTAAGTAATGTATATTCATATTTTCATTTAAAAACTCATCAAATGTATAATAAAGGCTCTTTTTATGAGGTATGTAATTTAGAAAATTGTCCAAGCTCCAGTTCTTTCCAATCATTTGGAATTTTGTTAAAAAAAACCTCATTTCCATATAGAATTTAATTTTTTCTAATTGTTTTGTTCTATGTAAAGGATACTTCAGGATTTGATTTACCTCCCTAGTATTATAGTACCTAGACTCTTGTCACGCCTTTTGTCACTCCAATAACAATATTTTCACTATAACATAACAAACTTTTAAGGAAACTGGGGTGTATTCCTAAAGTTGGAAAAACGTATCCATATACTAACGTATGGCCCAGGAGCAAATTTTAAAAGCCATTTTTAAGCCTTTTAGATATTGTAATTTCATCATCTTTATATTAATAGGCAAGCACAAAACTGTCCCTCCTTTTTTTCTCAGCTTGTGTGCATCGTAGGAGAAATTCACGCATACCTTTAGAAAGGTGTTATCCTATAGATGAGCAGAAACCCATTATAATTTCCATCGGCCCTCAGGGCTATGCCCCACATTCTTTCAAAATGTCAATGTTATTCTTATGGAAGAACAGTAATAGATTAAATAATTCTATAGTACCTGGGGGGCCGAGCTTTACTCGGGGGAAGACCAGTCTGTTTGTTTAGATGACTTGGAGTAATATTTCACCACTTCCCCCTACTGATAATCAGATTTGTATAGCTCATTTGCCTCTTTTCTACATTTTTAAGGTCACTCCAGTTGTTATTTATAGCTCAATGTCCCTTTAATTTATTTTACTACTCTTTTAGCGAATTTCCCCTATAGGGAAGAAGCTATTACCGTAGGTCTCATGGTAAGACTTAAGCCCGAGACCATGATAACTTTTTGTTTTGAGGTCCCCAGATGCCAAAAACACTATTCGTTCAAATTTATATATATGTATATATATATATATCTATATATGTGTCCGTTAACATGATAACTTGAGTAAAAAACATCCGATTTTGATGAAATTTGGCTCAAATGTGTGAAATGACATCCATGACTTTAAGTTCGAAAACCAGAAAAATCGGACCATGGGAAGGGGGGTTTATGGGGGTTTTAAATTTTCCAAAAATCAGTTTTTTGCATTTTTCACCCCACAATTTAAAAAAGACTTAATTTTGGTTTTAACCATCTTATAGAGCTTAAAAAAACAAATAATTTAGTATTTTGAATTATTAACCTAGGTTAAGTGGTTGCGGAGAAAATCCAAAAAAACCTACTATATCTCCCATGTTAATCTTATGGGAAAAAGGTTTTTGGCTTTTCCTCTGTTTATTTTAATTTAAACTTCACATTTGCTTTTACCAATCTGTTTAGTTTCACAAAACAATCATTTTGGTGTTTAAATTGTGATTCTACGCCCAACCGTTGCAGAGATTCAAAGTGCTAAACACAGTACATTGTCCAATGTTATCCTTATGGAGAATAAATAAAATTTGATATCTCGATTATTTATGAATGTATGTTGATGAAACTTGGTATGTGGCTTCATGTAGTACTGGTATATTGATATTTGCACAAAAAATTGAATTTTTTTTATTATTCCCGTAGCAGCAAACCTGCGTACTCAGAACCCATGTTATTCTTATGGAGAATAAGTAAAATGTAATGACTCCCTTAATTATGAACATAAATTAATAAAACTTGGTATGTAGCTTCACAAGGTTGAGTTATATTGATAATTATATAAAAATCCATTTTGCTGTTCCTTGTTGCAGCAAACCTGCTTTCTCAACCCCCATGTTATTCTTATAGAGAATAACTAGGATGTTATATAGCGCTTGTTTATCATTGAATATTGATGAAACTTAGTATGTGGCTTCGCCTAGTTAAATTCTGTTTATATTTGCACAAAAACCAATTGTTTCTGTTCCTTGTTTCAGCAAACCTGCATACTCATTACCAATGTTATTCTTATAGAGAATAATTCAAATCGCTTTTATGTGAATATATTTTTATGAAACTTGGTTTGCGGCTTTATGTAGTATTAAGACATATATTATGCATTGGAAATTCGCTGAGTACGCAGGTTTGCTGCGACGGGGTATATATATATATATATATATTTAGGTAATCTTTACTCACATCTTTTAATCTCTGCTCTCAGGAAACCGCATGTTATAATCATATACAACATGAGTATTGCTTTGACAGTTCCCTGGTTGATTATGAACAGCTGTTACAATTCTTTTGTTTTGATTTGAAACTCCATGAGCCCAATATTAATTTTGTTAACTTTTCATTTTAGTTTTTTTACATTATTTGATTTTTCCTCGGGATGAGGCCTGTCTAGAACTTATTTTTATCCCAGAAATTAGTTATTTCGAACATTTGAAGGAAATCGTTGGAGCCGTTTTTGAGATCCGTGTCGCAAGCAAGCAAGCAAGCAAACCTTACTCATATTAGAGTATAGGATTTGATTTTTCCTGGGGATGAGGCCTGTCTAGAACTTATTTTTATCCCAGAAATTAGTTATTTCAAACATTTGAAGGAAACCGTTGGTGCCGTTTTTGAGATCCGTATCGCAAGCAAGCAAGCAAACCTTACTCATATTAGAGTATAGGATTTGACAATTGTTGATATAATAAATGCTAGCAAAACAGCAAGAACAGATGTTTCAGGCATAATGTAAATAACAATACTAGTGGCTACTGGAGTGGCAACGCCTTTCTATTATCCGTTTTAACCCCACATTAAATAAATTAAACCTGGGGGTTAGGGAGGGGGATGCCGGGAGAGAGAAAGGGCAACAGGATCCACTAGATGGTAAACTAACTTATTTAGTTATTCGTCAGTTAATTGTTGATTGAATTTAGTTATTCAAATAAATGTGTAGCACAGCAGCAAGAACAAATAATTCATATATAAAAAATATTATTGACTACTGGAATGGTCTCTTATTCGTTTTAGCTCTGCAACAGCAAGAACAGATAATTCAAGTCTAATGTAAATAAAAAAATATTACTAACTACTGGAATGGTAACTCCCATCTATTATACTTTTTAACTTCACTTAAAAAAATAAACCTGTTTGTGAGAGGGGGAGGATGAGGGACGGCAAGAGGATGAGGTGGAGAGGTTTCAGGCAAAAATAAAAATGCTACTGATCACTGGAATGGTAACGCCCTTCTGCTATCCTTTTTAACTCCACATTAAAAATATTACCTGGAAGTGAGGGTTGGAGAGGGGGAGGGAAAGAGAAGGGAGAGGGAGATGAGCGCAACAAAACTCACTAGATATTAAACTTTCTTTGAAATATTCGTCAAATAATATTTGGTCGAATATCAACCATTGGGCGGTCTCTAGCAAGTATAAATTGGCCACTTTCGAGGCCCTTGGAACAGAGCCCTGAAATTCAGGGAGGGGGAAACGTATTAAAAATATTAATGGTCCCCTACAATGTAGTATGGTGTGTGAGTAGTTTTGAGGAGCCTTTTTCCCAATCAGCTGGAGTACCACCTTATTGTTATTCTTTTCTCCATAAGAATAAAATGGCAACGTTTTAGCCAGCGAGTAGAGTCCGAAGTTTGGGGCATTAACGTATTGACTTCTGCCTGCATTCTTACTCTAAATTAGCAACTTTTATAAGGTTCTATAAATAAAAAAGGACATCTTGTTTACAAGTTCACAACGTTTAATTATACATTTATTGTTTGTACATGCCCAAAATAATAGTTATCAATACTAACCATATATATTTCTTTGTTTTATTTGCCCATGATTATCATCAGCTATAACTCAGTTGGATCGATCCATGATCTCAACACTCGTGTCGTAGTACTTTTCCCGAGGTGCACTTGATTTCAGTATTTTGTTTAGGTTTCATGATAAAAAAATTAAATATTTTAAATTACTTCAAAGTTATGAAAGAATACTTGATACAATTTAGAGAATAATACCCCTCGAATTCCCCGAGAATACTAAAGTTCTTATTGATACTTCAATAATAGTTAACACTTAAATAGTTTGTGAGATATTTCAGGATATCTTTATTGACTTTAAGTAAAGATTCAGATGTGAAAATTAGTCCTTCATATTCTTTTTGGCTGATCGATTTTTAAATTTTGTATTCAAGTACAAAATTAGTATCTGTTGAATAAAAGATTAGCTTTTACCAAATTACAGTAGTTGAAGTTAAATTCCTCTATGCAGATTGGATAAGTTACGTATATTTTCCATGGCGTTAAATTCTTCAGTTTTTTTCAGATTTCCAATTTTTGGTTCTTGATCCTGATGTATTTGTTTTTACCCTAAAACTCAAACTGTTGTTGTCAAAATTAAGTCAGCATCAAAAATGCCAAAAATGTTGTCTGGAGCTCAGCAGCGAAAAATGAATTAGCGCGTGAAGTTTTACCGTCCAAAGCAGGTTGGACTTAGGAGCTTTAGGCCCCTACGGTACATCCAGAGTGCACGCCGATTCAGATTCCAGGAATAGCACTTGTATTTTAATGGACGTGGCCATATATAGTGGCCGCCGAAAGCCGAGCCCGCGCGCAGGTATCTGCTTACAGGAATGAATTCTTCTTCCTGGTTTCAGATTCCGTTTCAGTTAGTGCTCGTACGGCTCTGCTATAACTGGCTAAAACACCATGAATATGCAATAAATACATGATGTATTATACGTGGTACATACAACATCTAAGCTACGTTATATTTTATTGCAATTTTACAGCTTTTCTATGAGTAATTTTATTCTCAAAATTTAGTTACTGTAAAGTTGTTGGCTTCCATTCTACAATATTCAAAGAATCACACTCTGTAATTTCTTAGCTGAGGGAAAAGAGTATGGTATTCACAAAATTCATCCCTACACTTATCAATATCATGAACACCATTTTTCACTGGCCGTAACTTCAAAACACTTTTCTAACGCTATCCCTGCTTCCCGAGTCGGCGACGTATTTCCTGCCTCCACTGTGGCCACCACCAAGATGTCTGACTCAGATGAAACACGCGCCGGGAAACTGAATCGGAATCGGAATTGGTGTGCACCTGGACGTACTGCAAGGCGCAACCATACTGATCAGGTTAGCAAGCTGATAGTGACTTTTTTTTAAAGTTTGAGTGCCAAAACTAAAACTATTATAACACTATTATATTTGCGTTACTATTATAATTGCACAAAACATTTAAACAATTAAATACCGAGGTATTTAGTATTTAGTATTTTTATACGTAGCGTTTTACCTTTTTATGTACCATCAAAAATTACTTTAAAAACAAGTTTGATCATAAATTTTTGGTATTTGTAAAAGTGTAATTACAATTATTAAATTTCATTAACTGTTACTAAATTCTAAGAGAATTGCGTGAAATTCAAATTAAACTAATTTAGTTTTCAAAGCAACAAACAAGACTATTTATGTATTATAGTTTTGAAAACACAAAACAAAATTGCATACAGATGTATTAATAACTTTTATTTATTATTTCGTACCTGAAGTAAGGATCGACAAATAAGTGTAAAATTGACCCATCGCTGGATTTAGACGAAAAAATACAGACAGTAATACAAAAGCCTTAAACGTGACTCTGAAAATTTGCTCTTAAATAATTATTGTAAAATGTTGATAAAAAATACCCAGTTTGGATGTTACACAAATATATACTTGGATAAAAGTATTTCACACAAACAATCAGTAACGGTAACCAAGCCTCAGCGGCGCACGGCGGCGGCGGCGTAGCACCTGCACTTTGGCTCGTGCGTCCCGCTGACGCCTAACGTGAAGCATTACGCCAGTTATATATTAAGTTCACAATAGAATCATGTCAATTGACTTAATCTGAACTAAATTGACGTCTCTACATTGTGAGTTAAAACACATCCTCATCAAATCAAACCGTGATTTATAAAAAGTTATACAGTTTTACACAAATGGAAATTTACTACAAAAATTAGATTATAAGTTTAATATTTTCCCATTTTCATATGAAAAACTAATTAAATATGTATTTACTAGGAATATTTTGAAAAAAAGAATCATCTTTATAAGACTAATAATTCATAAACAGTGACAGGTTTAGTAAAAACTTACACAAATCTAACATGGTCGATTATTTTTCTTTTTAAATGAAGGCCACGCCAAATTTTCTTAGACTTTGCACTATCGTTTTTATAATTTTTTTTTTCATTAATAATCAATCAGTAAACTTTCTATTGGGATTTCTTCTAGGGAAAATCTTATTTTTACTAGACTATCACTGAAAATACCATGTAAGATAATTCGTACTAATGATATAGATTAAAGTTATTGTACAGAAAACTGGATTTAAAAGTTTAATTTGTAATAAACAAAATCTCCTCTTGTAATAAACTGACAGCCCACGTCCAGTTTGCTCCTAGAGATATATGACAACCTTCGTTATAACATGCAGAATACTAGGTGTACGCTCATTCTTCCCGTAAGAGGATGAACGAAGACTGAATTTTTAAAGATATATTTGAATAGACATGTTACGTATTTAGCTTTTGTTAACTTACACCTTGTTTAGCCAAACACTTTTACAATAGGTCAACAAATGTCTAGATCATATGCAACATATCTAAATAATTATAATTTCTTTATATTGTAATCTGACTGAGAAAGATTACAAATGTGTGAATGTTCGAGTACAAATACAAATAGTAGTACTAAAGAGTACGATATAGGTCCTAAATAATGGAGAATATGTTGCTTGTTAATTCCAACATGGCTCGACCAGCGACATTGTCATGATTCAGTGTTCGTTCTGTGACGTTTATAAAATCATAATAGGTGAGAACAGCGAGATTAAAAATGGGAAACCCCGCAACTGCCAGTACGGCGAGAAAATCCACTAGAAGTGCTACTGCTAAGGTGCTCTGGTTGTAAGTTGTAAGCAAACTAGCAGACGTAATGCTGATTTCCAAAAAATCCCACTTTATCCCACAATCCTATTTTATCCCACAGGCAGTCAAAATATCCCATGTATGGGATAAAAATCCCTCAAGTGAAACACAGATAAATCCCAGCTGACATTTTAAAGACAACCATAGTCAATAGCTTACTATGAAAACCAATTCAACTACTGAATATCAAACATTCAAATTAGTTTTAATAATTATTAACAATCCAAAATAAAATACAAATGCTGTATTAAAACATCCCTTAGGTATCCCAAATGACTCCTTCAAAATTTCATTAATAAATGTTTTATAGTTATGTAGTATTTCGATAACACCCCCACACACACACGGCCACTGAAACTTCTTCATCAATCCAGTGATTCACTTAGTTCATCAAATAGGATGACCTCGAATAGCAAAATGCTCGGTGCTTTTTATTTTGGTGGAAGAATAGAATACTTCAATCTATCATTTCCTTCCATTCCACGAGTTCGAAAGCAGCAGGCTAACGTGTTAAATGAAATGTTTTTACCTTAATAAATAAACCAGTTTTATTAGGATTAGATAACATTTGTTCGCGGTTCTGTTGAATCTGGTTTAATTTAGCAGATAGAATATCATTGCAGATTGAATAGTAATGATGAGCATTATGGAGTTATAAGGAGATCCAGTCAGGTGAAGTAGGTTGAGGGGTACTGGTAATTATAAAACTGTAATAAATCATGAAAAACATAATTTTTATTTTAAATCCCATTAAATTATTTCTTATCTTCAATAAAGTTTTTTTCAGCATTTAATAGAACATCTGAACCTCCACTGGAGGAGTAAACTTCTCGTATATAGGTCAGCAGCATAATGCTTTTTTATACAATCCAAAAGTGAACAATTAAAGTCACTCATCACTACACAAATAATGCACGTACACCTATCTAATCCCAGTTTATAATTAATGTCATTAATTTTAAATTAAGAATAAAGTCATTGTAATTAAACTTACTTTGATTTGTATCTAATTTTTTCTAGCGGCCCAAATGACCATGTGTTTCTCAACTTTGAAGACCACGGTGATGCAGGTATTTTATATTTGCCAGATGAAATTATACGAAAAGCTGAGTTCCTCGAAGTTCTAGAAAAGATGGCAAAAACATCACGATTTCAGAAGGTAATTTAATATGCTATTTCATATATACAGTTTCATCGTCATTATTAGAAGAAGTTCTTGAATTTTGTTTAGTGATTTTGGGCGTATAAAAAATTGTGTACGCATGTTTGGTGTAAAAAATGCTTTTACCCAATATTTCTCTCTTGTTCTCCTTTTGGTGTTTTGCAAAAAAATCTGCTTTCAGGGCTCTGCCCGATGGCAGATTAAATATAAGGAGTATGTTTAATCTATACAGATGGGCTCTCAAAGTTGCAATGTTAATATTTAGTCCACTCAAAAAGTGTATATAATAGCCTAATCGAGCCATGGCCATGCCCCAGCACTTCACTCTCATTTTGTTATTTGTTATGTTCTATGTGTTCATGATGTTTTATGTGTCCTTTCTCTGTGATGGTTGGTTGTTCTCTGGCCCAAGACATCAAATCCTCATAGACGCAGAGATTGTGATCGGGGCTGGCAGACCTAACCTCAATGCTCATCTTGGTTACTTGCTCAATTTTTATTTAATCTGTTCTGCCAGCCCTAGAATGAGCTTCTAAACCTAGCTAAACGCCGCGGTCCAAGTGTCCGCCAGTCACCACAGTCACCACATCTTCAAGGATGATGCCGCCGCCCCACACAAGGAAGAGAGTCCCATTTCGTCTCCCCACTCCACCTCTCTTATTGTGAGCCAGCCCTATTCCGCACGCATGGAAGCACGTTTCCGCTGGTTGCTTCGTCTGTGTGGGTGTGTGGGTGGGGCTAGGGCTCAGATGGTAGCAGAGCGTGGTTATAAATAACAAACACATTTTCCATGGATCGCGCAAGTACATATTATTAAACCTTTGGCAAAAACAATAAGCCTGAGTGGCAGCAAACATTTATATAAAAGAAAACTTTAATCAACAAACTTTACTTGCTTACAAAGTTCCATGTTACTTGTCTGGGCCCAAAACAAAATTTGCCATTAAATCTTCTAATTCTATGCTTCCTTCATTAATCAAAAATTATTAAGTTAATTCAATATTTAGTTTTAAGCATTTAATTAAAGAAAATAATTTGCAAAGTTTATCTGCGGTAACTATTTCCTTCTTTGTTGCAAAAACATCCTACTTTTGAGAGTAGAATAACTTAAATAAACTCTCAAAATAATCAAATCTTAAACCTAGATAACAATGATATAATAAATAATTAAATAATAACTAACAACACCTAACATTTACGACACGGAGACGAATAAATAAATAAAACATTTAAGTAAAAAATATCACAGCCACACAATCACAGTTCTGGTCCACCATAAACAATCTCCCCCCAGAGAGCTTCCAGAGCTCTGCCATTAAATAAAATAGTCCATTTAACTTGATTTAACAATAAAATACATCGGAGTTGTCTCACCGAGGTCGAAGATTTCAGAGTTACGCTGTACAGTGACTTCCAGTAGGCGATACCTAGGTGGGATGGAGCGGGGAGACGAAACGAGGCTCTCTCCCTTGTGTGCTTGTGTGGGACGGCAGCAGCATTGCTGGGGATGTGGTGGCACTACCGTGGCAGTGGCAGAGACTGTTGGACACTTGGACCCCGTAGCGGCGTTTAGCTAGGTTTAGAAGCTCATTCTAGGGCTGGTAGAACAAGATGAAAACGGATTAAATAAAAATTGAGCAAATAACCAAGATAAGCATTGAAGTTAGGTCTGCCAGCCCCGATCACAATCTCTGCGTCTATGAGGATTTGACGTCTTGGGCCAGAGAACATCCGGCCACCACAGAGAAAGGACGCATAAAACATCATGAACATATTTAACATATAACAAATAAATAAAAAAAAAGTCAGTGACGTGCTGGGGCATGGCCACGGCTCAACCATTTGAGCCCTAGCCCCACAGTAGATGTAGATGTAGTAAAGCAAGTGATTCAAGCTTCACACTGTGATGATGAAGACTCAAGTAAAGGTTCTCCCACCTCTACCTTCATGATAGGAAATATGTTGGATATGTTGGGCCCCAATCCGGGTCCCATCATATTTCCTATCATGAAGGTAGAGGTGGGAGAACCTTTACTTGAGTCTTCATCATCACAGTGTGAAGCTTGAATCACTTGCTTTACTTGGTCTTTCGTAGGGTGTTTAATCAAATGTATAATTAATCCTCATCAACGCACGTCACGGACGTCGTCAGGTCGGATCGCACCGTACAACGATTTCGGTTACCGAGCATCACGGTTTACCGACCATAGTTGACGCAAGTCACGCACGTCGTCAGGTCGGATCGCACCGTACAACGATTGCGGTTACCGAGCATCACGGAATACCGACCATCAACGACGCATGTCACCATCTTCAGAAGCTTGGTAACCACGATCGTTGTAGGCCACAGATTATAAGGTTTAACTTGGATTTTACAGTACATAATTTGATTTTTACATGGGAAATCACATAATGTGGCTAATTAAGAGGTTTGACTTGGAATTTACAGAATAAAAGTAATTTTTTCCTAATTATATGAGTCAAATTCTCATGACTATGTAATGGTTACCATCGAAGATGGAGACAGTTGAACTTATAACCTCGGTAGATAACAAGTGTATAACCAATCATATTTCACAACAGGCGGAGCTTGGTGCGAGATAAGAGACCTCAGACGAACGGGTTGGTGCGAGATAAGAGACCTCAGACTAACGGGCGGCACGAATCAACCATTATTTATTGATTTTCAACAATAAAATGGAGTTTTCGCTTTTAAAACTGATTTTTTTTAAATATATGAAGTGTAAGTATTAATATTGGCTTGGATATCAACGCAGCACTGACTTCTGACCGTGGCTAGAATGATAAAGGCGCATGCCGCGAGATAACAGGCCCTGGGCTGACGCTGTGAATCGATCAATATTTATTGCATTACAGTGGTAAAATTTAGTTTGAAATTATAAAAATCGAACGATACTATAAGAATAAAACGCAGTTTCGAGGTCGTTTTCGCCGATTTGAGAGGTCAAAGGCCAATTTAGAGCAAAAAATCAAGCGTTTTAGACAAATCGAGACAAAATATCAAAATCGCATATAAATTTTATTTTAAAAATCCCTACACGTGGCTCGATAGCGTTTGGTGCTCTTAACATACATACAAAATTTCATACAAATCCGCTGATAAATAACCAAACGCGAGGCCACTTTGTAAAGTTTGGATTAACGCATGTAGCGCGCAGGTTTATCCACTAATCCGAGATTTTCTCATATTAACGTATACTAGAAGTCACTGCGAACCCGCATACCAAATTCCAGATCAATATATCTTCAATAATAGCGGAGATATTAAGCATCGGGCAAAGGTCAATAGTTAAGTCCGACTGAAAACGCATCCCATAGGAATGAAAGTTACGTCATCATATAGACCATATAGGTAAACAGTTCTCTTCCATTTTCTCTTTAAAATTTTGTTATTTTTTCGATATCTCTTACCGTTTTTGAGAAATAAGCAATTAAAGTTGTAAAATTCAGTTTTAAAAATCAAAAAACATACATTGTATTGTAAAAATAATTTTAAATGGGGTGGCTGAAACTGGGTAGCTGAGAGTATAGTGGGGTGGGTTTCTTACCTATATGACAAAGATACACGCCATACGGAACGTGGAAACAAAGGTTTTGGATCAACTGGAGTAAAAAGGAGAACATGTGAATAAATAACTCAACTATAAAGATTTTTATTTAATTTTTTACTGTTGAAGAAATCACATGTTGTATGAGTATTGTCTCGAATATAACCACGACATTGCTTCTGACCACGGCAAGAATGAAAACGGCGCGTGCCGCCAGATAGCAGACCGCAGACAGACGGACCTTGTGAGTCAGCTGATGTTTATTGAATCTTACCACACCAATTGTATTTTAAATAAAATTGTTACTTAAATATTGCTTTTGCATTTAATTTTTTTGAATTTAAAGCTTTTCTTGTTAATAAAGAGATGAAAACGCTTGTTTAGAAAATAAAAAATGGCTTAAGTTATGTTTGAGAATCGTTTTTAGTGTCTTGTGCTGGTAGACGCACCATGGTCACTCTTTGTTGGGTGCCTGGTCACTCTGGGATCGTGGGTAATGAGGTGGCGAACAGGCTGGCTAACGCGGCTGCCTCCCTGATTCCCATGGGTCCCCCCCCTTTTTGTGGGATATCTCGTTCTTGTGCTTCGCAGGTGATCGGTGCTTGGGCTCGGGATCGTCACAGAAGGAGATGGGTAAAGCTCCCTCTTCATAGGGTCAGCAAGCTCAGCCTCCAGGGACCATCCCAGCAGGTCACAAGAAATCTCCTGGGTCTCAGTAGGCTGGACATTAGGCGGATCACAGGTATGATTACGGGCCATGGTCACCTAAGGAAACACCTCTCTCGGATGGGCGTCTTCAATGGTGACCCTGCATGCAGGAAATGTGGGCAGTACGAGGAGACTGCAGACCGTCTGCTCTTCGATTGCAATGAGCTTAGGGAGGTAAGGGCTTCAACTCTGGGATCTATGGCCAGGGGTGGATACCTGCCTCCTGAGGAGCTCGTCGACAGGATGATGCAGTTCATCAGGCTCTTGAACCTGGAGGAGTACTGATACCTTCTCATTTCTTCTCTTTGGGGGTGCGCAATAAGCCCAGTGTGGCTGATGTGCCTTGGGACCTAAGTCCACCCCTTTTGATGATGATGATGATGATGAGCGACTTCGAGTAGGCGAGTCCTAGGTGAGACTGAGCGGGGAGACGAAATGGTGCTCTCTCCCTTGTGTGGGGTGGCGGAAGCATCCTTTAAGATGTGGTGGCAGTGGCAGTGACAGGCGGTCACCTGTAGTCGTGTTGGCCCTTTCGTACTCCTGACACCTTAGGTAGTTAAGTTTTTGTTATTGTTGTGAAATTGTGTTGAATTTGTTTGTGTAATGGTTGTCTCATTGGTGCCTGAGCATCTCAGGACGCCAGAATTGATTGTTGAGGTTTCCTCAAGGGGCCAGACGCCTGCAACAGATGTAAGAGGCCTGAGAGCCCAACTTAGGATGTGTCTCATGACAGACCGGTCTTGGCAAGCTTCTTTGATTTGGCCGATGAAATTTCAGTTTGTGAGACGAGAGTGGAAGAGCTGGACGAGTTTGTCGTCAAATGAATAGAGGCTCAAATGGGCCAAAAAACTAGTTGTTTCACGGTGGTTAAAGCCTGGTTCCACTCGTGACTTTAGTAATGTTAAATAGGTGTTAGCATGTGTTTCCAATGTTAAAGGACATTTTTATAGTGGGAATAAAATGGTAAAGAAGTCAGTTGTAAATAGTAAGATTTTTTCTGAGCTTCTGCTGCATGGTGTGACTGGAGTTGCTGCACTGGGTATGAAGGCAGCGCGCTCAACCTGCCCACAAATCAACATCTTAGTTGGCGAAACGGAGCACAATACCCTAGTTGACTCTGTGTCAGCTCGTAGCCTGAATTCTCTCGCTGTTTTTGAGTCTTTTTCATCCTCTGGGCTAATTTAGCAGGTTGAGCAGACTCTTCTATATGCTGGACTGCTTCTTGTTCCCCGCTTCCCATAATGTTTGAAGCCCAATTAAAATTTAAAATCCATCTTATTTCTTGGGTGTGGAGCTTTTTAGTGGCAAAGGATCTTTGTTTTCCAATTATCTTGAGGGCAGACTTCATACGGAAGACTGGCATGATTTTAGATTTAGGAAAAAGCCAGTGGTTCTTTCGTTTTTCTAGACGGTTGATGGTATCTTTTTCTGATGGAAAATCTGGTGGTACTGCTGCTGTTCAGCCTGATACAGAAAGCTCACCCAAAACTGACCCATTAGGACATCTGACACCTGGCGAAGCGGTGGCAATCAAGTCAATTTGCAAGCGTTTCCCTGAAATTTTAACGCCAAAGCTAGGTGTCACTAATCTCTTAGAGTACCAGACACGTCTTACCGACACCCGTCCTGTATGCTCTCATCCCTACAAACTTACTCCACCCAAGATGGAAACACTTAGGGAGATTACCAATGACCTTTTGGAAAAGGAGGTAATTCAGCCTTCTCGCTCAACCTATGCCAGTCCAGCATTTCTCATTCCAAAACCCAATGGAGAAAATACAAAAATTAAATATTCTGCTTTATTTTTAGTTTTTGGGATATATCTTCAAAACTGTGTTTTAACTGGGGTAAAATATTAAAGGTGTCGAGTAAAATATTAAAGGTGATAAAATTCCCTACAATATTAAAATAGTTTAAATAAAAATATTAACTGTAGTTGAAAACAAACTTGAATGTTAGATCATGAAAAATGGAGTCCAGGAGTCTATAGTAAGAGTCTGGGCTCCTGCAGCTAAGTACACAGAACTTGTTTGAATTGCTAGAAATTCCATGGTACACAGAAAGCAGTGAGAGGTCGAGACTCAGGTTGCAAAGGAATTTGATGGTAAACCTGATTGAGATCAAAAATCGAAAAATAAATTGGCCTTACCAAACCAGTTGAACGACGAGTGAAAATCGGGGATAGGCACTGAGTCGATTCCAATTTTTTTATTGAACTTCCTATAGTCTAGCAACATGCGAGACTTTCCATTGGGGTTTCGGTCAAGAAATGCTGCATTAGTGTAACTCGAGTAGGAAGGCTCTATGTTATTGAGTTAACATTTGAGTTCACTGAGTTAACATTAAATGTTAACCTCGTTAACATTTCAAAAAGTTCATTGACAATTTCTCGTAGGGTTTCCATCTTGGATGGAGCAAGTTTATAAGAGTGTGAATGAATTGGGTGGGCATCCATTAATCAAATCTCATATTCGAGAAGATCTGTGACTCCCAACTTTGGCATCAGCAAGTGGGTGGCAAGATTGCTACCAGCCCTTAAGCGGCAAATGTGGAAATCCGCCACTGGACACCGCCGATGTAGGACCTGAGGAAGCAGGGCAACCTTGGCTCTAAGAGGAAGGGGTAACACCATGGCATCAAAATCCCTGTTCAACTCTCCACACTCTCCATACAGGCTTCCAAGAGCTTCATGGCATCCAAGGTGGCTTGCCATGTCTTCTCCAGTACCTGCACCTTTCTGAACTGGGCCCTGAGCCTGAGCCTGTAGGGGTTTCACCCCTAGACACAACCTCGAAGACAAGCTCTGCCTTCCTTAAATACCCTGGGAATACGGAAGCCATCTTATCCTCAGTCAGTTTTCTCAAAAAAACAAACAATTTAAACAACACAAACTCCCAAAAGATCTTAACTGTAAAAAAAAACTTTGCCTGGAAGGGTCCAAAATGAGAATAAAATCCTGTCAATTCCCTGGGACTGTGCAAAACACATAAAAACCAGCAAACACACACACACACACGCACGCAGCACGCACGCAAGCACGCACGCATCCCCCCCCACACACACACACACACAGACAGACAGACAGACAGACAGACAGACAGACAGACAGACATGATTACATACATACAACCTACACAAGAATCTAGATCCTGGTGTCTGAGTACTACCTAACCATTACAAATGAAAAAATGAATACTTAACCACCAGGAAACAAAGTTGCAACCCACTCCCATGGCAGTCAAAACGCTCTGCTACCAGCTGAGCCCCCCTCCCAGCCCTCATTTTTAGCTATTTTTAGAAATAGCAGTTTTAGTTTTTAAAATTTTGTAACGGGAACATTATTTATCGTAACTCAGTTATTGAAATAGTTAAATAGTCAGTGATAATGTGATACAAATCGACAGAAATCATGAACTATAGTCCTGAGTCTGACTTTTTCCTGTGGCGATGGACAGATTTCTTGGAAACGTGTCGCCGAGTAGCCGGATGTGCCAATGAATACAGAGTCTGTATTCATTGGTTGTGCGGACAACACAACAATAAACTTCCGGTCTCCTCTTGTTCATTGTTAGATGGAGATATTAATCCAAATTTAACTGATATTTTTACTTCTCGACTTACCAGATAAAAATAAATACTTCTACTTTCATTTTGATCCCATAATTCTCGTCCTCGGATTCAAATTAGTTGTTTCTTTACGTTTGAAGAGAACACTTGTAGTTATCGTTCACATATTTGAGTTGTGAAATTTATTGTGAACTCATGTCATAAGATTCCAAAGGTAACTCAATAAACATTAATATTTAGTATAATTAAACTACTTTAGATTTTAATATTAATATTTCAAAGGTAATTAGATAAACTTAAAACCTTTCGCAGTTCTTTTAATATGTCGATGATTATAGTTATTTTTCTGGAATTGCTTTTCGTATGCAAATAATAAGCCTACAAAATAATTATTCCGAAAAACAAAATTCTCATTGAACGGGTTTAAATATTAGTTTGCCATTCAAAACAATAATATAATAAATACTACTTTTATAGCTGAATTTACTATTTTGTAGGTAAAGTTATTTATTTTAAAATTACAAACAATAGCCTACAGTACAATTTGGAATTCATGTACTCATGAAGAGATATTTTTAGCCATTCGTTTCTTTAATTTCGCTTCTGCATAGGAGGGGGTAAGCTCTATAACAATTTACTTTAAATATGTGTTAGGCAATACATATTGTGTAGTTTTTCGTTTTAAGACTACCTGTACTTTTCGATTGATATTTATTTTATCTTTACTTATAGTTTTTAGTGTTAACACTACACCGGAGGATTTTTCAACACTGATATAGAAAAAGTCCCAGAAATATCGATATAAATAACAATTCCATCGCTCTCACAGAATTTTAGAAATCCAATTCTATTGCTACCTAGACAAAATTGCAGCCAATTAATTCTTACTGACATTAAATGTTCTTGTTTTTTAATATTTCTTAAGAAGAGCTCTCAAAAATGTATACTTTTTAAATTTATTATTAATTTTTATATATACTTTTTTATAACATTAACTTTTACCAAGAATTTGGAGTGACGACTGGCCTGCGCGAGATATTTTTTTTTTAGAAGATAGTTTAAAACAAACAAAAAATATTGGTTTGTGACTAACATACAAGTATACTGTAAATACACTATTTATTTTTGTTGAGAAATATTAGAATATAATTGTTACAGTAGCCAGTAACTTGTACGAAAACGAAACGCACGTTTTTAGGATACATCCATTGACTATAAATACTGAAGTAGACTTCTCATTGCCATTGTAAAATGTGTCCCTACTTTTGTGTATACCAGGATTGAAAGAGGTCGTAGTTTACACCAATCACCAACAGAGTACACTGCTGACAACTATGACTTATCCTCTCAAGGAGGGGATAATACAACAGTTGGAGTGTCAAGAAGCAAACATAAGTTGATTATCACTTGCTTTCTGGGTGGAGATATTTTAAAAGTTAACGTAAATAACTAAAATCAAAAGTTGACAGCAGCACAATCTTTCGGTGACCCAATCAAACTACTTCAATTTTAAATTCTAGCATACACTAAAAGTGGGACAGCTTGACCATATGGATGGGATGTCTCCTTCAGTATTTATAGTCAATGATACATCTAAGAACACTAACCGTAGTCTGTTATCCTATATATTAATACACTAGGGGGTTTTTCTTCACAGTCATATCTCGATAACGGCTGGACGGACTTTAACGTTTGAGGTGCCAAATTAAAGATATTTTTTCGTAGATTTGCCAATACGTCTCAAAATTTTAAGAAAGGACATCAGGGCTGAATTTTTGGAACAGTGGCGCTATCCGGCGGCAGAAGTCTAAACTACGTGTTGATTGAAAGTACTTTGTTATCATCCGATTTAATATCAGATGTTTTGTTATGTTTGTTTACAACTGAAGAAACCTTTCGTTGGGGACAAACGTACAAACTAACTCGGATTCGAGCAACAGAACAACTAATTATTTTTACAGTAACAAAGTGTATTAATCAAGAATTTTAGTCATGAAATGAAAAGTTGTCAGCATGATCGACTGACATACACTAGTATTAAAAGAGTGGAAGAGCGGCCGGTGTAATTCTATGCTATCGTATGTATGTTTGTGTGCGTGTGTCGAAACCTTATATTTTCCAGTCGCAGTGCCGAATTTTCTATGGAAATGGTAATATAACAGGGGGGGGGGGTTATAAAATCTATAATATTATAAAGAAGCGGTGGTTTCTGTCTGTCTGATGTTCCGGGTGAACGCAAAAACTACTGAACCGACTGGGCTGAAACTTTACGCCCCGTGAACGTCTTAAGTTTCAATGTTTACACTTCAGAATAAAGTAAACATTCAGAAACTGTAATGCGAACAGCTGAGGATACTTCCATTTGACAGCTTAAAGAGCAGAAGCAAGAACAGCTGTTTCAAGCTAACTAAAATGCAATTTGCATTGACTCAAGAATGGGTAGAGAAAACCCCTGTACGAAAAACAGATTAAGCTAGCTATTAATCTATAATATTAATGTGGCTTCATCTGGTTGTGGTCTATAGTTATTTTCACAAAAAAACATTTTTACCAATACTGTACCTCCTGTACCCCTCCCCCCGCCAATTTTATATATTTGCTCCCCCCCTCCGATTTTTATTTTTGCCCCACCTCCAATTTTATATTTTGCTCCCCTCCTCTTAGATTTTTTATTTTTATTTTATGTCCCCCCCTCATTTTATATTTTTACCCCCGATTTTATATTTTTGCTCCCCCCCATTTTATAATTTTGCACCCCCGATTTTTATTTCCCCACCCCAATTTTATATTTTGTTCCCCCCCGATTTTATATTTTTGCCCCCTCCACTTCGATTTTACATTTTTATTTTATGTTCCCCCATTTTATATTTCCCCCAATTTTATATTTTTGCTCACCCCCGATTTTATAGCTTTGTTCCCCCCATTTTTATTTTCGCCCCACCCTAATTTTTTATTTTGCTCCCCCTCTCTACCATTTTATATTTTTATTTTATGTCCCCCCTCCATTTTATATTTTTGCTCCCCCTCCGATTTTATAATTTAACTCTCCCCGATTTTTATTTTTGACCCCCCCAATTTTATATTTTGCTCCCCCCCCCCGCTGATTTTTTATTTATACCCCCTTTCTCCCTCACCGATATTTTTTTATTGTTTTCGCATTTGAGTTAATTTATTTCTAAAAGCGAATCCAAAGTGTTACGTGTACCGATTTGGAGTCGTAAACCACACACCATTTACTACCCGACAGAGTTCCTTGACTTAGCAACAGGACCCGAACTATCTGCCAGTATATTTTGTTTACTTTGATTTAATTGTACATTAACCGTGTAAAATATAATTTTAATATTGTCAACAAATGTGGATTGTTATTTGATTTAGTTAATCTACCATTTACATACAACCCGTATTGATTTAGTTAATCTACCATTTATATACATCTCGTACGAAGGACGGGTACGCAGCTAGTTGTGTATAATAGGTGGATGGGCCATTGACAACCCTGCCCCCCCAATCAAAATGCTGAAATTACGCCTATGCCCCAGGACCTAACCTGGAAGCGTGCTACCACGAGGGTGGGACGGGAGAGGCCTCACAGACTTATGAGCAATGATTAAAAGATATAATGTGGTGACTGTCAAAAATAATTTTTATTTAAGAAAAGATTTCTCCATACAAAAGAACAAATAAAAAACCCGAGAGAATGTTTGGGTTACACGCCAAGTTTGATTCAGAAAAAAACAACAATAAATAAACTTTGGCAACAGATAACAAGAATAAACTAATTGGCAATAACAACGTTTTTGTACCAGATCCGGTTGTAAATAAAAAATTATTGTTATCTAAGTAAACAACAAATTCATAAATAAATTTAGAAAATTCAAAAGTGATAAAAATTAAATTTGGGGTGGCTATAATATTAAACAATTGGGCCGAATGACACCCGGAAAATCTTCGGCCAGGGGTTGGCTCCAAATCATAAACCTGGACAGAACAAAACTTAAAACTAAGCAACAAATTAAATCTAATCAACAGTTATAATTAAATCCTCTGAAACTATAATAACAAACACGAATCATGGCCACAGTTCACAGGTACCACAGGTGCAGGTACTAAGTTATATTTTCATAACTATTCCTTCATGTTGATATCCTCCCCGGTCCGAAGGTAAGTGGTGACTGAGGGCGTCTGCACAGCAGGGTGTTACATATAACATTTTTGACAAGAAGGAAAAACTCCTCACTCCTCAAACGAGTGAGCTAAAACTTAGCTCCACATTTTGATTCTAAATAGCCACAGAGAGCAACATTAAACGATGAATCTTGAAAAAACAAAGCGAGGTTAAGCGTTTCACAGCCACTGTCCTTCTAAGGAAACGAGGCCTAGCTGTGACGTTTCCGGCAAACAACTAACTGAACAGAAGAGCTGTTGGCAGTTGGTTCACCTCTCCTGCGATCAACAAATCAACCAAACTACTACTCCATTCACCTCTTGGCAAAAATAAAGAAGGTTTTAAAATTACTTTCTTGCACTTAATGGCCTTTGTCCAAAGGTCTGATCAAGGGAAAGTTGGATTTTCCCACTCTGCATCTGATTTCTGGTAAGGAGGCGAATCTTATCAGTTTAAATAACAAAATCAATTCATTTTTGGCTGGCTATAATATTAGATTAAATAAAAATAGAGAGTGTAGTTTGCGGCATTCATTTTATTTTCTTATCCCCTTTAAAATGTTACTTGTTAGTGGTGTTATTTAAAAATAAAAACCTCCCCCCAGCGACCCCTATTTAGGGTTGAGGGTTGAAACCATTAACCACTTAAAAAAATACTTTGACTTATGGTAGTAACATTTACTAAAGATTGTTTGAAAATTTACAGTCGTTCAAAAATTAAAAGGGGGGGACCTTTATGGGACACCCAGTATATAGTGTCCTTATCACAGAACCTAAAAATGTAATTAATTATAAACCATCTCCATTTTTTTATTCTGTTTAAATGTTGCAGATGTTCATTTATATTGAGGCTTGTTTATCTGGATCAATGGTGAACTCGTTACCAGATAATTTAAATAGTAAGTAATTTTCCACTATAAAAGCCTTTTATATATTGCAAAGATAATTCTATAAATTCTAAGTACCTTCATTATTCTATAAGTACCTTCATTATTTATTTTCTGTTTATAGATCTTACTGAGCAACATTACAAACAATTCTTAGTCCTTACAAAAGTGCAAATATTCGCTCACAATCTTACCTGTAATTTCAAATTAGTTGTAATCACTAAACAAAGAAATTACAATCACTTAAAATTTACCACAAAGATTTACTTGAGTCTGCTTTTTTGACTCAGCTGCCTCTTTTGGTTAGGATAATAAGTTTTGAGGATAAGTCCTTGCTGTCAAATCCTCACTCAAGAATTTTTAAACACATCACTTGGGAGAGGTTATCATAGCTAAAAGGAGATACATACAAAATTTGGGTTAATTTGCTTTTAATCGTATGTATGGGATCGTTATACAATTAATTGTAATTTTTGCAATCGTGTAATTTTGGGAAAAATAAACAGAATGGAACGTAACAAAATATTTACTCTATAGTCTTTGTTTATGGTGTGTTAGAGTTAGAGCTAATTTATCTTGTACACGAGTGCATTGATTTTGTAATAATGTGCTGTACACCTGCACCGGCAGGAAGGCTTCTCAAAGCTTTCTATAATTAAATCTAACCTCAGGTAAACAATGGGACAGGAGGACCAACTGGAAAATATAATTTTTCTACCATTTATCAAACATAAAATGTTATCTAATTTTTCAAAACTCATCGAGACGATCCTCCTATAGTTGGCCGCACCTTAACGCTGGGCAGAGCCATCGGCCCGTAGGTAATCTGGTCTATTCAGTCCCCTCCTCGCCACCGGCCCTGAATTATCGCCGCTTGGCTGAACGCGTGACTCACTAAGTACCCAGTACAGTAGGAATATGTAATATGTCTTATTTTTAAAACATTAGGAAAATGATTGTTATATTTAGCATCGTGACAAAAACCTGATAAATTTGATATCAAACTTCACGAAAATCGGACAGTATTTAGGTCTACTTTTATTATGCCGAGTTATTAGAAATTTAACTTTTACACCTATGACAGGGTCATGACCCGTTCTTAAACAATCAACATTATTAATTACTAGCTGTGAACCCCTTAATTACTAGTACATATTTTTAAGGACTGCACGTTACTAAAAACGTTTAATTCAGACATTAACACAATGAAAAAATACAGGGTAGGCCTAATACCTTCAAAACTTAGTGAAGTTATAGATAAATAGATATATCGCTTGATAATACTTTTGAAGAGTGACTTACAGTTTGTCAAAACAAACAAACAAACGGTACGCGGCCATGTCATCCCTGTAAAGATGGCGATTTCTATTTCTCAAAATCGGTGATTTGTTATTTGACGATGAGTAACAGTGTTTGTTATGCGGTTAAATTGTTTGGACTTTATTTACTTACTTTACTTGGATGTAATAAATAAATTGTCATCTTGCCTTCAAAAAACGGGTCATGAGCCTGACATAGGTGTAAAAGTTAAATTTCTACTAACATATTGGCATAATCAAAGTAGATCTAAAAACTGTCTGAATTTCGTGAAGTTTGATATCAAATTTATCAGGGTTTTGTCACGATGCTAAATATAACATTAGTTTTCCTTATTTTCTAAAAATAAGACATATTACATATTCCTACTGTACTGTGCACTTAGTGAGTCACGCGTTCAGCCAAGCGGCGATAATTTAGGGCCGGAGGTGAGGAGGGGACTGAATAGACCAGATTACCTACAGGCTGATGGCTCTGCCCAGCGTTAAGGTGCGGCCGACTTTAAGATTACAGATCACCTTGAAAGAAACCAGATAAGTTTGAAAAGCCAACACAGTTTCCAAAGGAATAAATCTACTATTACTGCGCTGATGGAGTTGGTTGAACATATTTTGGATAGGATCGAAGATGGAGAAAACACAACAGGCCTTGATCTGAGCATGGCTTTCGATTTCCAAGGTCACGACCCGATTCTTACCGAAATCTGGGGACTTGTTTCCAGGGTACTGCATGGAAAATGGTTTAAAAACTACCTGTTGTGTGGTAATCAACTGGCAGAGCCAAATCAAAAGTGAATGGGGCAATTACATCCTTTAGATCACAACTACTTCCCATAACAAAAATTCTGCCTTAGGAGTCTGTGATCTTATTTACTTATAACCTCCCAGCACACACTGAAGCAATCATTATTATAATCTTATAAGCAATATGCTGATTACTCGATGGTTGGTTGCTCATGTAGAACCACTGAAAACCTAGAAATTCAATCTTGTATAGCTCTTAACTTGACAGTGGACTATTGCAATATGAATGACCTTGTCTTGAATGAAAAAAAGTTCAGAAAAGACCAAGGAGATAATCATGGACAGCAAGAACGAAATGGGTACATTAGGTACAACAAAATGAAGCTGTCAAGTATTGGTAAGTCTTTTGGCTATCCAGTGTGACCAACTTCCCTTCCTTGGTTCCTCCTTGTCTCTTCTGGGGGCTTGACTCCCAGTTGAGCCTTGATACCCAGTCTAGTCCAAGTCCTTGGAGGGAGTAGTGGATCTGCCTTGCAGCCTGGGAAGAAAGGCCCTTACCCGACGTTCTCCAGTCTGCCGGGCTGGGGGACGAACCGTCCTGGGGCCACCCCTGAGAGATTGGAGGTTCTTTGCGATGGTGGCCCCTATCTGGTGGACTTAAGGGGACGTCGGGTTAGAGGGCGAATTATCCTGGGGTTCTGTCACCCACAGAGCCCGGGAGCTAGGTAGTGTTTTCTCTCCCTTTCTGGAGCGAGGCAGACTGACCCCGTCCTACCACCTATCCCTTTCCTCTTTTCCCTCTTTCCGGTGGCTGCATAATATCCTAAAGGGAGACATGCCTAGCCTGCTATGCCGGGGCCTCTCCCCAAAAACAAACAAACAATCATTGACAGTAAACTCTCGTGGGGAAACCACTTGGATGAGCTCGCAAGAATTAAGCAGCAAGATTTCACTCTAAGGTCTATCAAGTCCGTCACCACAACGGGAACACTCAAGACTTCTTACCACTCTCCAGGTACGGGGTTCAGCTTTGGGGAAGCGCCTCTCTTCAGAACATTGACCGTGTGCTGATCCTACAGAAGAGAGCTTTGAGAATAATGGATGACCAGGACTGGAGGGAGATTTGCAGAGAGTTCTTTAAGCGGTGGAAAATACTGACCGAAGGAATAAACATTTCAAAAACCTTTGATAAATTAAATGAAGTCATGTTAAACGGACAGTATTTTATTTATTTGAACGTAAAACATATACATAGACAATTTGTTTAGTTGTTTCTTGTAATTAAAAAACAATATTTTATTTTAATCTCGTACGTTACAAAGAGTAATTTTTGTCCATTGCTTTACCTTATAGAAATTTTACAACTTTTAAGTGTTGATTATTAAAAAAAGGGTTAGACGAATATGTTCCATTTTTGAATTGGAAGCTAGAAGTGTACTGGAATAATTTGTGTACATTCAATTTGAAAACGATAAGTGCACGATAATAAGTGCACTTGGTCAGTGAGCACGATAACTCTTGTAAAAATTGTCCGATTTAGATGAAATTTGGCATGCAAGTGTAAAGCAACATTTATGACTTCAAGGTCGAAAACCAGACAGATCAATCTATCCTAAAGGGTATTTGGGGGCAGGAGTTTGTACCATAAAAATGGGTTTTTTGAATTTTTTACATATAATCTTTTAAAAAGAAACATTTTATTTTTCACCATTGGATTCAGCTTAAAAAACACACAATTTAGTGTTTTGATCATTTCTCTATGTCAATTATTTACGGAGATATTAAAAGTGCACAGTACGTTGTCCAATGTTATTCTTATGAAGAATGAGAATAATTTTATATCTCGCTTATTTATGAACGTATAACGACCAAACTTGGTATATGGCTTCATCTGGTTGTGGTCTATTGTCATAATCACAAAAAAGATTTACCGATGGTTCCCGTAGCAGCAAACCTGCGTACTCAGCCCCCATGTTATTCTTATAGAGAAAAAGTAAAATATTATGCTTCCCTTAATTATGAACATAAATCAATACCGTAATACTTGGTATGTGGCTTCACCTAGATGGGTTGTATACATATTTGTATGAAAACCCATTTTTTATGTTCCTTGTTTCAGAAAACCTGCACACTCAGCAGCCATGTTATTCTTATGGAGAATAATCAAAATGTCATAAATCGTTTATTTATGATTGTATATTGATGAAACTTGGTATGTGGCTTTATGTGGTATATATATATATATGCATTGGCTTAGTATGCAGGTTTGCTGCTTTGGGGGTATTATTTTTGTATGCTTTTTAATACTGACAACTTCATCCTTTGTTACAGGACTAATGTAAAAGAATTAGGTGATTTCTTCTAGTTGTTAACAGCATATTAACTTCAATCAACTTTTCTTGATGTGGTATTAATCCTGTAGCTTCGTAAGCTTACTAAATACCTATTTGGATAATACATATATATTTAGTTATTATAAGTTGACATAGTTCAACATACAATATGTACATTATCGAGACCAATAACATATATAAATGTAACAAAGGCTAATATTGAAAATGTATGTAAAAAGTTATGTTGATATTTCCAGTTTATGCAATGACTGCAGCCAATGCAATTGAGGACGCATATCTCTGCTACAATGATTCCAGGTTAGGTACCTATCTGGGATCTATATTCAGTGTCAATTGGATGCGAGATGCTGAAACTGTAAGTTTGTGGCTTTTCCTGAAATAATGGTAAACAAATCAGATCTTCGTAAGTAGGACACTGAGCTAGTGACTAAAGTTGTGGTAAGGATATGAAGTTCAAATTGTCTCAGAAAATGTTGAACAATTTTGAATAATTGCAAAATCTTTATACTAAGTTACAGTTCCATCAGTCTAGTAGTAGGTGCTAGATGGTTCGAATATGTATTTTGAAGGTTAGGGAGTGGAGCCCAACTAATTTTATGAACGGGAAACGGGAATAGGCTCAAGGTTTATTCTGGTGTATAAGCTATGTTACTATCGAAACCTAGCTCAATATATCCAGTAAATACTAATGTTAATAAGATTCGTATAACAGGCCAGAGGGGTGGAGCCCTAAGATTTGGAACTGTTATTAATGGCTATAATCCATGGTTAATGGTTATAGGGTTAACCTGAATTGCCATGCAAAGTTTCATCACAATTAGATGGATAGTATAGAAACGCACAAAGAACAAAAACAAAGATTAATTTACATATAGAGATAGATTATATCTCCCAGAGCTTGACATTTTGGGTGACAAACCAAATAATGTATAATTTAATATTTATTTGTTTTGACACTAAACCAAAAACAATATCTGTATGATTTCCATTACAGCTCGTTACCGGTACCTAAATAAATAGACAGCTGTTTACAATATTTGAAATTTGAAATTAGTCATCTATAAAAATCATAACGAATCTTTTCTCTATAAGAATAGCATGGTAACTTTGAAGTCCAGTGGGGCGAAGCCCTTAAGTCCCAGGAATATGATTAGTGCCTAGAAACCTTCCTAGGGTTAACCTCTGAATGACCTTGCAAAGTAGCATCACAATCATAAAAGTGGTATAGGAGTGCATAAAGGACCAAGCGCCAAGAGTCCTTGGCAAAAATAAAGAAGGTTTTAAAATTACTTTCTTGCACTTTAAATGGTATTTTTTTAAAGGTCTGATCAAGGTAAAGTTTGATTTGCCCCTTTGTATCTCATTTTTGGTAAGGAGGCAAATCTTAGTAGATTAAATAACAAAATCTAAATATTTTTGGCTGGCCATTACATTAAATTAAACAAACATAAAGAGGGTTAGTTTGTGGTATTCATTTGATTTTGTTATCTTCTTTAAAATGATATGCAACTTGTTAGGATTTGCTATTTAAAAAATAAAACTAGCCCAAGCAACCCCTACTTAGGGGTGAGGGTTGAAACCATTAACCAGTTTTAAAAAAATACTTTGACTTATGCTAATAACATTTACCAAAAATTCCTTGAAAATTTACAGTCGTTAAAAAATTAAGAGGGGGGACACCCGGTATATATAATGAATTATTTCAACTAAGTACTCTGTTTTAAACCATTTCTCTTATTAAATTCTTTGACTACTTGTTTCGGGACGAAAAACAATGATGACCTTATGCCCTGACACATACTTCCTCCCTTTTAGCCCAAATTCAATGAATAAATTACTTTTTATTTACTAAATATAGAATATAAAGTATGGACGAATATACGTACAAATTTATAAAAAAGTTTTTTTCAGAAATATCCACCCAAATCCCTTTTTGGCAGGCACTACAGAATCCGTTGCTACACACAGTGGTTTTAAGAGGGGAAATGCCTTCTCGCCCCCTCAGGGTTAAGTGGCAATATATTTTGAATATCCTCTGTTGGTCAGTGATAACTTGACCTGCATATCAAGTTTAAACAAAATTTATAAGTAAATAAGAGAGAAACGGTAAGTTTTGTATTCCCCATAAGAATAACATTGGACAACGTACTGTGTGCAAAATGAAAATTTTAATTTGTTCACAACTAGTAATCAAAGAATAATAATTCAAAATACTAAATTATTTAGATTTTTTAGCTCCTTTTAATGGTGGGTATTAAGTCAAGTTTGTTAACATTTATAATAAATATAAATAAAGCTTTCATGAAAAATACAAAAAACTGAATTTTGGATGTTTTAAGTCCTGTAATTTCTGAACCCGAATTTTTACAGAAAGGCGGGTGGTGTCATTTTGTTGGATTTTTCAAACCGTAAGCTCTACAAACCACTGAAGTTTGTTAGAGCCTTTTTGAGAAATTTGGATTGTTCATGTGTTTTAGCGGTTTTTGGGGAATAATTAGGGACCCTTAAAAATAAAAAATTCAAAAAATTGAAAAAACACCTGGAGATATCGTGGATTAGTACCTACGTACAAAATTCCATCAAAATCAGACAACTGGTGTAGTCTCTAGCTCTGCACACATCCACACAGACACACACATAGACATACATCATGTAAAAATCACTTTTTTGGGTTCAGGGAGCACCAAAACAAATATTTCCACTAACAACTCAAATTCAAAAATGTTATCAAAAACAATACGGTACTTTGTATACAATACAGTATACATGTATAGGGGGAGAAAGTAAAAATGGTTTAAAAACAGGATACTTAGTTAAAATGTTCTATATACAGTAGACTCTCAGAAATCCGGCTCACACTTATCCGGACTCCCGGTTATCCAGACCTATGATATTGATTTTAAACAAATATATATTTTTACAAATAAAATCTAAAAAACGAAAATTCACAAATTAATGCCTTCATCAGTTGTCAAGCGATTATTCCACATAAAAACTGTCATGTAGTTTGCTTCGTTTTCATGAATTAAATCTGTTCCTCTAATATTCTGTCTTTTTTATGTTCCAACTATGCTCTTGGTCTGGTTGGTAACGGATTGTCGAGTTTATACTGTATTAAGGAGTGTTTATAACTTTCTTCTGGAAGCACACTATTCTATTAGTCCATATACGTAAATGCGCATTGTCATAAGTGTTCACTATAAAGGCTGAACTGATGATTCATGCCTACCTTTGTGGAATCCGGATTTATCTAAGTCCGGACTGGCCATCCGCCATAACAGTTTGTATTTCTGAGAGTCTACTGTTATAATTATTTTAGTAGTCCTATCAAATGAATGTAATAAATATATATAATTCGTTTTTGTAAGAAAACATTTAATAAATCTGTTAATAAATCTAAATGTAACTTTCAAAATAATGATACATTTCATTATCCAATCCATAACCAAAAACCTTATGTAAATAATTTACAGTATATTGGGAAGATATCTTAATAAAAAAAATCCAAATACCACTGACTGACTCACTGACTCACTCAATCATCACGAAATCTCAAAATCACAGAACGGATTGCAATGAAATTTGGAACATACCTTCTTCTTGGGTCTTAGGAAAGAAAGAAAGGGTTTTAATAAATTCCCATGGGCTCCGTCCCACGGAAAGTCAAAGTTCCAATCCCGTGTTATTCTTATGGACATTCACTTTAAGTTTGAGCTCATTAGAATACAAACAGGTGATCTTGATTCATAGTAGTAGTTCCATGGGATAACCACAGAATGCAGCACACCCAAGTGTCATGGTTTTTATAAATTATTATTTGCGGGGCGAAGCCTGCGGGAACAGCTAGTTGTGTAATAAACTATCTGGCTATACAGGGTGTCTCAAAAGTCGACGACCAAACTTCACAGGCTTGTTATATGGACTATTTCCAACAAAAAATGATGAATAAGTTCATATCATATTTGTCATAGTATACGAGCTATTGACGTTTTTAATCTTTTTTTATAATCTGCGTTTTACAATCTTATAAGTTATGTTCAGGCAAGACAATATGCAGGTAGGACCATAAAACTTTTACTCTGTATAAAAATGAACAGTAAATATACAAAAATGCAGTTTTTAGGAGCTTATTAACATTAAAAACACGGATTAACGCAATTTAAATTTAAATTTTACATTTAAAACTAATTTTTTAACTATTTTACAACTGTGTTTCCCTCTACAGTTTCTGCCTTAGAGAGTGATCTTATATCTTAAAAACTTTCTCATTTAATGCAGATAATAATAGTATCAAGATATTATAATATTTAATTTCATAATTTCAGTATTGGCGTATTTTGTTTAATTAATACACATTTTCTGAAATTAGCCATAATTTAAAATATCAAACAAAATCAGAGTAATTAATCCTAATTTGACACAAGTAATGTAATAAAATATAAAATAAAAGGCAAGTTGATAAAAAAATTTGGTTACATGGTCAAAATCAGCTATAATTTTTGAATCTGCTGTTATTATTGAATCAGCTGCGTCAATTGTTGAGCTACTGTTTATTCATGCTCATTAACAGTAATTCATTGATAATCATTGTTACAGTTTTATTTGTGTTTCCTGTTTTGAAAAATATTTGTTTTTTGGGTGTTTTTTTGTTTGTAAAACGCGTTTTATCGTAAAAAGGGTTTGTCTGTTTGTTTTTACAATCTGTTTTATGTTGCATTCCCATTATGTATTACTCGGCTAGGGAATATGCTGACATGCATTTTTTGTATGGTTTTAGTGATGGAAATGCACATGCTGCTGCAAGGGAATACAGAGTTCGGTATCCTAACAGACAACGGTTCCCTGATCATAGAGTATTTTTTTATGTTCATAGGTGTTATGAGGAGGGTAAGATTCCTGGTTATACTGAGCGGTTGGGAAGGCCCCGTATTGACAATAATGATGAAACGTTGAATATGGTAGAAGATGACCCAACTACAAGTGTTCGCCGTCTGTCAAGAGAGACAGGAATATCAAGAGCGTCAGTTCATAGGAGCCTTAGAAGGAACCAGTTGTACCCTTATCATGTGCAGCGTGTCCAGGCTCTTCTACCTACAGATCATGCAAAAAGAGTGAGGTTTTGCAGAGAGATGCTAACGAGAATCCGAGCTGATCCTGGATTTTTCAATAAGATATTGTGGACCGACGAAACTTGTTTCAAAAGAACAGGAATTTACAATATTCACAACACTCATTACTGGTCATGTGAAAATCCCAAAGTAATAAGAGATAGTCACTTTCAGCACCAGTTTGGAATAAACATATGGGCTGGTATCGTTGAAGGTAAGTTGGTTGGACCATTTGAGTTGCCAGGGAGGCTGAATGGCGAGAATTATTTGATCTTCCTGCAAACCAACTTTGGAGAATTACTTCAGCATATCACACTTAACACCCGCCAAAATATGTGGTTTCAGTATGATGGCGCACCAGCTCACTTTTCTGTTGATGTTAGGCAACATCTGAATGCAGTGTTTACAGACAGCTGGATTGGAAGACTAGGGACCATTCTGTGGCCACCGAGATCACCTGATCTGACTCCTATGGATTTCTTCTTGTGGGGGTACTACAAGGAAATAGTTTTTTCAACTGACTGCCAAAGTGAGGATGAACTAAGACAACGAATTCCACAAGCTACCAACATTATTTTAAATAACAGGCATTCCATTCGGTCTCTGAAGAAGAACTTTATTCGTCGTTGTCGGCTATGTATCAGGGAAGAAGGTCGCAATTTTGAACATTTATTGTGACACTTAAGCTTTAGGAAAAGAAAACGTGATATCCAGTTGACAATGTGTGATAGTGTCAAGGTATGGTTTTTATAAGTTAATTGGATATTACTTATTTTTAATCAATGAACAAAATGAGTACAATTAATTGCTTTTAATTAAAAAATATTCCATTTTTTAAATAAAATTGTCTTTTATTTAATATTTTAGTACATTACTCGTGTCTAAATAGGATTTACTATATTTTTTGCTGCTATTTTAAATTATGGCTAATTCCAGGAAATGTGTATTAATTTTAAAAAATATGCCAATACAACAATTAGAGAAATACATGTTTTAATATCTTAATACTATTATTGTCTGAAGTAAATGAGAACGTTTTTAAGATATAGGATCACTCTCTAAGGCAGAAACTGTGGAGGGAAACACAGTTTTAAAATAGTTAAAAAATTGGTTTGAAATGTAAAATTTAAATTTAAATTGGGTTAGTCCATGTTTTTAATGTTATTAAACTCCTAAAAAATGCATTTTTGTATTTTTAATGTTTATTTTTATTCAGAGTAAAAGTTTTATGGTCCTACGTGCACATTTTCTTACCTAATAATAATTTATAATATTGAAAAACGTAGATTAAAAAAATTTTTAAAATGTCAATAGCTTGTAAACTATGAAAAATATGATATGAACATATTTAACATTTTTTTTTAGAAATAGTCCATATAACAAGCCTGTGAAGTTTGGTCGTCGACTTTTGAGACACCCTGTATAAAATAATATAAAACTAATAAGAACATTATGATTGATAATATCTAGTATTTGTTAGTTACAAAATGATTTTACCACTGTAAAAACCATAAACAGTGGTAAAACATCACATTGATTACAACAACAACAAATGTCCCTGCTACGATTCCAAGTTTCATACTTCTCTGGGAGATATATTTAGTATCAATTGGATGGCGTTTTCTTAAATAATGGTAAACAAACTATGCGATTGCTATCATAGGCGTAATTCGGGGGGGGGGCACAGGGGGGGGCAGTTGCCCCGCCAATAATTTAGAGGAAGTTAAAAAAAGTAAAGTGTATGAAAAATACGATTACAATTAAGTTTTCTGTAATAAATAAGACTTTTAGAAATAGCAGTTTCGGTTTTTTATAATTTTGTAACGGCAACATTATTTATTGTAACTCAGTTATTGTAGTAGTTAAATAGTCAGTAATAATTTGATACAAATCGATGGAAATTATGAACTGTAGTCTGACTTTTTCCCCTGGCGATCGACATATTTCTTGGTAAAGAGTTGCCGAGTAGCCGGTTGTGCCGGTTGTGCGGGTAACACAACAATAACCTTCTGGTCTCCTCTTGTTCATTGTTAGATGGAGATTTTAATCCAAATTTAACTGGTATCGTTACTTCTCGACTTGTCAGATAAAAATAAATACTTCTACTTTCATCTTGCTTTTCATCATTCTCGTCCTCGGATTCAAATCAGTCGTTTCTTTAGATTTGAAGAGAACACTTCTAGTTATCTTTTACATATTTGAATTGTGAAATTTATTCTGAATTCATTTAATAATATTCCAAATATTCCAAAGGTAACTTAATAAACATTAATCTTTAGTACAATTAAACTACTTTTGATTTTAATTAATTAGTTAATTAATTTTATCAAAGGCAATTCGATAATCTTAAAACGTTTTGCAGTTCTTTTAATATATCGATGATTATAGTTATTTTTCTGGAATTGTTTGTCGTATGCAAATATCAACCTGTTATGAAAAATAGCTTGTATATATCCTCTTTAGCTGACAACTACTAAAATGTAACTCTTTATCTTAATTAACTCACTTACTTAAAATCTAATACAGAGATGTGGAAGGCTGCTGGGCCCGGGAAACCTTCGTGGATCTCTGAATATGTGTGGGTTGCTTTCAATGAGAACAATAGTTGAAGGAAATCAGTTTATTAAGTATAAGTTTGTCACATGTCCTTTGGAGGAACAAAGAGCCATAAAGGGTGATCTTGAATTATAATTACTTTAAGTTAGGTTATTCAATCGTTTGGCGGATTTTAAGGCCTTACTATTTACTTATTATTGAAGAGTTTAATTGCACTTTAGTAAATTACACAATGTGAGTCAGCAGTGAGATATGGACATAACAGGGTATAGAATAATATTTACTGGCACGTGGCACTGCCGCAAGCGAGTTCCTGGGAATTTAATATAATGTACACTATCTCCACCTAACCTCCAGTACTCTAGCCTTCAACAATTGCCACTAATCCATTTGATGTACTCACAGCATAGACTAGATCGAGGATGACATAAGAGTGTCCTACTATCTGCTTATTTGTGCATATTATTTATTTTGTAAAATCAACCAAACTCATGAATCCTTTGATATTCAGATTTGATTTAATTTACTGGCACGATTTACAGCTCTTACAATAATTCTTTACAATATACTCAATTTAAACAATTTTAATTTTAAATACTGAATTTCCTGTATGTTTCAATATGATTCCTAAGGGATGAGTTCACACCAGATTATTTCACAGTGTTTTAAAAATATAACAATAAAATTTCAAGAATTAACAGTGAATAAAGATATGAGAATTAACAATATAACAAATAAGATTTAAATACAATATCCGTCAACAATGATATACTACAATGTTATAGAAACTGTGACCAAGTACTAAAATTACAATATTAAATCTAGTTACTTACGTAAACATTTGAAGTACAATAATAACACACCATAAACTAAATAACGATAAATGATTTTGCACTTCAAATAAATTACTAATCCCCTTTAATTGTTACCTTTGCCCAACTTTTGCCTGACTCGACCTGAATTTTGAAAAGAAATGTGCTCACAAGATTTGTTTAAAGTTACCGAATTGAATTTAATTCAAATCGCGCGTTTATACTTTCCCGTTAATAATTCGCGAAATAGAATTACGTTGGTGGGGTGCACCCGCAAACAAATCGACGGATTTTGAGAGAGTTTAAAGTAGCGATTTAATTTTGAAGAACGAAGTGAAGCACGCGGTCAAGTTACGAGGAATGGGGCGATTTCGCGGTTTCCAGGAGTTTTGTTGGTCGGGCTGTCACGTGACTGCGCCGGTTGCCTGGCTTATTCTCTCGGTCGAGATTACATTGTTGTTTGTTTCTTGCGTTTTCGTGTTTGGCAATGTCTTGCATGTAACAATTTTCCCCCCCTAAAAGCTTTTTAATTTTTGTCCAACCCTGATCTAAAAAAAATTTCCTACCACAAAAATTAAAAATTCCAGAAAATGAGGAGCGCTTAATACTAAAGGTACATTTGACAATTCAAATTCAATAGCAGTAGAGGTGGTGGACTCTTACGGCGATGATACCTGTAAGTTCCACTTCGGTCGAAGACTCACCCCCAAAACTTGGTGAAACCTAACTGTCCAGAGCGATGTTGTAACTAAGTCCATTGTGTTGCGTTGCACTTAACTTAAACTGTACTTCGTTCATAATTAGAAAAAATGCTTTGTGATTTAGGTGAATTCCATCTTTCCTGCCGTTGCGATAAAAATGTTCAATCAATGTTGTGATGTTGTGACCAGAAAAAATTGTTTGTAGGTTGAGGATAAAAACATTCGATTTTGAGTTTAAAGATTGAATGAAGTGGTTTAATTTCTTAATTTTCTTGTTAGATTCACTGTTGAAAAGAGTTTGTGGCACTGTCAAAATAAAAACTGTCCTCCCTGAATAAGTTAAGATGTTGCATATTGTCTTGATGTTGTGCGTGGAGACTGTGTGAGGGATGTTGCGTTTCACGTCATTCGTGCCGATGAGCAGGATACAAGTTGGTTGTAGATGTGCAGTGGATCTGCGCACCTCCGTGACTATTGTATGTGTCGTCGCCCCAGAGATAGTGATGATGGTTGAGGGTGACAGGTGCCAATGTCTCGCTGCTCTGCTCAGATGAGAGTCTCCCACACATGAGAATGTAAACATTTGATAGGGGGTCGCTGCGCAAACTGCCGTTGACTTCCTGAAGTGACAGCGGTCGCTTGTTGATTCTCAGGGAAGGTGTGAAAATAAAATTTGTCCGCCTGAATCGACGCATTCACTGAGTTCGCCAAAGATCTCAATTCCCAAATTGTTTGGGGCTTGTTCTGGAATGTGAAGCTACTGCGCATGCGCGGATTCATGTTTGAAAGTATTACCTCTATTAAATAACTATCCTGGAAATTACACTGTAATGCTGTAGCGGAGGAGATAATATCATTAACAAAACTCGAAAAAGATTCCTGAGGTCCCTGTAGTCGCTTTACAAACCTGTTTGTCACTCGTTCTAACTGTAAGCCAGGAAAAAAGGCTGTTAATATTGAAAAGTGCAAATTGTCCCATGTGTAATTTAATTCTAATCCCTGTGACCAAATCTCGAAAAGAAGTGCTTGAGTTTGTGGCAAAATTAACTTCATGACGTCATAGTGCCCAAAACGAACTATTTGAAAAATTGTGTTAACTTGCTTCAAAAAATGTATCAGATGGGCTTCATCCTCTCCCGAACAAGGCTGTAATTTACGAACTAATTCTATTACCACGGTGCGATCAGTTGTTGAAAGTGTGTCCAAGTGTTGGCCTGTAAAATCACGCGTGATAAGAAGATCTGATTCCGGTTCGTTTGACAGAGTTTGCCTTAGATGCGTTGAATTCCCGCGCGGTGCAAATTGGCGAGGCATTAAGTTCGCGCTGTGTAACCTGTCTTCTAAACTACCACGTGGCGCTGCGGGAGATTGTGGTATATCTACATTATTTACGGCCTGCGACTGGGGTTCAATATTAATCACAACTGGGGTGGATCCATCTACATTTGGAATTCTTAGATTACGTGATTGAATTCTCGTTGCCCGATCCCTAGCTGTTGTGATATATTGACGTCCATGAAGCATTATAAATCAAATAGTTCAACTTAAATAAATTAAATTAAATATGTTTAAGAATCACAGAAAAATAGATTAAAACTAAATAACAATAACTTGGTCACGTTTCTGTTTCTGGCAACCCACAATTCAGTTGATAGCTCGCTACCACTTGTTATGAAAAATAGCTTGTATATATCCTCTTTAGCTGACAACTACTAAAATGTAACTCTTTATCTTAATTAACTCACTTACTTAAAATCTAATACAGAGATGTGGAAGGCTGCTGGGCCCGGGAAACCTTCGTGGATCTCTGAATATGTGTGGGTTGCTTTCAATGAGAACAATAGTTGAAGGAAATCAGTTTATTAAGTATAAGTTTGTCACATGTCCTTTGGAGGAACAAAGAGCCATAAAGGGTGATCTTGAATTATAATTACTTTAAGTTAGGTTATTCAATCGTTTGGCGGATTTTAAGGCCTTACTATTTACTTATTATTGAAGAGTTTAATTGCACTTTAGTAAATTACACAATGTGAGTCAGCAGTGAGATATGGACATAACAGGGTATAGAATAATATTTACTGGCACGTGGCACTGCCGCAAGCGAGTTCCTGGGAATTTAATATAATGTACACTATCTCCACCTAACCTCCAGTACTCTAGCCTTCAACAATTGCCACTAATCCATTTGATGTACTCACAGCATAGACTAGATCGAGGATGACATAAGAGTGTCCTACTATCTGCTTATTTGTGCATATTATTTATTTTGTAAAATCAACCAAACTCATGAATCCTTTGATATTCAGATTTGATTTAATTTACTGGCACGATTTACAGCTCTTACAATAATTCTTTACAATATACTCAATTTAAACAATTTTAATTTTAAATACTGAATTTCCTGTATGTTTCAATATGATTCCTAAGGGATGAGTTCACACCAGATTATTTCACAGTGTTTTAAAAATATAACAATAAAATTTCAAGAATTAACAGTGAATAAAGATATGAGAATTAACAATATAACAAATAAGATTTAAATACAATATCCGTCAACAATGATATACTACAATGTTATAGAAACTGTGACCAAGTACTAAAATTACAATATTAAATCTAGTTACTTACGTAAACATTTGAAGTACAATAATAACACACCATAAACTAAATAACGATAAATGATTTTGCACTTCAAATAAATTACTAATCCCCTTTAATTGTTACCTTTGCCCAACTTTTGCCTGACTCGACCTGAATTTTGAAAAGAAATGTGCTCACAAGATTTGTTTAAAGTTACCGAATTGAATTTAATTCAAATCGCGCGTTTATACTTTCCCGTTAATAATTCGCGAAATAGAATTACGTTGGTGGGGTGCACCCGCAAACAAATCGACGGATTTTGAGAGAGTTTAAAGTAGCGATTTAATTTTGAAGAACGAAGTGAAGCACGCGGTCAAGTTACGAGGAATGGGGCGATTTCGCGGTTTCCAGGAGTTTTGTTGGTCGGGCTGTCACGTGACTGCGCCGGTTGCCTGGCTTATTCTCTCGGTCGAGATTACATTGTTGTTTGTTTCTTGCGTTTTCGTGTTTGGCAATGTCTTGCATGTAACAAACCCTACAAAAGAATTATTTTGCAAAGCAAAATTCTTAATGAACGGGTTTCAAGATTAGTTCGCCATACAAAACAATAATATAATAAATAATACTTATAGCTGAATTTACTATTTCGTAGGTAAGTTTATTTATTTTAAAATTACAAACCATCGCCAACAGTACAATTTGGAATTCACGTGCTCATGGAAGAGGTATTTTTATCCGTTTGTTTCTTTAATTCTGCATAGGAGGGGGTAAGCGCTATAACAATTTACTTGGAATATGTGATAGGCAATTTAAAAAATATTGTATAGATTTTCGTTTTAAGACTAACTTTATACTTTTAGATCGATATTTATTTTATCTTTACTTATAGTTTTTAGTGTTAACACTACACCAGAGGATTTTTCAACACTGAAATAGGAAAAGTCCCAGAATTATCTATATAAATGACAATTCCATCGCTCACACCGAATTTAATAAATCCAATTCTATTGCTACGTAGACAAAATTTCTACCAATTAATTCCTACTAAGATTAAATGTTTTTGTTTTTAGTATTTTTTAAAAAAGGCTCAATGTTTTCAGAAATGTATACTTTAATCATTTATTGTTAATTTGTATATACTTTTTTAATAATAATAACTTTTACTGAGAATTTGGAGTGACGTCTGGCAATATTGTTTTTTAGATGCTAGTGCAAAACAAACAAAAAAATATTGTTGTAAACTAAACATGAAAGTATACTTAGGGTTGCCATATCACCGGATTTCGCCCTAGATTACCGGATTTTGAGGGTAATAATATAGCTCCGGGAAATTTCTGTGAAAAAGTAAAAATCTCCTCTTTTTTTTTAATTGTTCCCAAAAATGCGTTGAAAAACATAAATCTTGTGTTAAAATCCTATCTGTGAACGAAAATGTATTTACATTTGCTACTTTATTTTCAAGCAACGGTAGCCAAAGCCAAACGCTGTATCTTTATACATTCTAACGTATATTATTGGTTACTCTTTGGTGGGAAATATAGTTAACTATCACATATATTATTTGCTGTTATCAAATGCTGAAAATCAGTGTGAAGATTTAAGTCTTTCTGCAGTTTATAAAATTACAAATAATCTAAAAGTAAATAGTTTCATACATTTCATTTTTACATTTGTTTGTTTAGTTTCGCGTGATTTAAATTTAAATAGGCCCTACAAAAAATAGTAATAAATATATTTTCTTACAACGTTTATACTTTGATCTTCAATTATTTTTTAAAACTTCCACTAATTTGGGAAATGTAGGCATGTACAAATAGCAAAATATTTGATTCTATAATTGATTTTGTATGCTAATTAGGATTAAAAAGCGTTTCTTTTTAAATAAATACCTGATATTCACAATTTTTCCGGAGGGGGGGCAGTCCGGACTACCCACAGGGGTTACAAAATCTCGTCTTTTGTCAGGGGTCGCCACCAGCGAGCACATAATAGAATTCTATCATGTGCTCGCTGGTCGCCACCTAAAATTTCCTCTTTTACCCACACTACCATATGGCAACCCTAAGTATACTGTAAATACCCTAAGTATTTTTATTGAGTAATATTAGAATATAATTGTTACAGTAGCCAGTAACTTGTTCGTAAACAAAACGCACATTTTTGTGATACATCAAAGAACACTAAAAATAGTCTATTATCTGTAAATTAATATGCTAGGGTTTTTTCTTCACAGTCATAACTCGATAACGGCTGGATGGATTTTCACGTTTGAGGTGCCAAATTAAAGGTATTTCTACATAGATTTGCCAATACATCTAAGAATTTTAAGAAAGGGCATCACTTAAAAACAGTAAGGGACTGAATTTTCGGAACAGTGGCACTATCTGACGGCAGAAGTCTAAACTACATATTGATTGAAAGTACGTCGTTATCATCCGTTTTAATATCAGATGTTTTGTTATGTTTGTTTACAACTGAAGAAACCATTCGTTGGGTACAAACTTGCTCGGATTCGAGCAACAGGACAACTAGAGTAAGTAGCACCAAAGTAGTCCGATGGAAGTTAATACACTGTTGCCAAATCGCTCTGGTCTAATAAAGCTTATGGTATAGTACATCTGTCGTCTGTTTTGACATCCATTCCTATCGTACACAATATTAAAAAAACAAGTAAACTAAATCATTGTTTGTGAAATTCGTATGGCAACAGTGTTGGATGAGAGGAGGTGAGGGGGGAATCAAACGGTCAATTAACCATCGGACCATTTGAATGCGGTCTACTCTAGTTATTTTTACTGTAACACAGTGTATTGATCAATAATTTTACTCATGAAATGAAAAGATGTCAGCTTGATGACTGCCGGACACTAGTTGGCCTCCTACTAGGAAGGGACTAAAAGAGCGGAAGAGCTGCCGGTATAATCCTATGCTCTCGTATGTGTATTTGAGTGCGTGTGTCGGTACCTTTTTTTAAGCCACAGTGTCGAATTTTCTACGGGAATGGTGATATAAGAGGGGGGGTGTATAGCATTTTGTATAATAGTATAATGGGCTATGGTATATGGACAACCCTGTCCCCCAATCGAAATGCTGAAATTACGCCTATGATTGCTATGCATATGCTATGGGGAAACAGTTTTCTTTTATATCTTAATTGTAAATGATTTTGATTTTAAGCTACCGTTTTAAGATTGAAGAGTAATCTACCAAATGTATTACTGTAATACCTTTGGTTTTATGTGACTATATACAAATAAATAATAAATATAAATCAAATGTTAAGACAATAAAGACAAATCCAACGGAGTATGGCTTTAAAAGATTTCATTATGAATGACAGACTCAAATTTAGTAATACAAATTATGGATATATTGCAGTAGCAAAATTCAATACTGTGTACTGCAATAGATTTCTCTGCTTTCTACCATCCAATCATTAAAAATGACTCTGTTTGGGTTACATTTTGCAAATCATTACGATTACATATAAAGTCCTTTGGCAGCTTGGTCTCAATTTCACTCACCTGATATGAGCCCAGCTGAGTGTATCGTCTTGTCTTACTCCCAAAAATACTGCAGAGCTTTGTAGGTTTGTTTTAGATTAGGTTAATCTCTCTAATTGTTGGTATATTGGGCCTGCAGTTACTCTTTGGAGTTAAAAGTTACTTCTGGGTATTTCTTTAAAAGTAAATTACTATCAAAACGTAAAATGTAAATTCAATACTTCCAATGCAACTGGATTGCAGGTGGATTTGAGAAAGGAGAGTGTGCAACAAGAGTTCCTGAAGGTGCGTGATCAGACAAACACCAGCCATGTCTCGGAGTACGGAGATATTAAACTAGCCAACACCAAGCTCAGTGAAGTCTTTGGGTACAGGGAACATCCACTGCCCTACTATGAACTTGACTGTGGTGTGAGTAGTTTAAGTTACCTATGAGTTTAACTATTGGCTGTTTACATAATCTTGCATATCAGTATTTTGGAGCTACTAAATAGTTTTGATATAAAAACTAAACATTTATTTGACTCTCATATCCAAATTTTGCCTTTATGCTGGAAATATTGTTATTATGCTGGGACCAAAATTATATACAATTTTGAAGTCATCATAAAAACCTTCCGTATGTCTAGGATTCTGTGCCTCAGCATCAGGTTCCGGTGGCTATCCTGGAACACCGCATCCACACCGCTGAGGATCAAGAAGAAAAGAAGAAATTGGAGAAGGAATTGCAAGATTTGCAACAGGTAATCATCGTTTTCACTTAAAATAATTTAATTGTCGGTGAATTAGTCTGCCAATATCATAAAGTATTAAACTGTTTTAGTATTGAACACAGTTAAGAACAAACACAATATGTCATTTAAATTGGAAAGATTCCCAAGAATTAATGCAGAGAAGTTTCATGGAAAATTTCACCATAACACATTGCACATTTGAATAAACTATTTCTGGTAATAAGCGCCAGCTTGTTGTTAGTAAGTTTATCTTCTGTTACATTTTATTTATTAGGCTACGATATACAAAGTGAGTGCATGTTAGGGGTGGCGGTAGAGGGGCGTGGTAAAAGTGGCACTTGAGGAGTATGGTGGTGGTGGTATGTGGTGTTGGAGGAGCGTGGTAGGGATGGTGGTGGAGGGGTGTGGTAGGGGTGGCAGTGGAGGGGCATGGTAGGGGTGGTAGTTGAGGGGTGTGGTAGGGGTGGTAGGGGTGGCAGTGGAGGGGCATGGTAGGAGTGGTAGTGGAGGGGTGTGGTAGGGGTGGTGGTGGAGGGGTACGCCTCTCCATTCCTTCTATCCATTTTTATTATAACACATTTCTAGCTTGCTGCTTGCAACTCAAATGAAATTATACGTCAAACTAGTGGCTTGAACAGACCATAGACCCTAACATGCCCTCAACTATCACTCCTATGGTATTTTAAGGGTGTGGTAGGGGTGGTGGTGGAGGGGTACACCTCTCCATTCCTTCTATCCATTTTTATTATAACACATTTCTAGCTTACTGCTTGAAACTCAAATGAAATTATATGTCATACTAGTGGCTTGAAGGTACCATAGCTTCCAATACTCTGCCTCTTCTGATTTATATTACTCTTTACATGCTGACGATAATAAACACATATCGGTTCGAGTTAGTAAACAATGTAGACACTTAATCACATGTGTTTTATTGTAAATAAAACAGACATTTTTAAATCCCCATGCTTTTCTTATGGAGGATGTTTTACATTATTTATCATATGCTGGTAGCTTTTTAGAATTACTGCTATTTTTACCGAGACCCTGGAATAAAAACCTTTAATTTGAGTCTTCTCCCATCATCCTGAGATTTTCCAAACTTCCACAATTTTTACTTAAAAATTTTGCTTACATAATTATATATAAAGATTACAGCCAAGCGAAAGATCGGCCCTTGAGACCAGCACATATTTGATTTTTTGTTTACTGAAAACTTAATTAACTTACAACTACCAAAGTCACAGTGCTTTCCTAAGACTCCATAACATATTCAATATACGTTTGATCTCCTCAACTGGTTTTTTTTAAATACGTTTAAGAACTACTGGTCTGAGAAACCGGATGTTTCTGTAGGCAGTAGACCTCAGTGCATTGACTTCAATGGTAGGCAGTCTCAGAAACCGGATGTTTCTGTAGGCAGTAGACCTCAATGCATTGACTTCAATGGTAGGCAGTCTCAGAAACCGGATGTTTCTGTAGGCGGTAGACCTCAATGCATTGACTTCAATGGTAGGCAGTCTCAGAAACCGGATGTTTCTGTAGGCAGTAGACCTCAGTGCATTGACTTCAATGGTAGGCAGTCTCAGAAACCGGATGTTTCTGTAGGCGGTAGACCTCAATGCATTGACTTCAATGGTAGGCAGTCTCAGAAACCGGATGTTTCTGTAGGCAGTAGACCTCAGTGCATTGACTTCAATGGTAGGCAGTCTCAGAAACCGGATGTTTCTGTAGGCGGTAGACCTCAATGCTTTGACTTCAATGGTAGGCAGTCTCAGAGACCAGACTTTTGTTTTATGTAATCTTCATTTTTATTAATTTATTTTTATTCCATATTTAAATCAACATAAAACTGTATTATAGTACTGAATTATAAAGATGTATTTTTTAAATTTACTATCCAAAAATAGTTAAATAAAGAGTAGAAATAGTAAAGGCCTCTAAAACAGGAACTTCCGCTTAATGTAAATCTGAACTATTTTTTCCTTCAGTTTGAAGTGTTAACACTAATACAGTACACCACTTGTCCTGAATTTTGAATACTGTACTTTAAGAAGAAAAGCATGTTGCGGTAGGCATGTTAAAATTATTACAGAATTGATACCGACCAAAATAGATTAGTTCAATTGTTTTACCTAACAAAATTGTAAAATGATACTTAAATGAGCAGCAACAACAGACACTATCTACCATGATATCAGAACTGTCGAAGGTTTTTTTCTGACTGTGTGTGACATTTCGTTTAATTTTAAGAGTTATCCTGAACTGGGATCTTTACATGTAGGCTTTAATTATATTTACGTTAAACTGATTTTTCTTAAAGTTTTTATGGTAAATGTTACTTTATCATGGAGTTACGATCGGATTGGTAAACTAATTATTGACCTGTTGATTTATTTTATTTTACAGACCCGTACAGATATGGTTAATTTCTTTTCAAAACTGGCAGAAGAAGTATTAACTCCTGAGAATATGGATCTGTACCAAGATACTGTGTCAAAGAAGTCAGAACTCACGAAATCCAACCTTGCCTGTTATGAAAGTGCAGTTACACATTTAGATGACAGGTGCTTCAAAATCAGCAATGTAAGTATATAAAGCCATCACTGTTTTCACTGGTTAACCAATCAGTGCCTGGAGGCTGAGCTTTGTCTGGAGGAAAAACATATATTGTACCTTTACCACAGGGAAAGCTTCGGCCGCTCACTGGTTGTTTTTTATCAGCTTATATGATTATTTTGTTATAAATTGAAACTTCATGCAGTAGCAACCAACCAACAAAATACCAATTTTAAAATTAGTTTACCAGCAAAATTAGAGCTTAAACTGGGTTTTAAAATGTTTAAAATATACTGTATATTAAAACGTAAATTGTTAAATTACTTTCAGTTTAAAAAATAGTCTTAGCTTCAGTCTTAAAATTTCAAATTTACGATAAAACAGATTTAAACTTGTTTAAATTTAATTTCCAATGATGCGGAAGAGTACTAAAATATTCAAAATTTGTTCCATCAAATTTTGTTGTAAAAGGATATGAATTTCTTTAATTTAAAAAAATAATCTATTGTGATATTTTTGGACATTGGATTGGAGGATTAGGATGACTGTAAAGTGACACAATCGGGGGGAGTCTTTTGTGTTATTGCTACAGAAAGAGTTTGAAAAATTCACCTCCCTAAAAGAAAAGGGCGGTCATATTACAATTGCTCATCAAGCTCAAAATTAGTCAATTTGTTTTAATTTGAGGAAAATAATTACTGATCTTTCTAGAGTCAAGCTTGGGAAATTTGGTCCCCCAATACTGCAGTGTTTTAAACAATTTCTTTGTTTTAGAGAATTTCCCCTATAGGGAAGAAGCTATTACTGTAGTCGGCATGGTAAGACCTAGGCCCGGGACCATGATAACTTTTCGTTTTGAGGTCTCCAGATGCCAAAAAACCATTTGTTCAAAACTGTGTATATATATATATATATATATATATATATATATATATATATAAATCTCACTATCTATTCAGCTGCTATACGAATTTAGGTTAAGTAGCTGCCACCCCAAATGTTAGAGTATATTTAAGTTTTAACGTGTATCTCTACTCAAAATTACGTTATTAATATAACTATTAACTTATTTTCATGATTTTTTTATTATAACTATGTGTATTAAAACTCATGTAATTTGACTGCCCTAAGTTTACATTTGATTCGGCGCACCATGTATGTCTAGCAGCTAAATGACTGCCAGCAGTAATACTTCATAAACATTTCGCGTTATTTAGCTGCCACCACTGTTGCCAATTCGTCTTGACGATCTTCCTTGAACAGTCATCAAGATAGTGGTCATAATTAGCTCTCCTCTCATTGCTTTAACGTGTATTAATGTATTACTCATGTACGATGCGTAAAATGATGTTAAAATATGTAATTATAAAGAAATACAAAATAAGGCATAATTTAAATCATGAATGGTATGACCAACACACAATTTTATTTTATTATTGACACGGTATAAAATGAAAAACATCTGTAATAAATATATCATTTGATAGTTTCCTTTTAATTCACACTTGTGGATTAATTTGTAAGTAGTATTCACCAATTAATGCTAATGTATTATTTCATTTCTTAAATCTCCGAACTGTTAGCTTTGTCAAAAGCTCTGGAATTGCAGCACAAAACGTCTGTCGTTATCGAAGTAGTAAGGCACTGAAACATTTCATTACATCATGAACAATCACTGGTCCAATGATAATATAAAACATTTTATTTTTCATTTTATATTAACGTGTGTAAAATTTTTAATTATATACATCATAACAACAAAGTGAGTTGAGTGAGTGGCTTGTTTACGTCAAACACCGATAACGGCACGGTCGGTAAGCGAGAAGTCGGACCATCCAAAGTTGGATTATTGTTGTTCTACTATAATTATATTCTCTTCTTATAAAACCAATCTAGGTACAGATAATGTATAACGGTAAAAAAATAATGTTTTTAACTTATCAAAATCACAATTTCTCAGTTATTTATAATTCTAGAGCTAATATATTCATATCATTGTTTTTAGGACAACATAACACAACTTTTTTTATCCTAACAGTTGTTTCCTAAATATTGCCGTTTTAAAGATATAGCTTTGAAAAAAACAAAAATGGCCGTCATTTTGAAATGGTACTAAGTAGTAACTTGATATTGCATTAAAAAATGGGTCGTATAGATGTAATAAATGTATACCAAGTTTGAATTTGGTATCTTCAGATGAAAATTTTTTCTGACACGTATTTTTTCAACAGATAAGTCAAATATATGGTCTTGCCTAAATTAAGGCAGAATAGTGAGACTAGTGATAGTGGTACAAATTAGCTCGTGCATATTTGTAATGTTGGGATAGGTATTCAGAAATAACTTAATTTATGCCTATTTTTCACCTTGGTTTATCATGTTCTGATTCGCTCAGGGATTCACATTTCTTGTTAAAAATTTGTCATACAAAATAGCCGATATTCGTGCCAAAAATGTGAAAAAACTGTAGTTTTAACGTTTGACATTTAATATAGATCACAAATTGTAATCATATTTAATGATGTATGTACTTTAATGTAAATGTAACTTAATCGTTCTACAATTTATCCGTGATCCATCTACTGGTCTAGTTAATTTATCACAAGCAGGGTAGTATAGGAAAAATACAGTTATTTAATTTTTTATTCGGATGTAGTTTTCCTCTAACATTTTAATTTAAATCACCTGGTGTTTTAAAAATCTGTAATGTTCTTGTATGTATAACAATAATTTAATAATAAATCCAAATACATATCAACCAGATTTTAGGAATATTTACCGAACGTTTCCTAATTACCGAATTCGCCAGTTAATTAACTAATTGTAGTAATAAAATTACAGTTCAGACATGTAATATCTGTAAATCATTATAATCAATATCTTAGATTTATTAAAAGTGAATCATTGCACGTATGTTCTCCCATTATTTATATATTAAATTTCCTCGGGAGTTTTTTCATTGATATATGTCCATTTTTTGCATTAAACAATTTTGAAAAAATTAACGGTTAGGCATGGCCTGGACCTTGGTTCCCTCAGCTCGCCTACCCTCTGCCACAACCCCACTCGTTCGCTCCATCACTGTTGCTGCGATCACTCCCTCCATGACGACTCGCTGCTCGACCCATGGCCCCTCCCCATCACGAATTTTACACATAGGTAGATCTTGAACCCATGTTACATATAGGCCTATTCACTTCCTTAAAATTCCCTCGAACTACGCCCCATGAAGTCCTAAGTTCAATGTTTACATTTGAGAAGAAAGTAAACATTCAGAAACTGTAATGCGAACAGCTGAGGTCACTTACATTTGACAGCTTAAAGAGCAGAAGCAAGCACAGCTGTTTCAAGCTAACTTACCTTTCTAACCCGTGCGAAGAACGGGTACATTCTACTAGTACTCAATATGTAACAAAAAAACTGCCACTGATAAAACAAAATGTAATAACTTAAACTAATTTTACATTTTTATCTTTGCGGCATGGGATGAAATGTTTTCAACAAAACTTGTAGATAATTTAATTAGCTTTAAATGATAGGTATAGTAAGGATATTTGTTAACATGATGGCATCTTAGAGAGCGGACACCGCACCGCCGCGCCGGGCCTAGCATCGCCGCGTATTGCGTGGTGACCATAGAGTAGGTGTAGATTTGTTAATAAAGTTTGTTAATAAAGTTCTATGGTGGTGACTCAGGCGCTTGTTTGTCTGCATGACTGCATGAGTCGGACTGCACATTTCTACTTTTTTGTTTAATGCCTCTCTACGTTGCTTGTTTAATACTGTCTATGTTCATTAATAATATGTATAATCTTATAAGGTTTGTATTCATCGTTAATCGTGGGCCTTGTCAATTTAGTGTTCAGTTGGCATTGAGCAGTTCGTTAGCATTTTGTGTTTCGTTATAACGTTTTATTTTTTGCACATAAATTCGGCTGTGTTGTGCCAAGTGCAGTTAAATGCTGATAGTTGTGCTATTGTCATGGATTGTTGAAAGAGGGGAAGTAGAAATCCTTCAGCCTGTTTCCCACGGTAAAGAGTAAACATAGACAGACACGGGTGGTATTATCAATAAGGAGCCAACACATTGCGATTTACTAAAACCAGTCTATACTAGGTTACGTGCGCAACACTGTGCAAAGACACTGTGTCTCGAGTGTCGCGTATGTACCCCGTGTTTTTTTTAGCTGGGACACTTTCTAAAGACACCTCCACACCTCGTAATTAATCAGTCCTCATAATAAAATCTGGTTTTTAAACTTATTTACCAGTATATATAAATAAAGATAGTTTATTCATAATATAAACAAATTAACAATCTTCTTACCAATGTAGGTAGCGCTAGCACAAAGAATACCAAACAAATTATTTTAACTGTTGCTGTAAAGATGACTTCTTAGTATTATTAGGGAGTGTTTCATAGCCGTTATTGCAACCATTTATAATTTTGATTGATCTAGTTCTAATTATTTCCATAAATCGTGAACAAAACTTGAGATTGTTCCTCTTGAACCGATGAGCAATCAAGTTACTTCAAATTTTTCAAACTAGGCAAAGTCTGGTAAAGTTTGTAGCACCTAAGCTAAACAGTCTTATCGACAATCTATATAAATAAAGCAGAGTTCTTGTCTGTGTGTGGATCGCCGTACGGCTAAACTATAAGGACTTAAGGCATGACATTTTCAGGGTAGGTTTCCTTTAGGTTACAGCTATTGTACCTGACTCTCAGATTCCTCTAAATCCTCTAGGGCTACTCCCCGTGGGACATCCAAAATTCCAATGTTAATCAAATGAGAACATGGTTATAGTTTTCTTAATCTATCCCTTCCTTCTTAAATCTAAGATCTTAATACTTCTTAATCTTCTAAGGAGTATGTTTAATCTATGGTGGAATGTAGTCGAAGACATCTGTCAGGTCCCAGGTCTCAGTAGCACATGCAACCTCAGTGGCACATGTCCCTTCCGTATACAAACGGGCCTGGGGGTTGAGTCGGGTCGGCCGCGTTTGTCACACTTCAGTGGTTTCTTTTAAGACCATAAACTTCTCTCTCATCGTTTATACTCGCGGGTAGTTTATGGTGGTGCTGATGGCGACTACATCTCTGCCATTTGCCTTGTCCGGGAATTAACCTTTTCTCACTGCACTGGCTAATAATTTGCAGCAGTGATATGTAAATACAAAACGTACTGATTAGTATATCATTAACTCGAATGAAAACCATCACAATCATTGTTTAGTTAGTGGAATGTAAACAAACATTAGGAGAAAATAAAATAAAATACGGTACTTGATGCTCAAGCATAACATGAATAGCGGTTGCAGAAAATATTGAAAGTATATGTCTCCATTATTAGTTATACAACTTCGTAAGCCCTATAGGGAAACAAAGCATTATAGGGAAAATAATAAAAAACTAAAACATATTATTTTAGAGTCATAAGTACAACTATACTAAATATGTATGTACTATAAATTTATTTTGAAGTTTAACCCTTAAGTTTAAGTCATTTAACAGCTTGTTCAATAACTGTTTACTCTTGGGTCTTGGGTCCAATTTTATTAGTATTTTTTGATAAATAACGCTACAAAAATTGCAGATACAGATTTAGACGTTAGAACCATTATTGTTTGCCATATTATTACAATTAAAACGACAATCTATCCGGTGGTATATCTCATACAGTTATCGAGATAGTGAGGGTTTTCCTACACGGTGCCGTCCGACCCTGACGCTGTGGTTAACTTGAACGGACGGCAGTTCAAAGACTTGGTTGACATATCTTGATAAACTATTCATATATTAACACTCGAAAATGTACCAACTAACTCGTGTACTAAGTTATTTTCATTAAAACGGGAAAAACTCACATACTGATTACATTTTCCATAAAAATGCGTACCTTAAAGATTTTTTATGACGTTTTATTATGTAGCTCTTTTATTAATTGAGATACGGGTTCAAACCTAATAACAGTTATTGTTGTACATATTGTTGTGAGTATAACAATGTGTAAAACAATGTTATATCTCATACTGTTCCCAAGATATCGTCATATCTACGAGTAGCGGCCGCTGCCATCTTTACCCCCTCCACCATGTTGTCGACCACATAGGAAACTGACGACATGCATTTTTGCTATTACCTAGATCCATATTATATATCACAGTGATCAGCAAGAATATTGCGTTTTCCTTGTATGCATGCTCAAACCCCCCTAAATCCTGTACAATTAAACTTATAACTTAGACGCTAACATATTTCAACAGGCCATAGTCAAGGAAAATAATCAAACTGCTCGAGTTGTTTTAAGTCCCACTATGTGAGCAATAAGAATATGCAGATGTATGATTTACTCCCAAATCATCGAGTGGTCTAACCTCTAGGTGTGAAATTACAGTGAAGTGGGTGCAATACGTTAAACTTATAACGTAGGCGTTAACATACTGCAACAGTCAAGGAAAATAATCAAACTGCTCGAACTGCTTGTCCAACTATGTGAGAAATAAGAACATGCAAATGTATGATTTATTCCGTAAGCGTCAAGTAAGCCTAGTCTAAACGACCTCTCGGTGTTATGTCACAGTGAAGCGGGCAGGAAAGTATACAGGCTCGGAAATATCGCAGGCCTCGAGTGAGTACAGGAAATGATGATGGAAGATAACAATCTTTGAACATCTGAAGGTGAGTCAGGCCAGATGTGTTTTGGCTGCCACATCCGCGGCAAAAATTTATAATCGGAATGCACATTCAGCTTGACAGTGTTGCCACTTATGGGCTGCCGAGTCCACGGCATTTATTTATAGGAACATACTTCTGGTGTATCTTTTAAAAACAACAGCGTTCCATGTGGTAGAATGGCAAACTACATTTTGTCATACACCTATCAAAAATACGTTATTTGGCTGCCACTTCAAATGCTCAAAATATGTTCCTGCCGGCTTCCTCAGTTGATATAACATGTGATGTGCAATTGGCGGCCGGATACGGCAGTCAAGTGCACCGGCCGCCAAGATCAATGCGGTTTCCACCATGAAAGGCAGCCGATTGCCCTACGAGATTTATATATATATATATATATATATATATATATATATATATATATATATATATATAACTGTATATATTAATATATAGGGTATATACCCTATATATTAATATGCAAGGGGGTTTTTCTTCACAGTCATAACTCGATAACGGCTGGACGGATTTTAACATTTGAGGTGTCAAATTAAAGGTATTTTTTCGTAGATTTGCCAATATTCTCAGAATTCTAAGAAAGAGAACACTTTAATACAGTAAAGTTCTGAATTTTCGGAATAGTGGCGCTATCCGATGGCGGAAGTCTAAACTATTTGTTGAAAGTACGTTGTTATCAACCGTTTTAATATCAGATGTTTTGTTATGTTTGTTTACAACTGATGTGCAACAGGGCAGCTAGTACATATTAATTCGCTAGCGGGTTTTTATTCACAGTCATAACTCGATAACGGCTGGACGGATTTTAAGTCTGAGGCGTAACATTAAAGGTATTTATACGTATATTTGCCAATAAATCTCAGAATTTTAAGAAAAGGCTTCGCTTAAATACAGTAAAGGGCTGAATTTTCGGAACAGTGGCGCTATCCAACGGTGATCTCCCTTAATTATGAACATAAATTAATAGAATTTGGTCTGTGGTTTTACCTTCTTGAGTTATATTGATACTTGAATAAAACCCCATGTTTTTGTTCCTTGCTTCAGTAAACCCACAAATAATAATTGCGAAAAACTTAAAATTAAGTATAAAATTACAAAATTTAATTTCTCCTATGAAGAACAATAAAGATAATATTATTACACTTTCAATCAAGTAGAAAATAAAAGCCATCCCAGCCACAATAGAAACACATTTTTATTATGTGGTAATATTTAAGTTCCAAAAATCATCAAGTGAATATAAAGATAAGGTTAATAAATAATTTTTAAGTAAATTTTTGAAAGTTTTAAAATTTTGTTCTTTTAAAATGTTATTAGGTAAATTAAATAAAAACTTTGTGCCTATGAAACTAGTCTTCTTTTCAAAGAATTTTAATCGATGTTGTTCCACATACCTATTATTTCTGGTGTTATGGTCATGAACATTTGGATTCTTAGTTGCAATATTTAATTTTGTTACATACAATATAGATTCAAAAATGTACAAATCGTACACTGTTAAAATACCCATCTGAGAATAATATGGTCTTACAGACTGTTTTTTCTTAATATTAAAAAAATGGTTGTGATATCTATTTTTGTTTAAATGTTATAAAGTCGTCCTAAGACTTAATTGTCACCCTGTATATATAGACATATATATTTGGGATGAGTTGATTCTCGATACCACCGATTCTTGGACATTGGTATCGGTTTCAAGATTCATTCGTTCAATGTCGATACCGATACCATCGATACCCCCGCCGTTTACCCGCGCTACGAAGTGCACGGGAAGAGATACTCCCGCCGTTTGCCCACTCTGCAAAAGCCACGAGGAGTGTTTGGGTCGGCGACAAATATCTGACCTTGGAGATAAAGAAGGAAGAGTGATAGGAGGGGAGGGGAGGGGTCTGGTTGAAAGCAATAAATCAGTCGGCTGACCAACATTATTTCTTTGAGTCATTATCTTACAACCAAGTTTTTCCCTATTATAAATTTTTAATAAATAGTTTTTGTTTTTCTACATTACTATAGCATACTAGTGTAATTAACATTAAATTATGTAAAAATTGAATTACAAAATTTATTTCATGATTAACTACAAAATACTACTAAATAATTTTAAATGGTATTATAAATTTGTAAGTTTTTAACAATAGTTTTAACAACTATAGGCACTGAATAATCGTAGGTGTCGATGGTATCGGTATCGAGAATTGAGAATCGATTTTTCTGGTATCGGTATCGATATCGAGAATCGACAAATTTCGGTATCAACTCATCCCTAATATATATATATTGAATATTTCTGATTGATTAGGGCTGCTGATAATAATAATATTAACATTTTAAAAAAACAAACACCCTTTTTTAAGATCTTTAATATTTTATTATTTTTTGACTGACATGTTTCGGCAATGAAGCCATTTTCAAAGTCAATATAACCTCACAAAATGTTGTATAAGTAAAAAAACATCTGTATAAAATTGTATACAGATGTTTTTTTACTTATACAACATTTTGTGAGGTTATATTGACTTTGAAAATGGCATCATTGCCGAAACATGTCAGTCAAAAAATATTAAAATATTAAAGATCTTAAAAAAAGGATGTTTGTTTTTTAAAATGTTAATATTATTATTATATATATATATGTGTGTGTGTGTGTGTGTGTGTTTGCACTCCAGCAGTCAAATTTTTTGTCCGATTTACTTCAAATTTGGTAGGGATATTCCTTTCTGTAATCAGTTGGACAAGTTCGTTGGCAAAACAATCGGAAAACTCTAAACCTTTTTTTGGAATTAATCTTTCAAATTTTGAGTTTTTGGGCCCAAAAAGGGTCAGAAAAGCCCTGTATGTAAAATTATTGCATGTTAAAAGATGGGAATTAGTGAAGCAAAAATTTTAAGCCCTCTCTTGTCATTCTAGCATACATATTTACCGATTCATTAAAGAAAATGTGTTTCGACTAAACACAGTATGCATGTTATTCATTTGTTGGTGTACTTTTATCATCCCCAGCAACCTTACACCTCCTTTCAAGCCTATCTGGCCTTCTCCTAACATTATAATGCACAAAATTGTATTCCTAGCTTTGCAGGTAAATGAAACCAGGAGCATCATAACAGCCAAAAAATCACTGTTTTCAGATTTCAATAAAAATTGGAATAGATTTATGTTTTTACACTGATTTTTAGTTTTAAAAGTTTTCATGTGGAAATTCACTTCCCTCACGTCAGTGTGCTGCGTGCAAACTCGTTTGTACTTCAGGTCATTCATTCTGTCTGACTATTATCTATATTTTTCCAGGATCCGTTTGTTGGGACGCAGTTACAAATACTCATCAACTTGTGTGATTTGGTGCCTGAAGCCCAGTTGGTGGAAAAAATTCAATCTTTGTGCCATGAAAAACCAATACGCCAAGCGAATTTGTAACATGTATTGTATAAGGGATTGTGTTTATCATTTATACATGTAATCGTGCATTTTATCTGTAACAATTAAGTTTTGTTTTATGTATTCTAATAAATGGTAATTTAGTGGGCAAATGTTTTTTTTCTTCCAAAGAGCATCAGCAAAATCAATACAAATTTAAAAGGAATCTAAATCCATGTTGATTCCATAGCAAATTTAAGCGGTACAAAACCAACATTGACATGAGACAATATTTGTTTTGCAAAAAAAGTTTTACGATCAATTTGGAGACAATCTCTCTGGGAGCATTGTGGCGGCCAGTTCACGAAAACCCGCAAAAGTCTGTACTATTAGACTGAAAAAAATACAAAAAAACAAGCTATTACTGTAGTTGTAGGTGGAAAGACAGGTGCCTTATACTTTTAGTAGTAATTTTACTGTGAAAAATATACTAGTTGAAGAAAGTTAGATACCCACTTGTGAAGTGTTTCGATGAGATGAAAGATTCAAAGACAATAGATCATAACAAAACGTGTTGGCAAAATTTTGCTCTTATTCCCATGGTCCAACAGTTTTATTTGAATCAAATTTGTATTAATTGGATTTGGAAATAATCAAACTCAAGGAGGACTTTTGCGTCTTTTACTTTTATTTAGTTTATTTACCTTCATTTCACAATACAGTACATGTCAAAATGTTTTTCTTTAAATTCCTTATTCTTACAGATATAGAATAATGAAGTTGACTGCTAGGGCTCAAACACTGCCAATTTGAGAGTGTGATCCGGTGGAATAGGTTTAGATGATTTTTTAAATTTGATCCTTTGATCAATGGTGTAACTGTAATAATTTGTTAGAATATCAGGGCATTTCTTAAATTTTCATTCGTTCAAAGGATAATAAGACACAAAGTTAGCAATAAAATAGCACTAATCTATCAATTTATAACAAGTGAAAGGTAATTTTTAGAGAAAGCTACCGGAGAAATTATGATTATTATGACTGGATTATCTGGATTATTATATCTGGATTATTATGACTTAATTGATTGTTTCTTATTTGAAAGCCCTTAACGTCTAGACCCCTTTTGGGATTTTAGAAAAAATCCACTTTCTGGGCTGAGCCCAATGGCTTTTAAAGTTAATTCCTATGGCAAAGTAATTGATGAACAGCAATAAATTTAATCGAATATTTAACAGCTGTTCAAAATAACCAAACAGCGCAGCAGCAAGAACAGTGCAAAACATGGGAGCGTGAATTGACTAAGCTAAGGTCCATGCCGTTTCTTGCCAGAATTCATTCAGGCCTTCCCCACCAGCAGCCATGAGTCCACCCCGATGTTACCACCATAGAACTATAAACATGGAATACGGACTCAGTCAAATGAAATGACAGCCTTCCAGCTCCCCCCACCACTAGTCAGTGCTTGGTATACCACACCGCCATATAACTCAATGGGCGCGACTTCGGTCGGTTTTAAAGGCAGTTTGTTGATTAAAATCACTGAAACCAAATTGTTATGAATGACTGGATGTTTATAATAGTAACTGACAAAATTTGTGTCGTGAATATTATTCATTAATTGACAAACTCACATGAAACAATTCACAGACAAAACTAAAACTATACGTTTTTAAACAAAACAATCTTGTTAAGTTTTTGCCTTATGCCTAACTTCTGTTTGTTCATTGCAAGATTCCTGTCCTTTGTGTATGAGAAACAAATGGTTTAAAAAAAAAAAAAAATCTATTAGTTTAATTAGCCTTGTCTCGTGACATTCACCTAAATTGCTACCGAATGAATGGTCCTTGAATACACTTTCTCTGTAAAGCATGCAAGCTTTTGATGTTAGATCAAACTCGATTCACTTTTAGCGAATTTCCCCTATAGGGAAGAAGCTATTACCGTAGGTGGCATGGTAAGACTTAAGCCCGAGACCATGATAACTTTTTGTTTTGAGGTCCCTAGATGCCAAAAACACTATTCGTTCAAATTTTATGTGTCCGTTACCACCATAACTTTTGAAAGAAGCGCCCGATTTTGATAAAATTTGGCACGAATGTGGAGAGTAACATTTATGGCTTTAAGTTCGAAATCCAGTTTGATCGGTCTATGGGAAGGGGGTTTTATAGGGGTTTAAAATTTTCCAAATGTCTGTTTTTTGAACTTTTTACCCTAAAATTTTAAAAACACTAGATTTTGGTTATAGCCATTTTACAGAGCTTAAAAAACAAACAATTTAGTATTTTGAATCATTAAGATAGGTTTAGTGGTTGTGGAGAAAAGTAAAAAAATGTGTCCTTAAAATTTCCTACTTTAATCTTGTGGGAATACGGTTTTAGCAAATTTCCCCTATAGGGAAGAAGCTATTACCGTAGGTCTCATGGTAAGACTTAAGCCCGAGACCATGGTAACTTTTCATTTTGCGGTCCCCAGATGCCAAAAACACCATTCGTTCAAATTTTTATATATTTATATATATATGTGTCCGTAAGCACGATAACTCTCGTAAAAAAGGTCCGATCTTAATGAAATTTGGTACAAATGTGTAAAGCACCGTTTATTTGAACGAGTTTGAAAACCAGACGAATCGCACCATCCAAAAGGGGGTTTTTGGGGGGCTTTGTGCCCCCAAAATGGGTTTTTTTGGGTTTCCACATGTAACTTTTATTTAAATCAAATTTTAATTTTTACCATTTAATTCAGCATAAAAAAACAAACAATTTGGTATTTTTATCATTGCTCTACGTCAATTGGTTCCTGAGATATTGAAAGTGCTAAACACAGTACGTTGTCTAATATTATTCTTATGGAGAAAAAGAAAAATTGTATATCTCGCGTATTTATGAACATAAACTGACAAAATTTGGTATATGGCTTCATCTGGTTGGGGTTTATCGTTGTTTGCACAAAACACAAAATTTTCACGTATGGTTCCTGTAGCAGCAAACCTAGGTAATCGGTCCCCATGTTATTCTTAAGGAGAATAATTAAAATGTTATATATCGCTTACTTATAAATGTATATGAATGAAACTTGGTATGTGACTTCACTAAGATGAGTTCTAATGATATTTGCATATATAAAACCCTTTATTTTGTGTTCCTTGTTGCAGCAAACCTGCGTACTCATCCCCAATGTTATTCTTATGGAGAATAATTAATATTTTTAATATCGCTTGTTTGTGAATATATTTCTTATGAATCCTGTTAAGTGTTAATGTGTTATGTTATACATTCATTGGAAACTCACTGAGTATGCAGGTTTGCTGCGACGGGGGTATTTAGATTTACCTCGGATGATTTCACTAAAAACTCCACATTTCTTTCTACCAATCAGTTTAGCTCTACAAAACAATCATTTTGGCGTTTTAATTGTTGTTTTACGTCCAACCGTTGCAGTGATATTCAAAGTGCTAAACACAGTACGTTGTCCAATGTTATCCTTATGGAGAATAAATAAAATGTTATATTTTGATTTTTTATGTATGTATATAGATGAAACGTGGTATGTGACTTCATCTAGTTGTGGTATATTGATATTAGCACAAAAAAGTTTTTTTATTTTTCCTGGTAGCAGCAAACCTGCATACTCGGCCCCCATGTTATTCATATGGAGAATAAGTAAAGTTTTATATCTCCCTTAGTTGTGAACCTAAATTAATACAACTTGGTACGTAGCTTCACCTGGTTGAGTTATATTGATAATTGCAAAAAAACACATTTCTTATCTTCCTTGTTGCAGCAAACCTGCGTACTCAATTATAATGTTATTCTTATGGATAATAAATAAAATGCTATATATCACTTATTAATGAATGTATTTTTATGAAACTTGGTAAGTGGCTCTAGGTAGTAGTGATACCCATATATATGCATTGGAAATTCGCTGAGTACGCAGGTTTCCTGCGACGGGGGTATTTATACTTAAAGTATAATTAGAAAAGCTGTTTATGAAGTCTGGTTACATGACGATATAAAAAAGTAAAAGGTGCTCACTTTTGAGCACTGAAGGATAACTACCGGTAGTATGTTTAATTATTATTTATATTTAGATGAGGAATTTATACTAAATATAAAATATATTCTTAGAACATGAACAGTAGAAGTAGTGAGCCAACAAAATTAGAAACTAAAAAGGGGATGCGGTAAATTTATGGAAAAGACCCAAACACTTTTGAAATCTTAATTTATTGCATTTTATTGAAATTGTTTGTTCTGGTAAAACGTAACCAATCCTCCATTATCATACCACAATAGTTGAAGTGTTGATAGTAGAATGCAAGTTGATTAAATACATTTCTATTTGTACACAAACAATTTATCGATAATACGTTAAAATAACATTACAATACTTACTTATGTGCAGTTAACCCAGATTTCTTGTCAATGTAATTCTTGCAGTTCTAGGCGACACAATACGAAGGTATGACAGTTCAATACACGATAACAAAACAAATAAACTGTCTGTCTGTCTGTGTGATACGCAAAAACAATCTGTGTCTGTGTCTGTGTGTCTGGGTAAACGCAAAAACAACTGAACCGATTGGGCTGAAACTTTACACAAAGGTAGAACTTAAACCCATGCAACACATAGGCCTATCCACTTTCTTAAAATCCCCTCGGGCTATGCCCCGTGAACGTCCTAAGTTTCAATGTTTACATTTCAGAAGAAAGTAAAAATTCAGTCATGTAATTCAGAAACTGTAATGCAAACAGCTGTGGATACTTCCATTTGACAGCTTAAAGAGCAGAAGCAAGAACAGCTGTTTCAAGCTAACTTATAACACAGTTATTAGTATTAGCGAATTTCCCCTATAGGGAAGAAGCTATTACCGTAGTCGGCATGGTAAGACCTAGGCCCGGGACCATGATAACTTTTCGTTTTGAGGTCCCCAGACCCCAAAAACACCATTCGTTCGAAACTGTATATATATATATATATATATATATATATATATATATATATATATATATATATATATATATATATATATATATATATATATATATATGTCCGTGGGTGCGATAACTCTCATAAAAAAGGTCCGATTTTGATGAAATTTGGTACAAACGTGTAAAGCAGCATTTATGACTTTAAGTTCGAAAACCAGACGGATCGACCTATCCGAAAAGGTATTTTGGGGGGGTTTTGTACCCCAAAAATGGGTTTTTTGAGTTTTTTACATACAATTTTTGAAAAAGTAAAATTTTATTTTTCCCCATTGGAATCAGCTTAAAAAGACGCACAATTTTATGTTTTAATCATTGCTCTACGTCAATTGGTTACTGAGATATTGAAAGTGCTAAACACAGTACGTTGTCTAATGTTATTCTTATGGAGGATAAGAAAAATTGTATATCTCGCTTATTTATCAACTTATTCTAACGAAACTTGGTATATTGCTTCATTTCATTGTGGTCTATTAATATTTGCGCAAAAACCCATTTTTTGCCCGATAGTTCCTGTAGCAGCAAACCTGCATACTCAGCCCCATGTTATTCTTATGGAGAATAATTAACGTGTTATCTCCTTTAATTATGAACATAAATTAATAGAACTTGGTATGTGGCTTTACCTAGTTGAGTTATATTGATATTTATATAAAAACCCATTTTTAGTGTTCCTTATTTCAGCAAACCTGCATACTCAGCCGCCATGTTATTCTTATGGAGAATAATTAAAATGTCATAAATCGTTTATTTATGAATGTATATTGATGAAACTTGGTATGTGGCTTTATGTGGTATCAAGATAAATTAATATGCATTGGAAATTCGCTGAGTATGCAGGTTTGCTGCTACGGGGGTATTATTTGTTCTTTTGTCTATACCGTGTGAAGAACAGGTAGTATGACTAGTATGACTATCAGCTAGTAATGACGTAAATTTAAACTAGATTTTTTTATAGCACTTTTTGCAGAATTAAACAAACATATTTTCTGGTATCCATGGATATTCCGAAAACTTCAGTTCTAAATTTCTGGATTGGTGGCAAAATCAAATGTCAAGTAAAAATTGGGTTGTGACATAAATAGATGGACATACTGTTTTGGATGGTCATTGGAGGATTTATAGTAATTTTCTGCACCATTGGTTTTTTGTCACTTCCCTGTATGCAAAGTGCCTAATTCAGGATGAGTTTTTTAATTTGGCTCTTTATTTTTATTTTGGCGAGTTTAGTCCTTGTAGGAGTTTCCGTTTTGGGAAGGGACATTTATGGCATTGAGCCAGTACCTGCAAATACAACTACACAAGAGATATTTGTGAAAAATGACAGAGTCCCAGCAGAAGGCAAAACTGAAACAGTCGAAGAGAAAGTTGAAACAACTAATTTAGAAGTAGAAGAAGTTGATAAGAAAGTTAACTAAAAAGAATGAACTGCAAGAAATGAACAGAGACGGTAACGGTTATATAGAAAAATCAGAAGTATTAGCAAAAATTGTTTGTGAGAAAAATTGTCTTTTAATGTCTTAGAATAAAAGATTCATAACAATCAATGTTTATTATTGCATAACAGTTGTAATCAGTTAAAACAACCCATTCTATACATATTGATATAAAAAATAATGCAGGATTGAAATAATTTGTTGCATGTGAGCTTGTTCATTGATTTTCTGGAATTATTTATTAGTTAAGTATTAGTAATAAATTTGCATGTTCTGCTTGTTTTAGCGAATTTCCCCTATAGGGAAGAAGCTATTACCGTAGGTGGCATGGTAAGACTTAAGCCCAAGACCATGATAACTTTTCGTTTTGAGGTCCCCAGATGCCAAAAACACTATTCGTTCAAATTTTTATATATGTATATATATATATATATATATATCTACTATATATATATATATATATATATATACAGGGTCTCCGAAAAAGAATGACGGGATTTCGAACGGCCGTTGCTTGGGGACTATTCAAGATAACTAAACGATTTAAACGTCAAATAGAAGAGAAAAGAACTAAGTTTTGTTTTCCGCGTAGCATGGGAGGGAGCTCTGACCTTGGCATGCGCAGAACAAACCAAAAGTGAACATATGGTGTGGATTAATGTATGACCAAGTGATAGGGCCTTTCTTTTTCGCCGAAAAAACAATTAACGGCATAATTTATTTAGATATGTTAGAACAATTTTTGTTTCCTCAAATTGAAGAAATTGAAGAACAAGCCAGTGAACGGGTCATTTTGATGCAGGACGGCGCCCCCCCCCCCTCATTACCTTCGGGAAGTGCGCGACACACTTAACAACAAGTTTCCAAATGGTTGGATAGGCAGGGGTGCGCCTATTCCCTGGCCTCCCAGGAGTCCTAAATTTTTGTGGGGTTACGTAAAGAACATTGTTTATGCTGAGAAAATTCGTGATTTGCCACATCTGCGTGGGCGAATTTCGGAAGCGATCGCAACTGTGACACCAGAGATGCTTCACAACACTTGGCGAGAAATCGAATATCGCTTCGATGTATGCAGAGCAACAAATGGAGCTCACATCGAAACATATTAAGGTATGAAAAAAAACTTAGTTCTTTTCTCTTCTATTTGACGTTTAAATCGTTTAGTTATCTTGAATAGTCCCCAAGCAACGGCCGTTCGAAATCCCGTCATTCTTTTTCGGAAACCCTGTATATATATATATGTGTGTGTCCGTTACCGCGATAACTTTTGAAAGAAACACCCGATTTTGATGAAATTTGGCACAAATGTGGAGAGTACCATTTATGACTTTAAGTTCGAAAACCAGATCGATCCCACTATGGGAAGGGGGTTTTATGGGGGTTTACAATTTTCCAAAAATCGGTTTTTTGCAAATTTTATCCCAAAATATAAAAAACACTCAATTTTGGTTGTATCCATTTTATAGGGCTTAAAAAAGCAAATAATTTAGTATTTTGAATCATTAACCTAGGTTAAGTGGTTGCGGAGAAAATCCAAAAAAACGTGTACCGTGTTAATCTTATGGGAAAAAGTTTTTTAGATTTTTCTCAGATAGTTTTACTAAAAACTTCACATTTCTATTCATTAATGTGTTTAGCTCAACGAAACAAACATTTTGGTGTTTTAATCGTTGTTCTACGTCCAACCGTTGCAGAGATATTCAAAGTGCTAAACACAGTACGTTGTCCAATGTTATCCTTATGGAGAATAAATAAAATTCTATATCTCAATTATTTTTGAATATATATTGATGAAACTTGGTATGTGGCTTCAACTAGTTGTGGTATATTGATATTAGCACAAAAAACAAGTTTTTTGTTGATAGTCCCCGTAGCAGCAAACCTGCAGACTCGGCCCCCATGTTATTCATATGGAGAATAAGTAAAGTTATATATCTCCCTTAATTATGAACCTACATTAAGAGAACTTGCTATGTAGCTTCACCTGGTTCAGTTGTATTGATAATTGTAAAAAAAACACATTACTTATCTTCCTCGTTGCAGCAAACCTGCGTCCTCAACCCTAATGTTATTCTTATGGAGAATAAATAAAATGCTATATACCACTTATTTATGGATGTATTCTTGTGAAACTTGGTAAATAGCTCTATCTAGTAGTGAGTCACATATATATGCATTGGAAATTTTCTGAGTACGCAGGTTTGCTGCGACGGGGGTATTTGCATTTGCTATTATATATTTATATTATAGTTAACAATTTTGCATGTAGCTGTAGGGAATTTTGTAATGGATGTTTTCCGTTGAAATGAATAAGTAAATAAACCTAATATTTTATTGACAAAGCAGCTTCTCAAGTGAGTGAAGATACTAGATCAGTTAAAAGGGACAAACTGATTCATCATCAAATATGGGGTTCAATCTCAAACGTAAGCCCCCAAAAGGCACTACTTGTAGCAAAAAGTTATCATAGAACACATGATAATCTTCACACACATAATAGTTTTGCTTCTATCCTCTGCATGACAATCACCTTTTCCTTTTAATATTCAGGCTGTTTCAAAAGTATGGGTACTTTATTAGTGAATTTCCTTTGGAAAGTGAACTATTAGCATGACCCGCACGGTGAAACTTAAGCCCGGGACCACCATAGAAGTTCCTAACATGACCCCCTGAACACGTTTTGGGGGGTAGTTCAAAATTGTATATATATATATATATAGACATATATATATATATATATATATATATATATATATATATATATATATATGTTTGTATGCACTCTAAAGGTCGCATTTTTTGTCCGATTAACTTCAAATTTGGTAGGGACGTTCCTTTCTGTAATCAGTTGGACAAGTTTGTTGGGCAAAACAATCGGAAAACTCTAAACCCTTTTTTTGGGGATTAATCTTTCAAATTTTGAGTTTTTGGGCCCAAAAAGGGTCAGAAAAGCCCCGGATGTAAAATTAATGCTTTTAAAAAGATGTAAATTAGTGAGGCGAAAGTTTTAAGTCCTCTCTCATAATTCTAGCATAAATATTTACCGAGTTATTAAAGAAAATGTGTTTCGACTAAATACAGTACGTTGTCTTATGGGGGTTTTACACTAGAAAAGCCTGTTATTCCTTTGTTAGAGTACTTTTCTCATCCCCAGCAACCTCACGCCTACTTTCAAGCCTGCCTGGACCTTCTAACATTAATGCGCAAAATTGTATTCCCAGCTTTGCAGGTAAATGAAACCAGGAGCATCAGAACAGCCAAAAAATCAATGTTTTCAGATTTCAATAAAAATTTGGACAAATGTATGTTTTTACACATATTTTGAGTTTTAAAAGTTTTTTTGTGGAAATTCACTTCCCTCACGTCAGCGTGCTGCGTGCGAACTCGTTTAAACTTCTTAAAATATTTTTAATAAATTAAAAAAAATTGTAGGCAGTAAACAAGAGATTTTTTAAACAATTTTCAACTTTGTACCATTTCAGGGGTATGATCAAAATTCAGGAAACATTTTTAATGAAAATAACCTATTGTTTAAAAATTATATATATACCAAATTAATGTACTTTCTTAGCAGAATACAGTGCCCCAAATCTAACCTTAAATGGGCAAAGGTCCTAGTTTGCTTGCGGTCAAAGTACCAGTGATATAATCAGGGCCGTACTCATGGGGCGGCAGGGGGACAACTGCCCGGGGGCCCGGGCCGCGGTGTTGTTTTTAAATTGTTTAAAGTCAAAACACCAAACTGCCAAAATAATTCCATACATCCGTTTTTCTACTAATAATTTATGCATTAGCCAACAAGCCAACTGATCAAAAACAGCAGCTACATCATATTTATTTCTCATGATTCGTCCTCAACAGATTACAAGAATAGTAATAACATTGAAAAGGTGTGCAAAAAATTAAGTAGCTGTGTTTTCATCCTCCAGAAACTCAAGTTCATTGCTAACAGAGAAATTTTGTTTTCCGTTTATTATGGATGCTTTCTTCCTCACCTAACATATAGAGTTGCTATTTGGGGTGCTGAAATGGCGAAGCACAGGGAGCTTTTTCGTTAGCAGAAGAAGGCCTTGCGGTTGATCTCCGGTATGAAAAGTTCTGACTCATGCAGAGAAGTTTTCAGTTCCAATAACCTTTTAACATTCCCCTGTTTGTATATCCTAGATTGTTTAACCTTTTTGGCTAAGAATCTGAACATGTATCATTACAGAAACTCTACGCAGTACAGTCTTTGAGAAAATTATTTGCTCTCCATTCCATTTCATAGAACCTCAACTTATGAAAAGCAAACATATTTTTCTTTAATAAAATTATTTCAATTCCCTTCCGATTTACCATAGGCAAGAATCAGACGTTGACAAGTTTAGATTGAGGTTGGAAGTGCTCATCCTGGAAAGGGAATACTATAATGTACAAGACTATATTAATGACAAGTTATGTTAGAAGTATCTATATTATTAAAAGAATTTCTCGATTTTTATTCGCAGCATATCGACCCCTAAAAATTTATTTTTTTACATATTTGGTTTCAAGTTAAAGCTATTTCTCTCTAGATGTGCCTTTTTTGGGTTTGGAAAATATCCCATGAAAAGCCTTTGTCCAGGAGGCTTTTGAAATGTCAGCGAATATGCTATTATATCTGTTGTTAAACCTGTGAACTTTTTCCAATTCACATTTGTTTATAACAAAACATATGGTGATGATTTTATCAAGTTCTTAAGTTTGACCACAGAATACAGAACTTGCATTTATTTATTTGTTGAAACTGGTGTGTTATTTAAAGTTATAAGTAAGTTGATTTTCAAATAGGCTAATTCATTTAATTTCTTGAAATATAGATTTTTTGGAGCAAAAAAATTCAATTTTGACCACGAAGAAAGGTCAATTTTCATGTATATTGACAAGCCGTCTCTTAGGTATGGGGTCACCTATTGATTTTATATACGACAACCAAGACCTTATGGCAGATACCATCATAGACTAGGCTCTCTAGTGTCCTATGAATGAGCACTGTGCCGAGATAAATTTGGCTGTTCTTTCTAATCTGCAATGTGAAGAACGAGAATATTACAGTTTTGACTCAGTAAATTCAGATGATGCTGATGAACAGCTTAAATTTCCTACACAGTTCCTCAACACCATTGAAAATTCAGGCCTTCCAAGACACAGATTACTATTAAAAGTCGGAGCAATTGTAATGCTGTTGAGGAATATCAACACAGCCTAGGGTTTGATTTATGGTACTTGGCTCAGAGTTGTCAAGATGTTAAATAACATGGTTGAATGCGAGGTTTTAACAGGAACAAGCCAAGGAGTGAAAGTGGTAATTCCTAAAATCAAACTGTCTCCTTCCCAAGCATTGCTTCCTTTTAGTATGGAGCGGTTCCAATCCCCGCTTACTTTAGCATTTGCATTTACAATAAACAGCGCGAGGTCAGTCTCTTGGTCAAGTCGCAGTATACCTACCAAAACCCGTCTTTTCCCACGGGCAACTCTATGTCGTTTTAAACCGTGCCCGATCATTTAATGGAGTGAAGGTTTTCATTAAAGCTTCAAAAGAACAATATGTTACTTCTAGCCAAGAAATTGTAACAGACAATGTTGTCTGGGCAGAAGTTCTGTAAATTCGTATCTATTACACTACATGTATTATAATAAAGAAATCAAGCAATTTCGTACTTATACTACAATGGATTTTTCTAATTAAATCTAATTTTCACTTTTTCTGACTTTTGTTTTTATGCATATTTTATTTTTTAATGAAAACAGGGAAATAGGGAGTTATAGAATTATGGTTAACTAAAATCAGAGTTTGTTTAAAAAATTTAAAAGTCAATTAGTCTTACGAATATTGTGTAAACATTTTTAGTCAAAGAAGAACATAAATTAAACAATAAATATAATTACCGTACTTGTTTCGAAGTCACAAAGTGATGCTGGCTGCTAGTATATTTGATTTTACTGAGCAGATTATGTGAACTGCTTTATTTAGTATAATACTATTATGTTGTTAGCGTACTACTATGAAAATATTATAAGTATGAGATTTATGACCTGACCTATTGTCTATATATTAGTCTGATGAGAATAAATTATTTGATTTGATTTAATAGTTTCCAAGAACTCCCAAACTTATTGGCACAGGTGCATATCCATTATCTATTATTCACGCAGAGAGATTTGATTGAGCAGATTTCTCTGCGATGAGTTTTCTCTTCCATTTTAGTAAACTAGTTGTCCTGTTGCTCGAATTCGAGCAAGTTTGTGCCCAACGAAACGTTACTTCAGTTGTAAATATAACAAAACATATGATATTAAAAGGGATTATAACATCTGAAAATAATGATGATAAGGTACAGGTGTAGGATGACATGCCATGGAGCATATCATTAGTGACGGTTGTTTGGTTTCTAGTTTTATGATACCCCTTCGCCAGGGCAACATGCCATAGCTCCGGAGGAGGTGACTCACAGACGGGGAGGTAAGGGAGAGAGATAGGGGTGAGAGAGCCCAGCAAACTATTATATAAGGAATGCTGTATTGATTTAAAAAAACAGGTACACAAATGGCCAATGGAAGGAGATAGGCCCCATGTTTATACAGGGTGTTTTTAGCGAATTTCCCCTATAGGGAAGAAGCTATTACCGTAGGTCTCATGGTAAGACTTAAGCCCGAGACCATGATAACTTTTCATTTTGAGGTCCCCAGATGCCAACAACACCATTCGTTCAAATTTTTATATATGTATATATATATACATTTATATATATATTTATTTATATATATATATATATATATATGTGTGTCCGTAAGCACGATAACTCTCGTAAAAAAGGTCCGATCTTAATGAAATTTGGTACAAATGTGTAAAGTACCATTTATTTGAACGAGTTCGAAAACCTGATGAATCGCACCATCCGAAGGGGGGTTTTTGGGGGGTTTTGTACCCCAAAAATGTGTTTTTTGGGGTTTTCACATGTAATTTTAATTTAAATCAAATTTTAATTTACACCATTGAATTCAGCTTAAAAAAAAACAAACAATTTGGTATTTTGATCATTGCTCTACGTCAATTGGTTACCGAGATATTGAAAGTGCTAACACAGTACGTTGTCTAATGTTATTCTTATGGAGAAAAAGAAAAATTGTATATCTCGCTTATTTATGAACATAAACTGACGAAATTTGGTATATGGCTTGATCTGGTTGTGGTTTATTGTTGTTTGCACAAAAAAAATTTTTCGCCAATGTTTCCTGTAGCAGCAAACCTAGGTACTTGGTCCCCATGTTATTCTTATGGAAAATACTTAAAATGTTATATATCGCTTATTTATGAATGTATATGGATGAAACTTGGTATGTGACTTCACTAAGATGAGTTCTATTGATATTTGCATAAAAACCCATTATTTTGTGTGCCTTGTTGCAGCAAACCTGCGTACTCATCCCCAATGTTATTCTTATAGAGAATTATTAATATTTTAAATATTGCTTGTTTGTGAATACATTTCTTATGAATCCTGTAAAGTGTTTTAATGTGTTATGTTATATATTCATTGGAAATTCGCTGAGTATGCAGGTTTGCTGCGACGGGGGTATTTATCATTGCTCTACGTCAATTGGTTCATGAGATATTGAAAGTGCTAAACACAGTACGTTGTCTAATGTTATTCTTATGGAGAAAAAGAAAAATTGTATATCTCGCTTATTTATGAACATAAACTGACAAAATTTGGTATATGGCTTCATCTGGTTGAGGTTTATCGTTGATTGCACAAAATACAAAATTTTCACGTATGGTTCCCGTAGCAGCAAACCTAGGTAATCGGTCCCCATGTTATTCTTAAGGAGAATAATTAAAATGTTATATATCACTTACTTATAACTGTATATGAATGAAACTTGTTATGTGGCTTTACTTAGACGAGTTCTAATGATATTTGCATAAAAATCCATTATTTTGTGTTCCTTTTTGCAGCAAACCTGCATACTCATCCCCAATGTTATTCTTATGGAGGATAATTAATATTTTTAATATCGCTTGTTTGTGAATATATTTCTTATGAATCCTGTTAAGTGATAATGTGTTGTTATATATTCATTGGAAATTCGCTGAGTATGCAGGTTTGCTGCGACGGGGGTATTTTTTAAACGCGACCCAATGTTAAAGGACTGAAAGTCACTGTTTAGGGACAAAACAAGTTTATATGTTGGCACCCCTGTTTCCTTTACTTCAATATCTATCAGCTGATAATGATTGTTGTATTGTTGGTTACATAATTTAGGGTTACTGCAAAGTTATTGTGAGTAATATACAAAATGGTTTTCCCCAAGCTCAGAGGGTGTGTATGGTAGAGGAGTATATTAAAACTAAATCATTTGTTTTATTTCAAGAGAGGTTTTCGGCTACGTTTCCTGATGTGAGTATACTCAACAAATCAAACATTTATAGACTCATTAACAAATTTAAAGAAACTGGATCTGTAGGAAACAAAAAATGCAACAGCAAAAGACCAGTCCTTAATGAGGAAACTTTAGAAGATGTTAAGAGTATTTTTGAAAACTCACCAAACAAATCGTTGAGAAAGCTAAAGCAACAAAAGCAAATATCTCTATATAGTGCTTTTACAGTCACAAAATTATTAGGTTTTACTCCTTACAAGATTAATAAATCTCATAAAATTGGCCCCAACGATTTTCCTGCTAGACTACGCTACTACCAATGGCTCAAGTGGTTCATGCGCAACTCTGAAACAGTTTTAGACAATGTGTTTTTTTCTGATTAAGCTTCGTGTCATCTGAGTGGCTAAGTAAACAGTCAAAACAATCGTTATTGGAGCGCTCAAAACCCTCATGTTGTACACCGACAACCTTTACATAGTCAAAAGATTGGAATATATGGAGTGCAATTTCTCGAAAACGGATTATAGGACCAATATTTTTCTACTCTACATTGAATTCTGCCCGTTATCAGGATATTATGCACGAGTTTGTGGCTTTATTTAAAAAAGACGAAAGGTACAGTTGGTTTCAACAAGATGGAGCATTCATCATATGAAAATACGGATCTATTAACCCTTTTAGTGCTAAGCTTCTGAAAGGAGTAGTTGAATCTGTGATGTTTTGTTAATTTTTAGCGAATTTCCCCTATAGGGAAGAAGCTATTACCGTAGTCGGCATGGTAAGACCTAGGCCTGGGACCATGATAACTTTTTGTCTTGAGGTCCCCAGACCCCAAAAACACCATTCGTTCGAAACTGTATGTATATATATATGTATATATATTATGTATATATATATATGTATATATTTTATATATATATATATATGTATGTCTGTGAGCACGATAACTCTCGTACAAATGATCCGATTTTGATGAAATTTGGTGTAAACGTGTAAAGCAACATTTATGACTATAAATTCGAAAACCAGCCAGATCGCTCTACCCGAAGGGGTATTTTGGGGGGGTTTTGTACCCCAAAAATGGGTTTTTTGAATTTTTCACATATCATTTTTGAAATATTCAAATTTTAGTTTTCACCATTGAATTCAGCTTAAAAAAACACACAATTTGGTATTTTTATCATTTCTATACGTCAATTGGTTACTGAGATATTGAAAGTGCTAAACACAGTACGTTGTCTAATGTTATTCTTATGGAGGAAAAGAAAAATTTTATATCTCGCTTATTTATGAACATATAATGACGAAACTTGGTATATGGCTTCATTTGGTTGTGGTCTATTGATATTTGCTCAAAAAAATAATTTTTTGCCAAAGAATCCCGTAGCAGCAAACCTGCGTCCTCATCCCCATGTTATTCTTATGGATAATAATTAAATGCTATGTCTCCCTTAATTATGAACATAAATTAATAAAAACTAGTATATGACTTCACCTACTTCAGTTATATTGATATTAGCATAAAAACCCATTTTTTATGTTCCTTGGTGCAGCAAACCTGCGTACTCAGCCCCAATGTTATTCTTATGGAGAATAATTAAAATTGTATATATCGCTTATTTGTGAATATATTTGTATGAAACTTGATAAGTGGCTTGATGTAGTATTAAGACATTTATATCTCCATTGGAAATTTGCCGAGTATGCAGGCTTGCTGCGACGGGGGTATTTAAATGTATTGAACGCCTGAACAGTCAAAATTAATAAAAACGTGCTTCCGCTGGACACACACACAGTAAAGGATAGGTAAAAAGTAGCAAAACACCTGATCAGATGTGCAACTCTCAAAGAATCCATCCATCCCGTCAGCTTGGACCTGAGCCGTCCACCGTTTGCTAAAGGTCCGCCCTCCCCTTCAACTCTGCCACAGGCAGGTGAACTCTCCATGAGTTGCACATAAAAACCACCGACTGTAACGGGATTGAAACCCTTGATCCAAGTGTTACCCCCGGCTGGGAAGGTAACGCCTTAGACCGCACAGCCACTGATCAGACTAGCAGCTGTAGTGAACCAGGCGGAATTAGAGCCTAGGCACTGGACGAGGTAGTTCAGTTTGTGCATACCAGGTATCACTACATGTCAGACTCAGACTGTAGACTGAGCGCCTAACGGTGCAATCGCTTATGAAGCCTTAACAGTGTTTATTGATAAGAGATTCAAAAGCCAATATATCGGTCCATAGCACTGAAAGGGTTAAAGCGATTTTTTGGAGACAGACTCATTGGCAAGGGGCTGTATCTACCAAGATCCCCAGATTTGAGCCCACCAAATTATTTCCTGTGGGGATATTTAAAAAGTAAGGCATTTGCAAGGCCCCCTCCGGCAAGCCCAGGCCCCCGCACGGGCCCAGGCCCCAGGGTAGTTGTCCCTCCCTGCCCCCCCCCCCTGAGTACGGCCCTGAGAATCCTTGATCATAGATTCAGTACCAATGTGGTTGTTATTGATGCTATTTCATATTGACATTTACATCAACAACAACGAAACTTGTGTTAAAAATTGCACACATTACAATTTTGGACGACCACCTGTTACTCACCCGCGTCTTCGATGAGGAGGGCTGGCTCTCTCTTCCTTCCCCTTTATCTCTCGCCCTAACCCTCTGGGACCTCGACATAAGGCATGTTGCCCCCCGGCGGCCGTCGGTCATAAAATAGTCATTATTATCAGTTAAGTGTATAGTGTACCTGGGTTTGTCTATGGCGAAAAATCTGTCTCTTGATAAGGTACTTTCAATCAACACAGTTTAAACTTCCGCCGTCGGATAGCGCCACTGTTCCGAAAATTCAGCCCTTTACTGTAGTGATGCCCTTTCTTAAAATCCTGAGACGTATTGTCAAATCTACATAAAAATACATTTAATTTGACACCTCAAATGTTAAAATCCATCCAGCCATTATCAAGTTTATGACTGTGAAGAAAAACCCCCCCAGTGTATTAACCCTTTCAGTGCTATGGACCGATATATCGTCTTTTGAATCTGTTATCAATAAATACTGTTACTGCTTCATAAGCGATTGTACCGTTAGGTGCTCAGTTTGCAGTCTGAGTCTGACATATGGTGAAACCTAGTTGACACAAACTGAACTACCTCGACCTGCGCGTAGGCTCTAATACCACCTGGTGCGCTACAGCTGCTAGTCTGATCAGTGGATGTGCGGTCTAACGTGTTACCTTCCCGGCTGGGAGTATGTTTATGTTTATGTGTTGTTGAAGGGACTGATTCAGAGATCCAAAGATTCAAAGATCCTCACACGTCAACCGAAGTTTATTGTGTGTCCCTAGTACGTTAGTTCGGCAAACCGATGCCCATAACCCTTTACGAGATCCAGGAGTTTTTTACCAATACTAACGTCCCATTCATCACCTGGTTGCTTGCAACTAAACAGAGCCCTCCTCCTTGTCCCGAGTCTCTCGTAATCCAGTATGATGTGTTTGGCAGTCTCTTCAGACTGATTGCAAAGCCTACACACCTGACTTTCATTTCTGAGTCCGAGAGTGTGGAGATGTTTCCTGAAGTGGCCATGTCCAGTTAACAAAGCAATCAACTGCTTAACCCGACCTCTGCCCAACCTCACCAACCACTTAGTGAAGTAAGAGCTAGTGTCTGATAGCAACCTTTTGCCAAGTGCTTGACCAGTGTAACCTTGCCATTGCTGGCGATGTAAGTCCCTGGACCATTTGTTTATTGTGTGAAAAGCAGTTGTTTTGCTTATGCCACAGCTTGGCTCTAGACCAAAGAATGACATACCGGGACCTCTTTTAGCAAGCTTATCTGCACACTCATTGCCACCTATGCCTGCATGGCCAGGTACCCAACCAAGATGCACCGAGTTGCGTGTTGCGAGTTTGCTGAGTGTGTTGTAACATTCCCACACTAATTTTGACTTGATTTCGTTGGAGTCAAGAGCCTTGAGGGCAGCCTGACAATCTGACAAGATTACTATATGCTTGTCGCAATAGCGTCTGGCAATGCCTAGATTGGCACAAACCATGATGCCACAAATTTCTGCTTGAAAAATAGTACAGTGTTGTCCTAGACTTGCACAGAGTTCTGTTCTAGGTGATTCACTGTACACCCCGTAGCCAGATTTTCCTTCAATGAGAGAGCCGTCCGTGTACCAGACAAGGCTGCCTTTCCTGTAATAGGGCCCTTCCTCAGATTTCCACTCTTCTCTGGAGCAGAATCCAACAGAAAAAGGTTTAGTGAAAACCATCTCCTTACTCATGACATCTGATGTCATATCAAGCAAAGGGCTTTGAGCAACAGCTTTGGTGATGGTGCAATGGCCTGTTCCAGACAGGCCTTCCCTCCATCGGCCTGCGACTTTGAATCGATAGGCTGATTTCCGTGCTTCTGCCTTGATGAAGGTATCCAAAAGCAGTAATCCAAGAGCAACTTCGAGAGCTGCTGACGGGCTGCTCCTGAAAGCTCCAGTGACTAGAAGCGTGCCCAACCTTTGTGAACTTGTGAGTTTGGCTATGGCTGTGGTCTGGTTCACCTTTGTCCACCAGACTAGAGATCCATATGTGACTTGAGGCCTTATTACTGCCTTGTACAGCCACAGCGCTATGTGAGGCTTGATCCCCTACGTGGAGCCTGCAAATCTCCTGGACGTCATGAGCGCCCATTTCGCCTTATGCAGTGTATTATTCAAATCATCATTCCAAGTCAGCTTAGAATCAATTGTCAGCCCTAGGTATTTGACTGTACCTGATACTTCAAGCCGTGTTGGTCCAAGTCTCAGCCGGGAAAGAGAGATTGACATTCATGACATCAGCAACAATATTCGTGAACCTTCCCTGTACCATTAGGACTAAGTCATCTGCATAGCCCTTGACAAAGACGCCTCTGCCAATGAGCTCACGAAGGAGACCGTCCACCACCAGGTTCCACAGAAGAGGCGAAAGCACACCTCCCTGCGGACAACCCTTCGTGGGTGCGATCACTATCGAAGATCACCTTTAAGATCTGCTCTAATCCGCCTGGAGCAGAGCATGGTCTCAATCCACCTACATATAGCAGACTCAAGACCACGCCCACGCACCGCCCGGACCATGGCCGAGTAAGTAACATTGTCAAAGGCACCTTCAATTTCCATGAAGGTGCATAGAGCGATTTCCTTAGCAGCAAGGCTGTCCTCCACCCTGCTCACAAGTTGATGCAGGGCTGTTTCGCTAGTCTTACCAGGCTGATAGGCATGCTGGTTTCGATGAAGAGGAGTATACCTGAAATAACTCCCTTTCTTAGATTTCTTTCTAATAGTCTCTCCAGCGTCTTAAAGAGAAACGATGAGAGACTGACGGGACGAAATGATTTTGCAGTTGAGTAGTCTGCTCTTCCTCTCTTGGGAATGAAGATCACCCTACTGAGGCGCCAGGCTTGAGGAATGCACCCATAAGCCAGACTTGCTCTGAAGAGTTCGCACAGGAGGACCAAGAGAACTTCCATTCCTTGCTGTAACATTGCCGGTATGAAACCATCCCCCCCAGGAGATTTGAAAGGGCCAAACTTGCTGATGGCCCATTTAACTTTGGAAAGTGTGACAATTCGTCTGGCTAAAGTCCAGCTTCCGCGATCGGCTCTTGGCCATGAGCCCCTTTCGCTGTTGCCAGACATGCCTAAACAGTCACTCTCAAAAATGCAATCCGGAAACTGAGTCTCAAGGAGAAGTTTGAGACTTCCATCAATTCCCGTGGTGTATTGTCCCCCTGGTGACCTCAGGGATCCCAGGAGGCCAATTGCGCTTGAAGCTAAAACACACTGCAATCTTGCTGCTGCGCTGAGACTGTTTACCTCCTGTGTAAACCGTCTCCAAGAGTTCTCTTTGGCTTTTTTGATTGCAAGGCTATATTCTGTGAATATAGCCATGGCTTCTTCCTTGGTGAAGCCATGGTTCTTGAATCAGTGCCAGGTCAAATCCCTCTCTGAGGAAGAACTGGCAGAAAGCAGCCGAGGCTGCTTTACTGTGGTGTAGATTGATCTGGAGGACCCTGGGCATTGTCCTTGACTGTCGTTGAGACAATTGAGACTTGCCAGAGTCCTAGGTTGGCTCTAGAGTGCCTTATAGTATGGCTCCCAGATACGGCTCCGTTTGCAATGGTTATGAAGCTTCCTGACAACCGTCCTTTTGCGGTCAAGGTTAGCAGTCCACCACTTAGTATTAGTGCAACTCTTTCCCCGCCGCAATGGACAATTGTCCTGAAAGCAGCTTACGATTGCGTTCTGAAGATCAGAAGCAATCTGGTCCATGTCTGCAAAGCAACAGACCCTCCTACCTAATGATCCCAGTTGAGACAGGAGGTCAGACTTATAGAGTGACCAATCTGTTTTCCTGGGATCTCGATAGCAGGGCGAGTCGCCCTCACTTTGCAGGTTAAAACAGATGTACCTGTGGTCAGACAAGGAGGCCTCGTGGCTTACGTGTCAATTGTCAATGACCCTAAGGACTGCTTCTGAACAAAAAGTAATGTCAATAACCTCACTTCGATTTGGATTTACACTTTCGTGTAACGAACTTCGGACGGTTTCCGACATTACAGACATAAATATATGTTCTTAGATATGAGAAACTGAAGAAGAGCCTCACCTCTTGGATTCGTGTCGGTGCTTCCCCATCCGATTGTGTGATGAGCGTTGACGTCACAACCTAAAAGGAGTTGTCGTCCGCCAGCGCAGGTTGACTCCACTAAAAGTTCGAGTTCTCTCGATGGAGGAAGTTCCCCGGAGTCATAGGGCAAGTAAACCGAGCCTGCAATTGTGCTCCATTCCTTGCCTTCATAACTCCAGGTTATAGACACCGCAGTGAGATCTCTAGAACAGAATTCAGTGAGGGTTAGGCAATCCATACCTTTCTTCACAAGTATGCATGTTCTGACATTTTTGAGAGAGGTACAGTAAATCAACCTACCCTTGGTATCGCCCAGGCCTGCAACCCTTCCTTGGTGAAGCCATGGTTCTTGAATCAGCGCCAGGTCAAATCCCTCTCTGAGGAAGAACTGGCAGAAAGCAGCCGAGGCTGCTTTACTGTGGTGTAGATTGATCTGGAGGACCCTGGGCATTGGCCTTGACTGTCGTTGAGACAATTGAGACTTTCCAGAGTCCTAGGTTGGCTCTAGAGTTGGCTGATCTTTCAGCGTTGAAGCAGGCCTCATCCAGGAAACAGACGAATCCGTAACCTTTTGGGTCTGGCTTAGCTGGCAGGACTTTCCATTCCTCCACCTTCAGGGGCGGGGTTTTGCTTGTCGAGCATCTCAAGGACCTTTTATGGAGTTTTCTTCAGAAGCTTCGGGTGAGCTCTAAAGAATACCCTCGTTGACCTCAAGATGTCTCTCCTTAGTCCAACAACAAGTTTCTTCTCCCCAAGTGGTTTGAGTCTGTGGATGAGTGTCTCCAGCCAACGCTTAGTTGCTTCGTTGATGCAGGATGTAATTAAGGCACCTTTTTCCATGTAGGTGCCTGCAAACGATGGAGCGGAGCCGTCCTCTAGAGGTTCGAGCTCATCCATGATGGCGTCTTCAATGACTTCTCCTTGCTCTGCTGAAAGCTTAGCCTCAGGATAGCCTTCCAAGACAATGGCCATTTTGATGGCGGAAATGTCCCTGTAAGAGACTCCTTTGCTATAAGTCCCTGGATTCAAGGTTTGGTCATCATGATTTCTGTGAGTTCCACTCCTGGCCTTTTTTGTAGGTATTTCCGCCGAGGGAGGGGTGGCCATATTGCCTCTAGGGCGCTTGGCCACCCTCGACTCAGCTTCTGGACCCACAGTCTTGCCTGGAGTTTCACCCATCTCTAGTCTCTTTGGTTTTTGCTTTTTGCCCCTCCGAAACTTCGCCTCTCTCAAAAAGCTTCACCTCTCTCAAGAAGTTTTGCCTGAATAGCCTCCCTTCTTTGGGCAGTGGTGAGGTTCGGTCTCTTCACCCGCAGGCTGATCAGTTGCTCTATGGCATCATCGAGCATCCCTGTAGATTTTGGTGTTCATGGACTTCTGAGAAGCTCATCCTCCCCCTCCAGTGGGGCCGATGTGATTGAGCTCACATCGTCCATGTTGAAATCTGTAGAAGCCTTCTCGTTGTTGATAGCCTCCTCATTAGAATGCATCGGAACCTCCTGTGTACCTGATGCACTCATTTCAGGTTGAGGAACCTGCCCTGATGGGGCAGATCCTGGTGGAATTGAGGACAAGACATCTTCTGGAGTTGCCTCGAGGCTTGGTTCTGATTGGTTTGTTTGCCCGTGGCAGTCCATGTGGTTCCCACGAGTAGCTAGGGAAGTGAAGTCGACCCGGACAGAGCCCTGCATGCCCGGGCAAGGCTGTTTACTGCAGGAGGGTGCTTGGTACCCTGCAGGTACCGTTTGTGACACCATACAAAAGGCCTAGTGCCATCCACCCATCAGCACGGTCCAAGTCACACCTTGGGTTGGCCTGTAACAGAGACAAAGGAAGGGGGAGGGAAGAATTAGGGTGAAGAGCAGGTTGGAGATAGCAAGATGAAGAAAGCTGATCCGTGTGTACATAGATGGAAAGAACATGGATCTATAGGAAAGTCTCTGACACAGATGAAGAGTAGGGAGTCAGAGAGGCTAGCTGCAATGGACAAGCCACTGGGCGGTGGGGTCGCCACATCCCTACGCCAAAAACTGGGACTGGAGTAACACTTGGATCCAGGGTTTGAATACCGTCACAGTTGGTGGTTTTTATGTGCAACTCATGGAGAGTCTGTTGTCATGGCAACCTGTCTGTGGCAGAGTTGAAGGGGAGGGCGGACCTTAAGCAAATGGTGGACGGCTCGGGTCTAAGCTGATGGGATGGGTGGATTCTTTGTGAGTTGCACATCTGATCAGGTATTTTGCTAATTTTTACCTATCCTTTACTGTGTGTGTGTCCAGTGGAAGCACGCTTTTATTAATTTTAACTATTCAGGCGTTCAAGACATTAAAAAAATCAACAAAACATCACAGATCCAACTACTCCTTTCAGAAGCTTAGCACTTAAATGGTTAATATATAGGATAACACGTGAATTAATTATAGTATTTTACTCTTTATAACTTATATTTAATATGGTTTTGTTGTAATTAAATTGGTTATACTTTTTATACTAAATGCAAATGAGGGGCCCTCTAAATCTTAATGAGTTATTTGAGGGATGAGTATTGGTAAGAAGAAGAAGGTTTTTTTTAGTAACACACGCACTAATAAAACATTCTGTGCCTAATAAAGAGTTATGGTTGTGAGTACGTAGATAAATATTATCCCCAGGGGGGAGGGTGGAAGGGGGCCGTGTTATGCCTGTCCGGGGGCCTGTGACAGCTGTGCACGGCCCTGGATATAATTGAAAAGTTAATTACTATTAAATTGTAAAAACCCCCGAGCTTTGCCCGAGCCCGAGATTTGCCCGAGCCCGAGCTTTGCTCAAAAATCCAGCCAGTTGGCTTCACAGTTGACAGTTGACTGGTTGTTTTTGAAGAGCTGTTATGATTATTTGGTTTTCATTTAAAAATCCATAACTGCAATGTTTTTTTTTCAAATAAATTCCTATACAAAACTATATGGTTTCCGAAGGTGGGGCCTGTTTAGAACTTATACACTTAAATTAGTGTTTTTTTTTTACACTTAAATTAGTTAGTTCAAAAATTTGGAGAAAATAGTTTGTATCAGCTTTGAGATAAGAGCTACAAACTAACCTATAGAAATCAAACCTTACTCATTTCAAAATATAAATAAATACAAAATACCCCCGTTGCAGCAAACCTGCATACTCAGCGAATTTCAAATGGTACTTCACTACGTCATGAAGCCACTTACCAACTTTCATCAAAGCATATTCATAAATAGGCTAAGCGAGTTATGACATTTTATTTATTCTCCACTAGCTGTGTACCCGTCCTTCCTACGGGTTGTATATCTCAATAATAGATTAATTTGAAAATAATAACAACCGAATTGATTTTACAATATTTAAATTACATTTTACATTTTGTAAGTACATGAGAATGGCACAAGGCACTTTCAAAATTAATCTGTTTATGAACCTCAGGGAAAAAACTGTTGATCAGTAGTTCCTGTTATTCGTCGATTGTACGGAGTGATGGACGGATGTTCATGAGAACACCTCTTTTCCAATGTCCTGTTCCCAACTTTTAAAACCTAAGACTTAATACAACTCCTCAACCTCTTTATCTTATAAAAAAATAATTTTCAAATTTACTGGGAAGTTGAGACACTCAGTAGTTGACTACACAAAAGATCTATTCAGAGAAGCATAGATCTCGTCCCCCCCCACGTCCCAAGCACACAAAGTGTCTGTATGAAATCTCTAGAGAACAACACCATGACCCCCCATTATGGACCATGTTGTTGTTGCTGATGTTCCTGAAGTACCAAATTTCAGCTCTATTGGTTGAGTAGTTTGTGATGATTATATTAAAGGTCAGTGAGAAATAATAGTCAATAGTGTTGAGGCAGAGCCCTTAAGTATTTTTGATCAGTTTTTTTGCTACCAAATTTCATCTCCATCAGTCCAGTTGCAGGGCAAGATTTTTAAAATAAGCATTCTGAAGGTTTGGGGGTGGGGCCTTAAAACATGTTCTTCACGGGAATAGGCTTTTGTTTGTTCTGATAAATTAGGTATGTTCCTACCGAATTTAAACTTAAAAGGTTCGAACCAATGCTCAAAAGAATGCTAGAAATAAAAGTAAATTAGGGCAGAGCCAGGTACGATTTTGTTTCAAACCTAGCCTTATTGTACATATGCAGAATAAGGGGAACCACTATGCAAAATTTCATCTTCTTAGACATTGTCATTTTTTAGTTACAGTGATCACAATGTGAGCAAGTGGATGTGTCTGAAATATATAGATTTAGATAATATGTCCACTATGTATACTTCTGTTATTTATTAATACCCCCGTAGCAGCAAACCTGCATACTTAGCGAATTTCCAATGCATATATATTTATCTTAATGCCACATAAAGCTACATACCAAGTTTCATCAATATACATTCATAAATAAACAATTTATGACATTTTAATTATTCTCCATAAGAATAACATGGCGGCTGAGTATGCAGGTTTGCTGAAGCAAGGAACACAAAAAAATGGGGTTTTATGCTTATATCAATATAACTCAACTAGGTGAAGTCACTTACCAAATTTCATTAATTTATTTTCATAATTAAGGGAGATAACACGTTACTTATTCTCCATAAGGATAACATGGGGCTGAGTACGCAGGTTTGCTGCTATGGGAGCCTTTGTCAAAAAATTGTTTTTTTGAGGAAATCTCAATGGTCCACAACCAGATAAAGCCGTATACCAAGTTTCGTCAGTATATGTTCATAAATAAGCGAGATATAAAATTTTTATTTTCCTCCATAAGAATAACATTAGACAACGTACTGTGTTTAGCACTTTCAATATCTCGGTAACCAATTGACGTAGAGAAATGATCAAAATACCAAATTGTGTGTTTTTTTAAGTTGAATCCAATGGGAAAAAATCAAATCTGACTATTTCCAAAATTATATGTAAAAAATTCAAAAAACCCATTTTTGGGGTACAAAACCCCCCCAAAATACCCTTTCGGATAGAGCGATCTGGCTGGTTTTCGAACTTAAAGTCATAAATGTTGCTTTACACGTTTATACCAAATTTCATCAAAATCGGATAATTTTTACGAGAGTTATCGTGCTCACGCACACATATATATATATATATATATATATATATACAGTTTCGAACGAATGGTATTTTTGGGGTCTGGGGACCTCAAAACGAAAAGTTATCATGGTCCCGGGCCTAGGTCTTACCATGCCGACTACGGTAATAGCTTCTTCCCTATAGGGGAAATTCGCTAAAAATCTTCACCTAACATTTTAAATGAGAACTACAACGGCTGATTATGGAAAAATATTCTTAAGTTATCAACTGGTTCAGTATAAATAAATGCTTTGTCCATAACAATCAGATGGTATATTGAAAATCCTGTGAGGTGTAGCCCTGAGGTGAATTCAAAATGTTGAAGTAGCTTATAATCTTCTAACGTACGTAGTCCTATAGAACATAGGAAAAAGGTTTCATCTAAATCAGTTCACCTGTTTCCCTGGGAAAAGCAAACAAACACTATCAAAACCGCGCAAAAACATGTTTTTGAGTGGCCGCCGTTATTTTTCCGTATGAAAGTTTAAAGTAACCTAAAACCTTCTGACGAATATATAGAACAAAGAAAAAAGATTCATCAAAATCAGTGCACCTGTTTTTCCGCGAAAAGCGAACAAAAACACATTCTTTAGCGTTACCGCAGGACATACAGACGGACAGAAATTTATATGTGACTTGTTTTGGCTCCCCTAGGATGTAAAACGCGGAAAAATGTAAACATGTTAATTCCAAGCAATGTACGAACAAAACTGTTTTTATATAGATATCCTCTCTGTATACTTATGTTATTTATTACCAATCTTCACTCAAGGTTTTAAATAAGAACTACATCTGTTTATAGAATAACACTTCTTAAGTCATCATCTGGTTCAATATAAATAAATGTTTTGCCCATAAGAATAACATAGGATCTTTAAAACCCCGTGGCACATGATAGGTCGATGTAGAGAGTCAGTACTGCCATTTCGAGGGATTTTTATTAGCAAAAAAGCAGTTTTCCCAGTCCCGTAGTTGCGGGAATTGAAGGAAATTTCAGTGCCAACCTACACCACAAATGTCACTCGGTTATATCTAAAATTCGAATAGCTTATAGTTCTTGTCAAGTGCTGAGCTCACACTGAAGCAATGTTTGGCAGGGGAAAGCGCTACTAGAATTATAGTAGGGCGCTTGGCAGGCTAGTGGCGAGGTACTATATTTATAGTAGCCCGCAGCCTACGTGTTAAGCGAGATATAAAAATTCTCCTTAAGATTAAAATTGGACAACGTACTGTGTTTAGCACTTTCAATATCTCGGTAACCAGTTGATGTAGAGCAATGATCAAAATACCAAATTGTTTGTTTTTTTAGCGAATTTCCCCTACAGGGAAGAAGCTATTACTTCCCCAGACCCCAAAAACACCATTCGTTCGAAACTGTATATATATATATATATATATATATATAAATATATATATGTGTGTGTGTGTGTGTGTGTGTGTGTGTGTGTGTGTGTCCGTGAGCACGATAACTTTCATAAAAATGATCCGATTCTGATGAAACTTAGTAAAAACGTGTAAAGCAACATTTATGACTTTAAGCTTGAAAACCAGCCAGATCGCTCCATCTGAAGGGGTATTTTGGGGGGGTTTTGTACCCCCAAAATGGGCTTTTTGAATTGTTTATATATAATTTTTGAAATAGTCTAATTTTAGATTTTACCATTGGATTTCGCTTAAAAAAACACACAATTTGGTATTTTGATCATTCTTCTACGTCAATTGGTTACCGAGATATTGAAAGTGCTAAACACAGTACGTTGTTTAATGTTATTCTTATGGAGGAAAAGAAAAATTTTATATCTTGCTTATTTATGAAAGTATACTGACGAAACTTGGTATACGGCTTCATCTCGTTGTGGTCTATTGATATTTGCTCAAAAACTATTTTTTTCCAAAGACTCCCGTAGCAGCCAACCTGCGTACTCAGCCCCCATTTTATTCTTATGGAGAATAATTAAATGCTCTATATCCCTTAATTATGAACATAAATGATTAAAAACCGGTATACGACTTCACCTAGTTGAGTTATATTGATATTAGCATAACAACCCATTTTTGTGTTCCTCGTTGCAGCAAACCTGTGTACTCAGCCCCAATGTTATTCTTATGGAGAATAATTAAAATGGTATATATTATCGCTTATTTGTGAATATATTTTTATGAAACTTGATAAGTGGCTTTATGTAGTAGTAAGAAAACATTTATATCTCCATTTGAAATTCGCTGAGTATGCAGGTTTGCTGCGACGGGGGTATTTTGTACTTGAGTTCTTTTATTTCTAAAAGCGAATCCAAAGTGTTACGTATACCGATTTGGAGTCGCAAACCACAAGCCGTTTACTACCCGACAGAGTTCCTCGACTTAGCAACAAGACCCCAACTATCTGCCAGTATATTTCGTTAACTTTGATTTAATTGTACATTAAACGTGTAAAATGTAATTTTAATATTGTAAAATAATGTGGATTGTTATTTGCATTAGTTAATCTACCATTTATAAACACAACCTATACGAAGGACGGGTACACAGCTAGTAATGAATAAAATATTATTTCAAAAAATAATAATTAGAATTTAATGATAAATTGCAAAGAAAATATTGCTTCTATTAAAATAATGATAACATTTGTTATAGATATACTAATAAGGAACACAACTAAAGAATTGTTTGCTTTGGTGTAGTAGTTATAGAAGTATTAGGATATTACAAAACGCTTACAAAACCAACTTCAAAGGGGGGTGGGGGGGGCGAAGCACATGGAGGAAAACTGGGGACTTTTGTAAAAATGCATGTCTTAACGTGTTCTATCATCTGTGAAAAATCCAGCTTCGGGGGAATTATTTCCAACATCACATGATATCTTCTTTACATTGACTGGTCTTATGAGTTAGGCTGTCTACAGCAAAAAAAGGTTTTGAATGTGGTTAACGCCACATGTCCAGCCCTATGGCAAGGTGTGGTGATGTGTGGCTTTGACGTTGTCGTGAAAGTCATGTTTACATTGAAACATTATTGTGTACCAAATACTGTATTTTACTGCCATTTCAGTTTTAAACGATTAAATCCAGTACCGTTACTTCTGAGAAGTAATTTGATATTTATATTTCATCTAAATGGCATGGAATACCATGAAATTGACGTAAGCAAAAGCGACGTTTATAATGAGCTGCAAAAATTATATTTTCACAGTGTAGTTTGTAAATTACACAAGAACTATGGACAATTGTTGATGATTTAAGTGCATACATATATTAATTTGCTGAGGGTAAGCATTTTTATAAGACTGTATCTATATTTCAAGAGTCAAAAGTCTGGAAATGGCTTGATACAAAAAACAAAACAACTTAGGATTACATATCTTTCCTATATTTAGCTAAAATAGTGCAGTAGGTAACATAGGATTTCTTAAAGCTTACGTGATACTTTGAGAAACTGGAAATCAGGGTTCTGGTGGAGATAGCTGATTGCAATTATTTTAGCAGAATTAAACAAATATATTTTCTAGTATCCATAGAAATCCCCATGCCTTTAGTTCTAAATTCCTGGATTAATGGCACATTCAAATCTGAAGTAAAAATTGGATTGTGATATAAATACATGGGCATAGTATATTTCCTGCTCATTGGAGGATTTCTTGTAATTTTCTGCACCATTGGTTTTTGGCCCCTGCCCTGCATGGAAGAGAGTGCTTAATTCAGGATGAGTTTTTTAATTTGGCTCTTTATTTTTATTTTGGCAAGTTTGGTCTTTGTTGGAGTGTCTTTTATGGGAAAGAGCATTTTTGGCACCGGGCCAGCATCTGTAAACACAACCACACAAGAGATATTTTTGAAAAATGACACAGTCTCAGCTGGAGACAAAATTGAAACAGTTGAGGAGAAAGTTGGAACAGCTGATCCAGAAGTTGAAGGAGTTGATAAGAAAGTTAACTAGGAAAATGAACTGCAAGAAACACAAGGTGACGATTAATTAGAAAAATCATAAGTATTAGCAAAAATTATTTGTGAGAAAATGTTTCGTCTAATCTCTTTGAATAAAAATAATCCAAATACAATTCTGTAGATTTATTATTTCAAAAAAAATTTGAATCAGTTTAATCGACCCATCCTATACAAATTGATATGAAGAAATAATCCAGTGTGCAGCGGTGCACTTGTTCTTCCATCATAAGTCAATTATTTAGTTTACATTTCCTTTTTGTATAATGTGCAGGAAAATTTTGTTTAACACGTTGGATGCGGAGGACGTTAATTAACGTCTTCTAATTAACATTGAAACATATGTGATTTTCATGTTTAAACACGTTTGTCAGCATTGAACGTGTTAATTTAAATTAGTAACAATAGTGGAAAAGAGAGATGTCATTCATCCCTTATCATTTCTTGTTTAGTTCGCTAAAACTATATGTTATTTCACAAATTACAAAATTGATAAATTAAAAAAGTATTGGAAGCATTTCATCTACTCAAGTTTGTGTCATTTAAATATTCTGAAAATAAATAATAAGTCTTCTTCAGTAAGATTTCTTTAATTATTGTTATTTTAAAAGTGATGATTTTCCTATTTTAAATAATTAAAAAGTTGTTGTACAGCTTCAAGCCAGTATATAGAGGGCTCTTTTCAAATGCGCTTGAATTAAGAGTTTGATAGAAAGTAAAATGTTTATTTTGAGTAATGTAGGCTTGCTTGGATAACAAATGGAGAGAATTTATCTTGGTTTTAATTAACATAAATTAATATTTCAAACATGTACAAGCAAGAAAGCGTTAAAATGTGCAGTTTTGAAAATATATAGCATTGCATAAAGCTCTGTAGCTTCGTTATTCTGATAAATGGTTTCTGGATTAATAACAACTTGTTAATATTGACTTGCATTTCCCCATGCAAAAGTGTCATTTCTGAGAATAGATTCAATGTAAGAGAAGAAAACTGTTTTACTAACGTTCTTGGCGGACAACGATCTAAACCTCTCACTTAACTAATCATTAGATTCAGCCTTGGTTACCTGTGACCTTTCGCACCAAAATCCAAACCCTAACATTAGACTAATGAGGCTATTGTCCGCTACTCCCTCACCAGCTCGCTATGTCAGATAGCAGTATTTAGATGTTTTTAATTTATCCAATTAAACCAATAATAATAATAATAATAATATTTATTTGCCGAAAAACAATTATAAATTGTGTAGGCTTTTACAACAAAATATCTTAAGTCTAAAAAAAAAATGCACCTTAAATTTTCTATTTTTTCATGTTATCTTATTTTTTAAATTTGTTGGTTCTACTTTAAAAATTCATCCAATGAAAATAAAGGATTGTTCATTATAATTTCTTTTACTTTTCTTAATTCTGTTCTTCCAATTACTTCAATTTTGTGAATTTTTTTAATTTGATTTATGACTCTTCCCATCATGTATTGGGGTGAATTTTCATATGTAGTGGTTCTGTGGATTTGACCAATTGTAAAGTTTTAATAACAAAATAAATAAAACCAAGTCATTTATATTTTTTTATTCAACACAGCAGCACCACAATATTATTCAAGCTGTTTATGGGTTAATAATTTAAAATATTCATTCACATTTGTCAATAGCCCTATAACTTGTGAATGGATATTTTATTTAACAGTATTATATGGTTTGGAATCTGATGCACTTTATTTGATTTTTAACAAGCATCGTTAAATCTACTTTGAGAATGTTTATTTTTATTTTATGTGTTTGATTATAACATTATAATCTAGTTAAGCGGAATAATCATTCAAATTATTCTTAGCATAGGACCCAGATGCAAACAAATGTATTAATGAACATGATCACCTTGAAAACCACTTTTTCAGAAAACATAAAAATAAACATTTTCACTTAAATCTCAAATTCTAAATTTATAACGATTTTCTGAAATCAAAATGGATGTTGGTCAGTCTCCCATTATTGATAAGATAAGGAAATTAGAGTAGAACGCATATTACCATTGTGTTCAGAGGCATGGCCTTGACCCTTAGTGAATCATCTGGTCAGTCAGCTGTAAGTTGTTGTTTCCTCTCACAGCAGTACAAAGCTGTGTCACTCACTGAGCAGTCCTTAACCTCACATTTGTACCATCAAACGTCAAACAAAGCTTCACTATCAGGTTGTCTTTGAGTGTAGGTAAGATATTTTTATATATTGTACATTATTACACTTTTTTACATTGGTTTACCACAGTCATAGTTTTAAAACAACTAAAGGTATAATTTTGATACAAGAATTTTCTTGTCTTTCTATAGTATTGTGTGATGTTATTCAGTAAAATGTTGGAATTATTTTGTCCACAACTTTTTTCTTCTTTTTTTAATGAACATGTGATTCTTGCAAAAAACTATGGTTAATCTCGATAGTTTGGTTTGGAGAATTATTCATGTTTAACTATTTTTTTTTTATTTTAAGTTCAGAATAAATGTATAGAAAATTAGTTTGTCGTAAATCTTTAATATATAAAAATGAATCCCTACTTCCCTTGGTCACGCCATAACTTGAGAATGAGTGCACCTAATTGAATAATTCTGTTTTTGTTGTGTTCGTTAATGTTCTTATAAAAGAAAATTTTGAATCCGACCTAAGGGCTCTATTCCACTGGCCTTCAAAGTTCCCAATGATTTGATCAAAGTTTAGTTAGTTACACCAAACAGCTGTTAACAAGGATTATATCTAAACATACTTGAAAGGCATAAACATATGTTCATTATAAAAATAACAAATCTACTTGAATGGCAACTCAACTCTTTTTTTCGATGCCGAAGTTAGCACTATGTAAAAATAGGCGAGTGAGAGTAGCGAACGAGCTCATCTTGAAAATGACCGAGTATTTGACATAAAACAAAGTCAGTGACATTAGGACAAGACAACGTCTGTCGGGCCAGCTAGTAAATAAATTAATATTAGCCAAACACAAATATTACAATTATTATAAATAAAAATGTTTAATTTACACAAACTGATTTTAATAAAAAATTGTTGTTATTTCGTTATGAAGAAATACATGACAAACTTGGATAAATGAGTGTACATACAGCATTCAGAATGAATGAATAGAACATTATTTTGTCAAAAATAAATAAATATTAGCCAATCATAAATATTATAATTATTACAAATAAAAATGTATAATTGACACAAACTGATTTTAAGGAAAAGTTGTCATTTGGTTATGTAGAATACATAACAAACTTAGGTAAATGAGTGGATACAGCATTTCCAAAGAAACACTTAACAGATAATAACAGTTTCTGTATGAAGACAGCAGTTCCAAAGAAACACTTAACAGATAATAACAGTTTCTGTATGAAGACAGCAGTTCCAAAGAAACACTTAACAGATAATAACAGTTTCTGTATGAAGACAGCAGTTCCAAAGAAACACTTAACAGATAATAACAGTTTCTGTATGAAGACAGCAGTTCCAAAGAAACACTTAACAGAAAATAACAGTTTCTGTATGAAGACAGCAGTTCCAAAGAAACACTTAACAGATAATAACAGTTTCTGTATGAAGACAGCAGTTCCAAAGAAACACTTAACAGATTCTGTATGAACAGCTTCAAATTATCTGTTTCATAGTTTTCTTTCAAAATTGTTTGGACAAATAATTATTTTATACAGCTTTTTAAAGTATAACAAAGTTGTCCTTAAAATGTACAAAAATTAAAATTATCGTTAAATATGCATCCTATTGAATATCTTATAAATAGTACCGGGGGATCGAGCCATGCTCAGAGATATTCAATTTGTTTTCTTGGGTGAAAAAATGCAATAGGTAAATGTTGTGTAGTTTTGTTATTCACAAGACAACGCATATTACCATTGATCCAAAAGGGGGGTGTCTGTTCTATTAAACACTATTTTAATACCCCCGTAGCAGCAAACCTGTAAACTCAGCGAATTTCCAATGCAAATATATATTAAGAATATATATTATATATTATTATATATATATATATATATATATATATATATATATATATATGTATCATGATGCCACATACAAAGTTTCATCAATATACATTCATAAATAAATTATTTATGACATTTTAATTACTCTCCATAAGAATAACATGGCGGCTGTGTATGCAGGTTTGCTGAAACAAAAGGAACACAAAAAATGGGTTTTATGATTTTTTTTATAAATCTACTAGGTCAAGCCACATACCAAGTTTTATTAATTTATGTTCATAATTAAGGAAGATAACATTTTACTTATTCTCCATAAGAATAACATGGGGACTGGGGTACGCAGGTTTGCTGCTACAGGAACTATCAGCAAAAAAATTGTTTTTCGTGTAAATATCAATACACCACAACGGTTTGAAGCAATATACCAAGTTTCATCAGGATAACTTGATAAATAAGCAAGATGTACAATTTTTCTTATTCTCCATAAGAATAACATTGGACAACGTACTGTGTTTTGCACTTTCAATATCTCGGTAACCAATTGATGTAGAGCAATGATAAAAACACAAAATTGTTTGTCTTTTTAAGCTGAATTCAATGGTGAAAACTAAAATTGGATTTACTAAAATATTGTATATAAAAACTCAAAATACCCATTTTTGAGGTACAAACCCCCCCAAAATACCTCTTTGGATATTGCTTTACATGTTTGTACCAAATTTAATCAAAATCGGACCATTTTTACGAGAGTTATCGCATCCACGGACATATACATAACACACAAGGACATATATGTCATATACACATATATACACAGTACAATTTTTGTACAGTTTTGAATGAATAGTGTTTTTGGGGTCTGGGGACTTCAAAACTAAAAGTTATCATGGTCCCGGGCCTAGGTCTCACCATGCCGACTACGTTAATAGCTTCTTCCCTATAGAGGAAATTCGCTAAAATTAAACAAGTTTGCACTCAGCAGGCTGACGAGATGGGAGCGAATTTTCACAATAAAAACATTAAACAATCAAATAAAAGGTTTAAACAAACACTCGGCTATTTTTTTGGAAATTTGAAAACATTTGATTTTTTGGCTGTTCTGTTGCTTCTAGTTCTATTTAAATTCAATATGGGGATAGCAATGTTGTGCATTTTAATATTAGAATCCCGTCACGTTCGAAACTTGGTATGGTACATTGGGGGTGATAAAACTACATCAAGATACGAAAAACAGCCTTTTCGAATGTAAAATCCCTATAAGACAAAGTGTACTGTGTTTAGTCAATTTACATTTTCTGTAATAACTGTGTAAATATTTGTGCTATAATTATTAAGGAGGGCTTACAATTTTTGGCTTTTTACTGGTATTAGAATATAGGATATAAGATTCATCATACAGAATATATGATTCATATATTCTTAACTATATTAATCATACAGGATATATTCCATTGAATGATCAGTTATAATCAGTGATACAGAATATAGTATATTTAGCATAGCCAGGGCTGGATTTAGGGTGTTTGCTGAGCATATGCAAAACAAATAATTCTGCCGCCCCCCCCCCCCTCCACAACCAGCACCATCTGCCGCCCCCCCTCCACAACCAGCACCATCTGCCGCCCCCCTCCACAACCAGCACCATATTGTTTATTTTTTAGTGTGAGTATCATGTATATATGTAATTGCTAACTTATTTAATGAAGGGGGGGATGAATGCTTTACTTGACTTGTTCATTACATTGCATTATTATAAGTAGACGGTAAAAAGTTAAAAACATTTTTTGACAATTTTCCGCCCTGTTCAGATGCACATGTTGCACACTCAGAAATCTGGCACTGAGCATAATATGTATATCTACTACAATGACAGAATAAATCAAATTAGAGGCACTGTGCTATCAGTAAATGTTAAATAATTGCAGCACACAATAAAAAACAATCGTTGCTTAACAGGAGCAAATTGTTTATTTCCTGCCGACTGTTGTAATAACTTGTTGAACACACTACCATTGACTATACATACTATTGTATATAGGTACTGAAGTTTTAACACTACTGTTAGTGACACTACCCTGTCTAGGATCTCTTAGGCAAATGGGAGTTAAGGCAAGGTTTTATTTAGATTACCTTTAATATTCAATTTCTTTCATCCCCTTGGACAAATTTCGCCTTCAGGGAAATGAAAGCCATATTTTAAATTTACTGCAATACCAAGTTAGGTTTATGATAGGAAAATCTGTATTTGATACCATATGGAGTAAATTGTACTTGATTAGATAAAGCATGTGTTGCCAGATGTATTTTATCTTGAAAATTGTAGGACATTTAACATGATTTTTGTATTTGTGTTCTTAGTCAGTGTTTATAAGACTTCCAAAGATTCAAAATATATCAGTGTTTTATGTTAAAGGGGTGAAATGTTCTTGCAAGCAGCTCTCATAACCATTGCTGCTACAATACTTGGACCAGTTGAAGCCAAGTACCACAAATTGTCAAATGGAGGGGAGATAAAGGCAGTTTTAGTTGCTGGATCAAACTCTTACTTCAATTACAGACATCAAGTAAGTTTGAAATGGTGTGGGTGTGGATGAATGGGCTAATTTTCAAAAATTTAAAACCGCACCTTTAACATGTTGTAAAACATTAAACAAATAAGAAAATACTAGTGAAATTATAATTTCTCTTACATTGAATATCCTTGTAATTGTCTAAAACATAAGTAAATCCATTTTTCCAATTTAATTTTTCAATTGTTAATTTTTATATCTATACTTATTTAATAGGCGAGCAGGTTTTTTGTGACAATCACTCCTCCTAAACTGCTGAAGCGATTTTCATGTTTTTGGTGTCATTGTAAAGAGCATAACATGAAGTTGTGCAGGAAACTTTTTTTATAGAGAAATAATTTGTGAGTGAGGCCCTGGGCCCCTTAAAGTTAAGTTTTTCCCATAAGCTTAACATTGGGAAATAACTAAAGTTTCAAGCAATCAGCTTGATAGAGTAAACACAGTTAATCAGCAGGCCATGTTGGCTTTGGAACGGTAACACAATATTTATTCGGGAATGTCAATATAATATTACGTTGTGATCGTGTAATGAATAAACCCTTTAAAGATTATAAGGCTTTAATCAACTAAAAATGTTACATGATGGTAAAGTAAACAAACTAAAGTTATGAACAAGAATAGACAAATACTTAGCATATGATTACAATCATATGCATATTTTTAGAGTTCACAACATTCTCTATCTCTAAAATATTAAAGTATGTAATCATTTAAATAAGTTGGTTGTTTTCTTATTCTCTGCTGCCTCCTTAGAGAAAGGTCTTCTTCATTATCACATCCAGCAGTTTCATTTGGCTGGGAACAATCTGGTCCAGTTGGTATACAGAGGTCCGGTGCATTTGGAAGAGAACTTTCAGATGAAGTATTTCCTTCATTCCTTATCAACTCGTCTGTTGTATGATCTTCTTGTCTGAGGGAACAGTCTTGAGTTGGTTTCTCTAGTAGACTGGTATCTCCCCTAGGAGACAGTTGCTTGAGGGATACGGTTGAGTTTCTTCCGTTACTGTGTCTCATCAATGCATAATGAGGGTTAGCATCAATTAGCTCAACCTCATCTACTAGAGGTTTGAATTTTGAGGATCGCACATTTCTTTTTAAAAATATTGGTCCTGGCTGCGATAGCCAAGCTGGCAGAGATGTTCCATTGAGGGATCGCCGAGGATGAGTAAAAAATCTGTCATGTGGTGTGCTGTTGGTTGAAGTGCACAAGAGTAATCGTATTGAATGTAAAGCATCGATAAGCTCAACTTCCCATAGTTCCGTGTGCTTGAAGGCAAGGGCCCCTTAAAGTCCATGTTCAGCTGTTCAAATGGCTTAGTGGCCTTGATTAGATGGTAATTGGTATTTCTATAGAATCTAGGTTTGATCTCTGCACATATTGGGCAATCGTTCGTTACCGTCTTAACATCATCTAATGAATATGGAAGATTTTTACTTTTTACCCAATGGTACATCCTAGTGATTCCAGGATGACAGAGATTGATGTACCGCGTAAAGCTTAGTATCACAAGTGATAGCCCCGCATACACGTGAAAAAGCATCGGCGGTGACATTTTCCTTACCAGGTCTGTATTGAATGTCGAATGAGTAAGGGGACAACTCAAGATGCCATCTTGTGATTTTCTCATTTTTGATTTTGCTAGCATGCCTGCTGTTGAACATAAACGACAAAGCCTGTTGGTCTTTTATTAAAAGAAAATGTCTTCCTATAAGAAAGTGCCTCCATTTCTTTAAGGACTCTACTATAGCTAGTGCCCCTTATCAATTGAGGAATGACGTTTTTCACAATATGACAGGGTTTTGGAGGAAAACGCAACTGGCCTCCCCCCTTGGCTGAGAGTTGCAGCTATGGCAAATTCTGAAGCATCTGTCTCCACAACTAACAAAGTGTGGTCATCAATAACAGTGAGTACTGACTTCCCTATGTCCTGTTTAATTTCGTAGAATGCCAAGGCTGTCACAGAAGAAGGTAATATAGGGAACGATTTACAGTCAACTAAAGGCCGAATTTTGTTTGAATACTTAGGAATCCACTTTGAGTAGTGAGAAAATATTCCTAACGTGAGTTAAATATGCACGTTTTAACTGAGATGCATTAGCTGGCAAAGGAAAATCTAACAAAAGTTTTAATCGCTCTGGGTCTGCTTGCATAGATTGGTGACTAATACGATATCCTACAATTGATATAGTATCTTGAGAGAATTTGCTTTTCTCATTGTTTAGTGTAAGGTTATATTTCTTAGCAATCTGTAAAAATCTATTCAATCTCTCATCGTGCTCTGACTGAGTTTTCCCGGCTATTGTTATATCGTCAATGAAAGCCCAGACCCATTCTAGATTTTCATTTGAAATAATCTTATCAATGGTGCGTTGAAAAGCAGACACACCATTTGTCACACCAAACGGAACTCGACAGAACTGATAAAGTTTCCCTGCCGCCTCAAATGCTGTTCAGCATTTTTCATGTTCTTATTTTGGAATTTTATGGTAAGCATCTTTTAAGTCTATAGTACTGAACACTGTATTTTCCGCAATCTTAATAGCTATGCTTTCAATATTAGGCAGCGGGTAAGCGTCAAGGAAAGTAAACCTATTTATTGTTTGACTATAATCTATTACTAATCTTTTCTTATGAGATGAGCTTTTGGTAACTAGTACTTGTACACGACATGGGGATGAGCTTTCTTCAATTACCCCACCTTGAAGGAGTTTCTGTACTTCAGAGTATATGAACTTTTCATCGTCATTAGAAAATCTGCGAGACTTACTTGCTATTGGCTTACACTCAGGTAATAAATTCTGAGAAAGGTGAGGTGGTTCAACAGTAGCACAAGCTACATTACAAATAGACAGAGGTGCTTTCTCACCCACGAAACCTAGATTAACCGAAGAATGCAATTTCATCATGTCGTGACCAATCAAGACATCAGTGCATAAATTGTCAATAAACCTAGATTAACTGCAATTTCATTATGTCGTGACCAATCAAGACATCAGTACATAAATTGTCAATAAACCTAGATTAACCGCAATTTCATCATGTCGTGACCAATCAAGACATCAGTGCATAAATTGTCAATAACAAGCAATTTAACTTTCTCATATTCAAGACCAGAAACTTCTAAATTTACTAAAATATACCCGTTGATAGGTGATGAAATTCTGGTTGGTTGGTTGTGTATTGTAAGTGTCTGGCAGTTGATGCCATGGACACTTGTTTTCTTTCTGGAAAGATACAAAAACTATTTTTCATTACAAGAGTTCTGTTTACAAAACTATTGGTACTTCCAGTATCTACCAGAATTTCAACAGATACTTTATTTATCTTTCCAAATACAACCGCTTTTGTTAGTCCATTGGAAGCCGCTGCAGATGTGAGTGAGGATATCACTGATGATGAGGCAGTGATGGTCTTACCTTGAGCTTTTATTAATCTGCATACCTTCATGAAATGTTCTTTCTTCTTACAATCTGAGCAAGTGGCATCTTTGGCTGGGCAGTCGTTTCGGGAAAGATGACGTCACCCGCCGCAGTAGAAACACTTCTGTTGAGAATTTCTAGGTACTGCAGCTGAAGTCGAGGATGGGTGCTCGGCATCTGTGTCTCCATTCTGTGGATTCAGTTGAGTCGATGAAGTGCTGCATTGTACTACAGATTGATAGGATGATGTATATGCTTCACAGCTCTTCTGGGCAGACTCAAGTGAATGAGAAATATCTTCAGCGTCCTTTAAAGTCAAAGATGATTTTTCTAATAGCCTTTGTCGAATATGAGAATTCAAAATTCCACTAATAAAGGCATCACGGATAGATTCGTCTCAATGAGTAGTCCCATCCACAGCATGAAAGTTGCAATCCTTGCTGAGAAGTCTTAGTTCTTGCAAATACTGATCTATGCTCTCTTCCTTTTTTTGCTTACGATTTGCTAGTAAATGGCGTGTGTAGATTTCATTCTTTCTAGGATTATAAGTATTTTCCAAGATCTCTACCGCTGAGTCGTATGTAGAACATTCAGTGATGTACTCATACACATTGTAGGAAAGAAAGTTAACTATTACATTGAGTTTTCTGTCTTCAGGTACTTCTGAGTTTGATACAAAGTTCTCAAAGGTCTTCAGCCAGTGTGTCCAAGTTCTGCTTGCTAATGGTGATTCTGGATTGTAATTAAATTTCTCCGGTCGTAAAAGCTTTTCCATTTATTGTTTGTTTTATTAAAAAAATTTTGTTGATTAAATTGTAATGAATAAACCCTTTAAAGATTATAAGGCTTTAATCAACTAAAAATGTTACATGATGGTAAAGTAAACAAACTAAATTTATGAACAAGAATAGATAAATACTTAGCAGCTGATTACAATCATACGCATATTTTTAGAGTTTACAACAGATCGCGAGCGAAGCCGCGACAGGCTACTAGTAGGTATAAATGTTGAAATGTTAAGTAATTTTAGAAAATTTCCCCTATAGGGAAGAAGCTATAGTATGTGTTAAAATGTGTTAAACTAAACTTAAAAAAACGTAGTTTTAAGCTTTACTATTACTGATTATGCTGAGATATATATCCATCTCTATTTGTATGCAGGTTAAGTGTAAGAAAGGGCCACATGGCCCTAACTTTACCTGTTAAAATAAAGAATTTTTTATTTCATTTAAACTATTTTTTACAATTACTTACGTTTGATAAAAGTTTAAGTATCTCTGGATCTAGTTTTGAATATAAAACTGTAATCTCTTGAAAATTAATTTCTTACTAATTTTCAGAGTTTTATTATAATTTTTTTTAGATGTTTGAACTTAAGTGTGATCTGCATTAGATAATTTAATTTAAACATAACCCCCATTATTAAATCTCAATGATTTTTTTTAAATACGACATGCGTTCTCTTAAAAAGAAGAGAAAACCCCTGGTTAGAATTTGATGGTCTGTTTACAAAACTTCTACAACAATTGATTATTTACAGGCAGATGTTTGTCATGCTTACCAAATTCTGCATGAAAATGGAATTCCAGACGAAAACATCATTGTAATGATGTATGATGACATCGCTTTTAGTGAAGAGTAAGTATTGTTTATTGTTAAACACTCATGCCATAGCTTATTAATTATCATCACTTAATCATGAAAAAGAAAGAAACTCTTGACTTGACCGAATTACATCCATAGAACTTTTATTACCCAAAAAAGTGTTGCTTGTTATTTGAGAGTAAAATAATAAACTGTTAAAAGACCATTTATTTAATTAAAATACCTGAAGTTAGAAATTACATCAGTTATTAGAAATATTCCCTGCATAAAAAGTAAACCTCCTAAAGTCCCCCCAACTCACAACTGTGCAAGATGTAATGAGGTAAGATATACGGGCAACTGTATACTATAACCTAATCTATTCTGTTTTAACTTTCCATTCAGTTTAAACAGTATACTCATGATATGTTTACTGTGTAATCGTAAACTGTTGCGTGAGTAAATTTGTACTGTATCCTAAAAGGTTTGTAAAGTTCTCTATGATAAACGAATATAGAAAACGCAATAACACTCAGTCTTAGAGTAATATTACAATAACTTTCAACGAGTTTGCACGCAGCATGCTGACATGAGGGAAGTGAATTTCCACATACAAAACTTTTAAAACTCAAAACTAGTGTAAAAACTTACATTTTATTGAAATCTGAAAACATTGATTTTTTGGCTGTTCTGATGCTCCTGGTTTAATTTACCTGCAATGCTAGAAATACAATTTTGTGCATTATAAGGTTAGGAGAAGATACAGTCAGGTTTGAAAGTAGGTGCGAGGTTGCTGGGAATGATACAAATACACAAACAAATGAATAACATGCTTTTCTAATGTAAAAACCCCATAAGACAACGTACTGTGTATACCCGATATACATTTTCTTTAATAACTCGGCAAATATTTAAGCTAGAATTACGAGAGAGGGCTTAAAACTTTTGCTTCACTAATTCCCATCTAAATATGAGTATTAATTTTACGTTTGGGGCTTTTCTGACCCTTTTTGGGCCCAAAAATTCGAAATTTGAAAGAGTAACCCCCAAAAAAGGGGTTAGAGTTTTCCAATTGTTTTGGCCAACGAACCTGTCCAACTAATTATAGAAAGGAACTTCCCTACCAAATTTGAAGTAAATCGGACAAAAAATGTGACCGCTAGAGTGCATACACATATATATATATATATATATATATATATATATATATATATATATATAAAATTTTGAACGACCCCCCCCCCCCAAAACGTGTTCAGGGGGTCACGTTAGGAACTTCTATGGTGGTCTCAGGCTTAAGTTTCACGGTGCAGGTCATGCTAATAGTTCACTTTTCCATAGGAAATTCACCAATAAAATACACATCCTCAACCACACTTTTGTTTCCAGTAATCCAGATAAAGGGGTGCTTATCAACAGGCCTGATGGACCCAATGTTTACAAAAATGTTAAGAAGGACTACGTGGGAGAGGTATGTAGTAAATAAAGATAATTGTTCTCCTACTCGGATTCTGGTGAACCAACGCAACAAAAGAGAGATGTTGAATAGGAATAAGAATATTTTACTGGCGCTACAAGGTTTACAAGCTTGGCATAGTCACTTAATGCAATTCAATTCATTATTTTAACACTTTCCGTGCGGTTTAAATGTTGTAAGGTTCACCCAGGAGCTGAAAATTATTTACTAAAAACATTGACTAATGTAGAAACAATGTTTGAGTGTTAAAAATAAATTTCTGATAGTTTTTACATGTGATTATTGTCGAGAAATTTTTAGCGTTCATAAACTTCACTCGCAGTTTTGGATCACCGCAATCATTGTTTTTTTGTTTTTTTACGATAGGAAAATGCATTATGCACGTCAGGGTCTGGTGTTTACCCCGGTGTGTAGGACTCTCACCCACTAAAAACCTATCGGTCCAGGCAATGGAAGCCTTCTCGGAAACGCTGTTCGCAATACTTCAAGAGGTTCCGCACCTTCGAGAGGGGGGAACTGAAAACTGACCATATTGCGGACATTGTATGGACATAGACAAACTCGTGTTCAAGTTGCATTGGCTGAGGCACAGTATTCCTTTGAAAACAACATTAGATTGTGTAGCTCATGAACTCTACATGATACACTGGCAAGGCCAGCTTGGAGTTCATGTACTCTACCTCAAGGAATGTGTTAAAACTACATTTACATCATTAATAAATTCTTGTACATTATAAGGGCACATTTAACAAATAACATGAGAACTTTTTAAAATTTTGCATCACTTAAACATCTAAGTTAGACTGTTCTATAAAACTATAAGATGTAGTGCTATATTGTAGGCCTTAAATAGTATTTATTTCTAGTGCTGTAGTTGTGATAAAATTCATTTCTGTCATTTTTATTGGACGCTACAACCAACAAGCTTGACGCACCTAGACCTCTAATCTGGGGTAAAAAAGTCAAGCCTCGCTAGAGGATATTTTTGTAAACAAACCACAGAGGACAATGGTTTCCAGGAAACATGATCAAAAATATGTTTGACATAAAAGTTGTATTATGTGTTTAATATGTTTTTCTCCTTATGCATTATATTTATTATCGATTATATTTATTAACTATTTAACCCATTGGCTCACAACCCCGAGTATACTCGTGGCTGCCGAAAGTAGCCCGGACGTGCAACCCCGAGTATACTCGTGATGCACGCTTTTATAAAAAAAAATTTATTTTTAAATTTTTTCTTTTTGTTTATTTGTTGTTTTCATTTGTTTTCATGTTTTGTTTGTATGTATTTGTTATGCATATGCCCATACTTGGGGAAACTTAGTCAAATTTAGGAAAAATATGATTTTGGAAAATATGTTATATAGTATTTATAGTCAATGGTTATATCTAGGTCAAATATAAATGTATCACTAACATTTTTTATTTTCATGTAAAAAAATAAATAACCTACAAGTACATAATAGTTGTTGGGCTGAAACATTTTTTTTTTGTTTTTTACATGTAACTCCTTTTAAAATTAATGTTTTTTATAAACTATATATATATAATATTTACCATACATAAATGCTGTCAAAAGTATCTTCTTCTTGTAGATCATTTATTTATCTAAAGATTAGTTCAAAAATTAAGTAAATTGAGCAATAATTGTTGCTATAGTGACAGTTTAGTAAAAGTCTACATTTATGTAATTTTTCTTAGGAAACTGAACGGTTTGTCAGGTGGCAAATTTCAGGTAAGCCAATGAGTTAATCTTAAAAACACTTTAAATTTAAATATGTGATATTCAGGAAAACGTTTTGTGTTTTCTATATGGAAACCGGTTACACAAATTACAGATTACGTATTGCCTGTGGTTAGTTGTGTCTCCATGGAGGGGGCTAGAGGGGAAAGTAGCGGCTACCATAGGCTTCACTTTTTCTTGGAGATTAACACGTGTATGAGAGCTCTGGATGTATTTAGCTCGTTGGCTATAACATCATACAAAATGGCCACTATTTATGCATTAATAAAAACAAAAACCAACAGCAAGGACAGATGTAACATTCGTTGAATAAATAAAATTACTGAATTACAACACACTTTATGAGAGAGTGTTACAAAGTCAGAAGCATGAGAATATAATTATTTCATATGGAGAATTTTTTTCTAAATGGTTCAAAAATGGCTTCTATAATCTGCAGCCAGGCGGTGATGGGGAAAAATGTCTTAGGATAATTTGTTTCCGATCTCAGATGGCTCCGCCCCACTGGCTTCTTATGATGCTCCATCGTTGGATACGTCCGCCCAACCAACCTTAGGGCTTCGCCCCCTTGCAAAATTTCCATGTTATTCTTTCCGTTTTTTTGCGTGACTTTGGCCAATTGTCATTTATCCATTGTTGTATAAGGGGGGAAAATATTAGAAAAATGGTTCAGAAATAATAATTGTCTACTAGACCAATTATAGGCCTAAGCTAATTGGAGGACCAGGTACTTTTAATGGTACCAATTTAAAAGAGACATAGTTCAAATAAATAAGAGTTAGGTCTATGGAAAGCAGTGTTAATGGTAATGGAAAACTCACTAACTCATGTCCATTCTGATGAGAGATGTAGAGCCCTGGATGACCACAGAAGGGTAGTGGTGGGTTCAGCACGAGCACACAAGTGACGGCATTATAGATGTGGCTAGATGACGAGTAGAGGAGATAATCACTGTTGTCACTGGTTTGAGGTTCTTGATGTCGCACTTATACGCACGCAATCCAAAATATTTATGTTCATTTATGAGCGCTCACCTAACCGCGAACGCGGAAGCCGGTAAGAATGGTTCACAAGATGGCGACACAGAACAGGGAACCATGAGTTACTTCACATTTTGACTAGTTTCTTTTCAAAATGAAAGGTTAAAATCACTGAGAATACGAGATTACATAAGGAGTTAAGTAAGCTACAGCCCAAATCGGCTGGGAAAAAAAGAGTTAAAATAACTAAAGTGGCTTACAAAGGGAGGGAAAAATTAACTCATATTAATGGCCGCCATCACAGACAAGCAGTGGACAAAGAATGCCAGAAGGAAGTGGCCTGTGGCGTAGTTTTTACGAAGCGAATAGGAGAACACCACGAAAACGAAATATTTCCGTTTTTGAGTCCTAAAACGTATGGTAACTTCACTTTTCTGAGCTAAGCCCCGCCCCCAATCGACCCTCTCTCTCTCTCTCTCTCTCTCTCTCTCTCTCTCTCTCTCTCTCTCTCTCTCTCTCTCTCTCTCTCTCTCTCTCTCTCTCTCTCTCTCTCTCTCTCTCTCTCTCTCTCTCTCTCTCTCTCTCTCTCTCTCTCTCTCTCTCTCTCTCTCTCTCTCTCTCTCTCTCCTCTCTCTCTCTCTCTCTCTCTCTCTCTCTCGCTTCCGGATCGATATACGTAGGCGTAATTCGGGGGTGGCAAGGGGGCAGTTGCCCCCCCAATAGTTTAGGTGAAATATTATTGTAATATATGAACAGTCACAATAATCACGATCACGATATATTTTGCCCCTCCAATCAAAATACTGAAATTACGCGTATGTCGATATATTGACACAGAGTAAAATATCGATTTATAATGACATTTTTGAATATCCAATATTATTATTTACAGTAAACTCAACTGGGCGAGACTTAGTACTACTTTTAATCATATTAAATGAATGAAATTACAAAGCTTAACTAATAGGTACTTAACATCCATAACATTTAGGTAGTTTTTTATAACCCTGATTTTAGGGTTCCGCCCCACTGACTAAAACATTGCCATGTTACACTTAGGAGAAAACAGCACTCCAGGTGGTTGTGAGGAAAGGCTCTTCAAATCTGCTCCCGGATCATACCAGGTTGTTGAGGGACTAAAAGACTTTAGATATTTTATTCCCGCCCCCAAGGCTGCGCCTCACTGGCTTCTTCTATCACTTCCCGACAACCAATTTTGACTTGTGACGGTTCTTTAAATTCCTTTTACAAATACATATCTCTTGAATGATGCCCCAACATTGGATTTGACCCTCCCAACAACGTTAGGGCTCCGCCCCCTGGTAAAGTTGCCATGTTATTCTTTCCTTCTTGTTGTGTGATTTTAGCCAATTCTCATTGGTCCAAATAAATTGAAGTTGTTTTTTCTTAAACCCAACATTAGGGCTCCATCTTTCTGGCTTAAACATTGTCATGTCATTCTTGTCGGGAAAATATCTGTGCTACACCATACCACGTTGTATGGGACCAACAATTTTTTGGATACATCCCCACCCCACATCTCATGTTCACCCCATTGTTCTCAAAAGTCGCCATGTTACCACCAAAAAATTGCCACTTTTGGAGAAAATACGTGGCTCGAGAACGGCTCCTCAAACCTGCTCCTGGACCATATCATGTTGTTAGTATGGATACATTTTTTCAACCTTAGGACTCCGCCCCTGTGGTCTTAAAAAGTTGCCATGTGGTGAAAAGATTATTATTGTCGGAGTGACGAAAGGCGCTCGGTCTAATTACTTTATACCTAAAGTATTCAAAAGAACAACAGAGCCTTGTTGATAAATCATTTTCCATATGTATTTAAATATGCAAATAGGTTACATTTAAGTTTATTCCCGATTTTTTACATTGTTTCAGGATGTTAATAAGAAAGTTTTCTTTGATGTTTTACTGGGAAATAAAGAAGCTGTCAATGGTGTCGGATCAGGCAGAGTTCTGGAAAGGTACGTTTTATACACAGCAAAATACCTCCAATGTTAGATACTTACAAATTGAAAAATATTTTCTTAGTAAATAGTAGTGTTATAAATAGGAATGGCAAATATGTTATTATTATGTGTTATTTATATTGGTTTGATCAAGCTAATTACAGAATCAGGCAATATAGACAGGTTAACCTTTACGTCAGCAATTCCCTTAGTAATAAAATGTTAACTATAGTTTCGGCTAGCACTGAACTCAGTGACGTGCACCGCCCGGTGAACTGTTTTCAATTTTATATTTGTCATTTGTTAGTATGTGTTCAGTGTATTTTTATAAATTGACGACATTTAGAAGAATGGAATAACGCTCTTATTTAAGTTTTGATAATGGCTACATGCTAGCTGAAACTAAAGTGAACATTTTGTTACTAAAGTAACTGCTGATGTCAAAGTATGTTAACCTGTTTATATTGATAAAACAATTCCGGAAGGCTTCAACATGAATAGAATCAGGCAGTTTAATTTAATTATGTGATTGAAAAATTGTGTTTAAAAACTTAAGCTTCAGAAGGAACTTAAAAATGCTTTGAAAAAGAAACTTAAGGTTAAAAATCTTTTGGATACACCCTTTCCCCCCCAAAAAAAGAGATCTTATGCCTTGTGTTTCTGATGTGTACCAGTTGTGTGTTTATCCTCTTTGCAAGAAAGTTAATCATTAGTTATCTGAGGCCCCATCACTTTTGTCATTGTCGCTTATAGCTATCTAACTCAAAAGATTTAATAAACTCTCATGATTGGCTGATAATTAAAAATTGTCCAAATATTACCAACTTTTCGGTTTCCTATAGAACTAACAAAATAATTTGCCTAAAGCCAACCCTAGCAATATTGTTTCTCCTCAACTACTATAATAATTCATATTGGTAAAGTTTGTTTATATGATTAATGAAGAGAATTCAGAAAGATGTGTTTCAGTCGTCAGGATTAAAGATGGTCAGAGAAAACTGGCAAGTGATCAAACCAAACATTTCTTAAATTAAAAAATCATTATGCTTGTAATCAGCTCCGTCCTCAGCCAAAACGCGAGAAAGAAATGTTTGCGAGGCCTTTTCTTTTCAATGACTACGTCTCCTCCCCCCCTTCCCCTCCCTCTTCCAACTGTTTATTCATGTACATACCTTAGACGAATTAGATTTTTCTTGCTTACAACCCAGCAAAGTCATCAATTATTTCATAAAAATTTACTTTGGCTTTATCTGCTTCAATTGACAAAGTAGATTTGGATTGACAACATTTTGAGGGGTTTGGACCGCTTTCCCTAGAAGCGTTTGTGTACACTATTAACAAAAATGCTGTTGTCTTTGGATTTTAAAAAGTAGCTAAAGATGTCAAACTTTCTTGACTCATTGAAGATCTTAAGTAGGTCTTTCTTAACTTCAAGTTGAGAAAAACTTCTTTCAGTGCTTACATCTGTTACTGGGTTGGTAAGAAGTATCCTATATGCTTTAAATGTGTTGATAAAAGGATTCTATATTGAATGGAGAAATCTTAAAACTCCTGCCGTGGTTTCAACATCAGCAAGAAATAGCTTACGGAGAATTTCAGCTCAGTGAATAGTTCCTCCACGTATATATCTTTTTGTCTTTCAAAACTTAAATTATTGTAATTAAAATATGTTGTCATTAGCAAACTGTGTATTGCTAGTTGTTTGAGCATTGTCTTTAGTTGTTTAATTTTTAATCGTCAATAGACTACATGTCTTCTCCCTGTCATGGCCTTTCGACATAAAAAAATCCCTAATGGGCAAAAGGCCTTCATAGAAGCGAGGCCCTAGCTGTGCGATCAAATCTGTCGCGCCGCCCTAAGGACTGCACTGCTTGTAGTACATAATGTTGAAACTAATTGATCACCCAAAAGCACTCTTTATGTTGTTTTCTTTCCTGGAAACACTCATTGTTGTTCTGTAATTGTAAATAAACTTGTTTACAAAATGTCTCTCATTGCATTAGCTATTATATTGTTTTTGCTCAGTTTTAAATTAAATTGAAACATTGTTAATAATAAAAATGCACTGCGTTTTAAGAATTTAAATAAATGATATATTGTACTTTAACTAGATTTCGATACTGCTTTTATTTGAATGGAGTTTCTAGTATTTTATTATCTACCAGCTGATTAAACTGGTTTCACCCAGGTATAAAATGTAGTTATAAAAGTAAATCGGCTCTTTATTTGAATAACATTAAATAAATAGCAGAAAACTGTAACCGTATGGACTCATTTGATTAACATTGGAATTTTGGATGTCCTACGGGGAGTAGCCCTAGAGGATTTACAGGAAACTGAGAGTCAGGTACAACGTGGGTACAACAGCTGTAACCTAAAGGAACCCACCCTGAAAATGTCATGCCTTAACTCCTTGTAGTTTAGACGTACGATCCATTCACAGACAAGAACTCTGCTTTATTTATATAGATATATATTTTTTAAATCCTGCTATTTATTCACTCACCTCCTAAAGTTAATACTTCACCAATTTTTATGATTTTTGTTATTTAATAGATGGTTTCAAGTTCTAAGTCACTGTGAAGCTAAATATTTGATTTACACTTTTATTTTGGTTACATTCTGAGTTTAAAAATCACATTTTCCTAGTTAACAAAACAGCTGTTATAAGGATTATATCTGCAAAATATTGTGGCGGAGCTGCTCGTTTTATTATTATAAGCATTAGCATTATTATTATTAGCATTATAAGTTTTGTGATTGTATCAATGCTTTTTGTAAATAACAAAAGTATGCAATTTGATTATTTTATAATTATTATACCAGCTGTCAATTTATGAGCAAAATTGTTTAAATTTGATTTGCAACTTTTCCAGTGGCCCGAATGACCACGTGTTTGTCAACTTTGTGGACCATGGTGGTCCTGGTGTTTTATGCATGCCAAATGAAGATATAAAAGCTTCCGAACTCATTGAAGTTCTAGAAAAAATGTCGAATGACTCCCGATTTGAGAAGGTATTTTGACGATCTTTCCTGAGCACGCTTAGTTCATAAATTAACCTTGTATAGAGACTAGTCTAAACTATCCCATATCATATATCAAAACACAACTCATTGGACATACTTGATTAGTTCATCACATGGAAGCATGTATCCAAGCAAGACCTGTGTTTTCAGATAATTATATAATTACCTCAATCACCATTTCCAAAATATATCCAAAGTGTTGCATATGTTTCGGCTTGATGCCTTTTTCAGTTATGGAGGACGGTACAAAAAGATCTAGTGTAGATTTTAGAAACATTAACAAAGAGTGGATTTTTGTCCTGCCCTGCATATTTCAAAATGACGTACGGCCTTAACATGTAACACTTTGGATATGTTTTAAAATTATAACTCTGATGAACGTATTTATTATTTATATTTAATGTCTAATTACAGTTTTGGAGATAAATAGATTCATTTTAACCTGTGTTTTCTTAGTCATATCTCGACAATGGCAGAACATATTTTGGAATTTAATATATATCAAACTTAGGGGTTTTTCGTGAAGACATGCTAATGCATTTCAGGTTTTAAAAAATATTGGATGGATTACCTAAGTACATTATATATAGAGCCAATGTTTTGGCAACACTGGGACTAACCTAAAAGGTAAAGAACTGAGTTGTTATAAGTATATGCATTGAACTTTCTACTGCAGTGGAAGCAAAAATGTTAAGTATTATTAATTTGAAAAACACTGTAAAAGAAACACATTTTACATAGAAAGTCTGAACAATAACCCATTTTTTTAACATGGAGTTCTTTTTAATTAGTAAAATTAAAGAGTATATTCTTTATATTTACTGCCATTCATGATTGTGTACATCTGTTCAAAGTGTCGGTAGGTCTTTTGGCAACACAGGATGACCAGTTTTTGGTTTACCTAATTGCTTCATTTTTGTATTCCGGAGTACTTTGAGAGCCCAGCTGAGCTTAAATTTGCAGTTGTTCTTGGAAATAAGGACTTCTACCTTCTTAGTCCACATAACTAATCCTGACTGGTCTGATGTTATCCGCTGGTGCCGTTAGAATAGGTAACAGCTTTTACCAAAGGGGACTGGAGGTTAAAACTTCTAGGAGAATTCACCTACGAGAAAGACTAAGTTAATTCGTTTGAAGCAATGTAACAAAACTGACTAAAAACGCTAAAAACAGGTGTCTTACAAGTATTATTCACTTCATCTAATAATCAACAGCTAATGCAGAGTAAAAATGCCTCAGGGGTGAAACGAGTTTTAGCTTGAACGTCATTCAAGACACTGTCTAATTTTATGAACTTTGGATCCATGATAAGTAATTAGTCTACTTGTTAATGTAATTAGTACTATTCTTATAGAAATTAAGTATTCTTATTTATGTCTTCATTTTGCAGATGTTCTTATATATCGAGGCTTGTGAATCTGGATCTATGTTTGATAATTTGTTACCTGACAATATTAATAGTGAGTATTTATACAAAGTATAAACATTGATTTTGAATAAAATCAATAGTATAAATAAATAGTAACTCTGAGAGGTCTTGATTATTAATGCAGTGAAAATAACAAATTCCAGTGCAAGTAATAAATCTTGCATTCCTCTAAAGAAACCAAAAGGAAGGTATATTGAAGTCTTTGTTTTAAATGCTGTTTCTAAATATGTTTGCTTAAAGATAAATTTAAATGGTTGGATTTTCAAATATTGGTATTTAAATAACTCAGATTCTGTTGAATATAAATTGTTCTAACATTTATCACATGTACAAGGGTAAAAACTAATTTTCCCAATAAGAACATCATGGTGTGAAGAAAATCATGGTCATAGTGTTTTAATGTCTGTCTGTTTACATTAAAACATTATGACTAAGGTTTTGCAGATTCCAACAAGATTACCAGAGCTTTTATTTTGCAAAAAAATGGATCATGGTATTTTAACCCTGGGTGGTAATTAGTGAATCCAACAAACATAATAAATTGAAAAAATGCTCAAGATTTACTTAATAGAAAATCCATGCTCCGATTCAGGTTAGAAGGAAAATTGTTATCATAAATATCCAGAAATTTGTATAACCTTGAAGAGTTTTTAGAAGAATCATACAAATTACTAAAATGAAGAAGTTGGATTTCAAGAAGAATTTCAAAGTTATTGTAAATTTAATCATAATTTTAATTAAGTATATTTTATAGTTTATATGTGTATCTGTATCTGTATCAACTTAAACATGCTCTGGCATGTTGTTGATGAATATAAATACAAAATGTGGTAACTTTAAATTGTTGTAAAAGACAACAACACTTTAATTTATATTTGAATTTACACATCTAATTAAAATATATAGATACAATGAATGATTATGTAAATCTTTACTCAGATGGCAGAATGTAGGAATTTGTTTCACGTAACTTTGGAAATCAATAGGAATTCAGCAGGAACGCGGTTTTATTCTGTCATTCTCTCTTATGCGATAATGATAACACTGAGCAAACTCGATTGCAAAGATATTTTATAAAGATAATTTTGAAACTTAAAAAATTACTTTACTTTCAGCAAACTTTGTTTTCTAAGCACAAACATTCTCACAGACGAAAAACTCTCATTTAACCAATATTCTGTTAACCAAATGATTATGATAGACTTCTTAGGTACCTCATCTTCTACTGGGTGTTCCTTAAACCTTTAATGTAACATTAGGTACTATTACAATATTTTCCAAAAGTAACTTTCATCTATTTACTTGTTTCAGTTTTCGTAATGACCGCAGCTGATCCACACGAATCCTCGTACGCTTGCTTCTACGATGAAAATCTACAAACTTACCTGGGAGACGTATTTAGTGTTGAATGGATGCAAGATGCAGAGACTGTGAGTGTTTAATCTTTGTTACCGGTATGAGAAAAAATGTGAAACACTCAATCTTTTTAAAAATACCCCCGTAGCAGCAAACCTGCGTACTCAGCGAATTTCAAATGCATATATATGTTTCTTAATACCACATAAAGCCAAATACCAAGTTTCATCAATATACATTCATAAATAAACTATTTATGACATTTTAATTATTCTCCATAAGAATAACATGGCGGCTGAGTATGCAGGTTTGCTGAAGCAAGGAACACAAAAAATGGTGTTTTAAACAAATATCAATATAACTCATGTAGGTAAAGCCACATACCAAATTTCATTAATTTATTTTCATAATGAAGGCAGATAACACGTTACTTATTCTCCATAAGAATAACATGGGGCTGAGTACGCAGGTTTGCTGCTACAGGAGCCTTTGGTAAAAAATTGTTTCTTTGAGCAGATATCCATGGTCCACAACCAGATGAAGCCGTATACCAAGTTTTATCAGTATACGTTCATAAAGAAGCGAGATATAAAATTGTTATTTTCCTCCATAAGAATAACATTAAACAACATACTGTGTTTAGCACTTTCAATATCTCGGTAACCAATTGACGTAGAGAAATGATCAAAATACCAAATTGTGTGTTTTTTTAAGCTGAATCCAATAGGGAAAACTAAAATTTGACTATTTCCAAAATTATGTAACAAATTCGAAAAACTCATTTTTGGGGTACAAAACCCCCCTAAAATACCCCTTCGGATAGAGCGATCTGGCTGGTTTTCGAACTTAAAGTCATAAATGTTGCTTTACACGTTTATACCAAATTTCATCAAAATCGGATAATTTTTACGAGAGTTATCGTCTCACGGACACACATATATATATATATATATATATATATATATATACAGTTTCGAACGAATGGTGTTTTTGGGGTCTGGGGACCTCAAAACGAAAAGTTATCATAGTCCCGGGCCTAGGTCTTACCATGCCGACCACGGTAATAGCTTCTTCCCTATAGGGGAAATTCGCTAATAGGCAAAACAATTTGGGATTTCTTCAGAGGTGATAAAACTAGACTGAGTTAGGTAATGTGCCTCCAAAACCATATCCACCAGTTTGGTCATGTATGATTTTGGTAACGAGCCTCTAGAAATCATAATTTACCAAAACTTTTTAAAAACAGGGACTCTTCACTGAACTTTACATTTGGACAGAGAATAAAACATTCTATTACTTTAAAAAAATGGAAAATTGTATTACCTTTTCCTATTTCCTCTAACTTTTTTGCGCTATAGAAAATCTATAGATGAGATTTTTTAACTAAAGTAAGCGACTTTTATCCTGTATGTACTCCTTTAGAAGTCATGCTAGCACTAGCCCCATTGATGCTACTTCTGTTGAAGATTGACTAATGTAACTTCAGGTTGGAAGTGTTGGCGTAGTGGTTAGAGTTCTCAGATCGTAATCTGAGGTTTGTAAGAACCTGGGTTTCTACCTGTAGCAAACATCATGTCTCTGTAGGATTCTTCCTAGTTTGTGCTTATGGCCGGCCATCAACAAGCTAGGTGCCGCCTCAAGCACAAGTAAGAGTAATGTGACTGTATTAGTGTTATTGGAAAGTTCACATTATGGCATTAACTCATTACTGAAAAGACAGTTAAAAAAAATTCCTTCATTATAGCTAGTGAAGTAGCATTTATGAAAAACTTTGACTGTCTGTCATAATTTGCAAATTATTGGTTTCATAAGCAATTAAGAACTCAGAACTTTATTTCAACAAAAACAGGTATAGTGGGCTTGTACAGTTGACATCAAATACATTTATGTATCTTTTACAAAACATGCAGAACGGTAAACAAAACTTTCAGTACAGGATCACTCTGGCAGTAAGGATTCCTGGAATGTCAATATCGGATTGCAGGTAAACCTGGAATCGGAGAGTGTGAACCACCAGTTCCAGAAGGTCCGGACGGAGACCAACACTAGCCACGTGGAGGAGTACGGAGACATCGACATCGGTGACACCAAACTGAGCCAAGTCATCGGCCACAGGGAGCAGCCTCTGCCTCGTTATCAACTGGAATTTACTGTGAGGAAATAATATTTATTTTCCGACAAAAAATACTAATTTTATAAGCTGCAACAATATTATAAAAATTCTAGGCCTAAATAATGTGTTATTAAAGAAATTATTATGGATATTTTCCATCACTTAGTTGTGTCAATACGTGGCGACTAATAAGTGATGGAAAATGTCCACAAAATTTCTTTAATGACAAACTCACTAAAACCAACAATGAATTTTAAACAAAGAATTGATTCCCGGTATGGACGCAGAGTATGTTCTAGGTATCTTTTCCACCTGAACACAGGATCAGATTCCAGATCCTGAAACGCCGTGAAACTTTGTTTCTACAAATAAGTGATGGAGAATGTCCGCAATAATTTCTTTATGAACATAAACATACCATCACCAACAATGAATTTTAAACTAAATACTATGTTAAATATGTTTCTACTTGGGTTAATCTTCTGTATGTAATGAATTCATATAATTAACACAACGGATTGTTAGTTAAAATTTGATTTTCAATCATTTTAAAGTCAGAGTAGAAAGTTTTGCAATTAATTCTTTTATATGTCTGGGGTTTGGTGGGATTTGTAAAAATAAGGGGTATTTAATACTTTTTTAATTTAAAAATCGATTACAGCTTATGTCAAATGTATACCACTACATTTATTATTAATAGTTTCTTGGTTGGCCATGACAAGGAACAGTGGAGGAGTAACCTTCCTGTACCCCCTGCCCCTTCAATGCACATCAAGTCATCTACTTTTCCTTTCAATACAAGTTTAACAAATACAGTAGGACCTCGCTTAACCGAGTTAATTGGGACCGAGGCCACCTCGGATACGTCAAATCTCGGATAACACGGAATGTAACCTAAAAATCGTAATTGGGGTTATAAATAGCTCAAGATATGTTTAAACCATGAAATAAAACAATGATTTGAGTTTTGTTCAGCTTATTAGTACAAGAAATATCGTAACATTGCATTTAGTTTCGAGTCTAAAGACACGACACGTTTGCGCTTAGCACTCATCTGTCTAATTAACACGGACACGCTAAGTTAACAGCGATAAACAGAACTGAGTAAACAAATCACTGTCAACACGAAATGGCGGCTTCGGCAGACTAACGATGACGGTCCCGAATTGCACTGTCTGCTACGCACAACTTTGCCGAACAACCCCGACAACTGCCCACGTTTACTGTAGTTGAATGCAAACACAATACAGTTCAGCGCACGTATTGCAGTTGCGGTAAGTGAAGGCGCGCCCTGTCAATTTCTCGTTTATTTGAGCGTGTTACTTTCTCTTTGAAATTTATAATACTGTACACATATTAGGACCGCCTCGGTTAACCCGGAATCTCGGATAAGCGAGGCTCGGTTTACCGAGGTTCTACTGTACAAAAAAATTTCCGAGTGAATTTGTCCAATATTTTAATTGAGCTTGACTTTTTTCTTTAGTGGTTCTTTGCGAAATGTTAGGAAACCTTATCATTATTATATAAATTCCGAGAAGCTAACTTCTAATCTCATATTGTCAACATTTCCCACCTTAAGATGGTAGAAGAGCTCAGGTCAAAATTTTTGCTCCAAAACGAATAAAAAGTATAATATTTTCCTCTTGATTATCCATTATTTGTTTGACCAGGATGCTGTGTCTGCTCATCATGTTCCTGTAGCCGTACTGGGACGACGCATCCAGGCTGCGAAGAATCCGGAAGAAAGGAAGAGACTGGAAAAAGAACTGCACGATATGTTACAGGTGTATATTTGTATAGTTTTACTATTGCTACAGCTGACTATTTCAGCTATTCCGAGGTGATATAAACATAATATGTTTATTAATTACTTGAACGAAATTAACTCATCGTCAGCAATAAATAAATACTAACAACTTTAAATGCCAATGGAGTGAAACTCACAGGAACTTTATAATATGTTCTAAATTTACATGTAAGAATCATAATGCCACGTTGATATGCTATAAATATTGTTTGTGTCGTAACTGTTTAAACATTTGTTATAATGGATTTTTCATTTGATTACATTTCATACAAAAATTAGAGTTCAAATTGCAGATGTTTATATTAATTTTTAAATGTGCCTCAAGAAAATCTAAAAAGCCTCATAGAGAGTTGCACGACTGGTCAGTTTTGGTTGTGAGCAGGACTCGAACCCGCGAAGTTCGTAGAACTCTTGGCCAAAGTGTGTCTACGATTTAGCCCACACAGCTATCACGTTCGATTGCATAGAGGTGTTTGGTTATGTTAATAATCGGCCCACACCCCTAGCAGTAAAAACTGTGGCTTCCTGCAGTCATTAGTTACAACTTTTACTACTAGAGAGCAGCTCAATCAGAGTCCGTTATAGGTTATCGTAAATAGAATAATATTACTACCTTTATGGGTTAACATTACTGCTTAATTTACTTTTATAAAGACTTTATAAGAATCAGCACTTGTAGTTTAGCCAAAAACTGTTCATATTTGTTGAACTGCTTCACTATGTGTTTTTACAGGGCCGCAAAGAGGTTCTCCAGTTCTTTTTGAAACTGGTAGAAGAAGTATTAACACCTGTCAACATGGATCTTCTCTACCAAGATTCTGTGGTGAGAAGGCCGGCCCTCACAAAGAAAAATCTACCTTGCTACGAAAATGCACTTACTCATTTGAATGACGAGTGTTTCAACATTAGTCATGTAAGTTGAGATAGCAATACTTAACTAATCCACCAATAATTTATATTTTTGTTAAAGTGCCTAGACCAAGCGCCTTGAGTCACTCTAAGAAAACAAATTTGTTCTATAAAAATAAAGTGCCAACTTTTGAGGCCAGTGGGATGGAGCCCTAAGGTCGGGGTTAAACAAGAATCCACATTGTTTTGATCAATAAAAGTTGACTAAACTACGTAAATATAACATGGCAACTTTGCTAATGAGCGAAAAGGTTGGGGTGGAGCTTATCCAACATGGGGAGATTGTTCAAGGAATGCCACTTTGTGGGACAATTTAAACATACCACCTTACATCAAAACTGGACTTCTGGAAGTGATTGAAAAGTCCACTGAGGCAGAGCCCTGAGGTAGGAAACAAGTATCAATTGTTTTTTGCCCCAAACAACTTGGTATGGTATGGGAGCAGTTTTGATGAGCCGTTTTCGAGCCATTTAGATAACATCTGTTCTCCATAATAATGAACAACTAGCAAATCCAGACTGCTCGAATTCGAGTGGTTTAAATTGTGATGCCATTCCAGAAGTTAGCGTAAAACAGCTGATCTTGCTTCTGTACTGTGTTTTGTTACTTTCATCAGTTGTCAAATGCTTAATTTCAACGATTACCCATAAGATTCTTCCATAAGATTAACATTATAACTTTTGAAGGGCTGTGGGGCTTAGCTCTCACAACAAACATAAATTCTGAAGAAATTTGGCAAATCTACATTATCCCCTTTAATTTATAAAACTATTCAGTAGTCACTGAGAACTTAGCATTTCAACTGTGTGTTAATATATAGTATGACATGGGTAATTTTGAATGCTAGTGGGGCGGAGCCTTGAGGTCTTGGAGAACCTTTGTTTAAATTCCAACATATTTTGGTTCCCTACAACATGGTATGGCATGCAGTTCTTAAAAAAACTTTTTTAGCGAATTTCTCCTATAGGCTATAGGCTATAGACTATAGGGAAGAAGCTATTACAGTAGGTGGCATGGTAAGACTGAAGCCGAAGACCATAATAACTTTTCATTTTGAGGTCCTCAGAAGCCAAAAACACTAAAAAACTCAAATTTATATATATGTATAAATATAAATATATTTATTTATTTATATATATATATATGTGTGTGTGTGTGTGTGTGTGTGTGTGTCTGTAAGCACGATAAGTCTCGTAAAAAAGGTCCGATCTTAATAAAATTTGGCACAAATGTGTAAAGTACCATTTATTTGAACGAGTTCGAAAACCAGACGAATCGCACTATGCGAAGGAGGGTTTTGTACCCCAAAATGTTTTTTTGTGGTTTTCACATGTAATTTTTATTTAAATCAAATTTTAATTTCCACCATTGATTTCAACTTAAAAAAACAAACAATTTGTTTATTTGACCATTGCTCTAAGTCAATTGGTTAGTGAGATATTGAAAGTGCTAAACACAGTACTTTGCCTAATGTTATTCTTAAGGAGAAAAAGAAAAAATTTATATCTCGCTTATTTATAAACATAAACTGACGAAACTTGGTATATGGCTTTATCTGTTTGTGGTTTATTGTTGATTGCACAAAAAACCAATTGTTCGCCTATGGTTCCCGAAGCAGCAAACCTAGGTACTCGGTCCCCATGTTATTCTTATGGAGAGTAATTAACATGTTATATATCCCTTATTTATGAATGTATATGAAAAAAAAAAACTTGGTACGTGATTTCATTAGGTGAGTTCTATTGATATTTAAAATACCCCCGTCGCAGCAAACCTGCGTACTCAGCGAATTTCCAATGCATAATATATGTCTTAATACCACATAAAGCTGCTAACCAAGTTTCATAAAAATATATTCACATATAAGCGATTTTAATTATTCTCTGTAAGAATAACATTGGTAATGAGTACATAGGTTTGCTGAAACAAGGAACAGAAACAATTGGTTTTTATGCAAATATAAATCAAATTTAACTAGGCGAAGCCACATACTAAGTTTCATCAATATTCAATCATAAATAAGTGCTATATAACATTCTAGTTATTCTCCATAAGAATGACATGGGGCTGAGAAAGCAGGTTTGCTGCAACAAGGAACAGAAAAATGTGTTTTTATATAATTATCAAATATAACTCAACCAAGTGAAGCTACATACTAAGTTTTATTAATTTATGTTCATAATTAAGGGAGTCATTACATTTTACTTATTCTCCATAAGAACAACATGGGGGCTGAGTACGCAGGTTTGCTGCTACGGGAATAATCAACAAAAAATAAATTTTTTGTGCAAATATCAATGTACCAGTACTACGTGAAGCCACATACCAAGTTTCATCAACATACATTCATAAATAATCCAGATATCAAATTTTATTTATTCTCCATAAGGATAACATTGGACAACGTACTGTGTTTCACTTTGAATATCTCTGCAACGGTTAGGCGTAGAATCACAATTTAAACACCAAAATGATTGTTTTGTGGAACTGAACAGATTTCTAAATGCAAATGTGAAGTTTACATTAAAATAAACTGAGGAAAAGCCAAAAACCTTTTTCCCATAAGATTAACATGGGAGATTTTATGAGCAGGTTGTTTTGGATTTTCTCCGCAACCACTAAACCTAGGTTAATAATTCAAGATACTAAATTATTTGTTTTTTTAAGCTCTATAACATGGTTAAAACCAAAATTAAGTTTTTTAAAAATTGTAGGGTGAAAAATGCAAAAAACTGATTTTTGGAAAATTTAAAACCCCCATAAACCCCCCTTCCCATGGTCCGATTTTTCTGGTTTTCGAAGTTAAAGTCATGAATGTCATTTTACACATTTGAGCCAAATTTCATCAAAATCGGACGTTTTTTACTCAAGTTATCGTGTTAACGGACACATATATAGATATATATATATATATATATATATATATATATATATATATATATATATATATATATAATTTGAACGAATAGTGTTTTTGGCATCTGGGGACCTCAAAACAAAAAGTTATCATGGTCTCGGGCTTAAGTCTTACCATGCCACCTACGGTAATAGCTTCTTCCCTATAGGGGAAATTCGCTAAAAAACCCATTAATTTTTGTTCACTGTGGCAGCAAACCTGCGTACTCATCCCCAATGTTATTCTTATAGAGAATAATTCATATTTTAAATAGGTATCGCTTATTTGTGAACATATTTTGTATGAATCCTGGTAAGTGGTTTAATGTATTATTAAGACATATATATTCATTGTAAATCCACTGAGTACGCAGTTTTGCTGCGATGGGGGTATTTTAATCATATGGACACATTTACACACTACTATTTTATTGGTATAGACAGATCTGTGTAAAAGGGTAAAAATCAGTAAAGTTAATCAAAAAATATTCTTAACTATTGGCAACATTTCATAAAACCATTATCATAGGTCCATACAATTTTGTCTTTGTAATAGTATACGATACTAATTAGATATTTAACTTAAGGAGTATAAGGACACATTTTTCAATTTGTACTGACTAATATTTTTATTTTTCAGAACCCGTTTGTCACGTCTCAGTTACACAAACTCATCAACTTGTGTGATGTGATGCCAGAAGTTCAAGTGGTAGAGAAAATAAAATCATTGTGTCACGGAAAACCAAAGCGTCGAGGAATTGTTTAGCATGTATTATGTAATGCAATATGTTTATTATTTTCACAAAAATAATGTAAGGCTTTATCATTTAAGTTCTATAATGTATAATATATACTTTTAATTACAAAATGGCAATATAAATTTATCTCAATTTTGTTTACCTTAGGTTCCTATTTCCATATTAATTTAAAGACAGTTAAGTTACCACATTGGGGTTAGTCACATGGGCAAGCTAGTGGGGTGAGCACTTTTTCGCCTCTGCCAAGATGAGGTTATCGTTTGTTACGATATCGAACAATTTCATCAACCGATTGTGTGTTTTATCGAATGAATTTATAATCGTTGTTCACTGCTTGATCAATTGTAACTTTCAGGGTAGTTGACAAGCATCGGTGGCCCAGTGAATATGGTGTTAGATACTTGCGCTCCCATGTTCAAATCTCACTTTTGATGTATACTTTTTGAGATCTGAAATTGTCTTTTAAATTTTATTTTTGAATTTGTTTGGTGTTAAATCTTACTTTTGTTACTTTTTCAGGTCTGATATTCCTGTTTAATTTATTTATACTGATTTGTTTATTTGTAATTATGTTGCACAACGAACATCCACCATACAGCGCTCTGCGGAGTTAGGTTACTATATTTCTTCAAGAACTGTAACCTAGTTGTTTGTTATTTTATTCATGCAAATCCATTTGTTGATCCAATTTAACATTGTATCCACAAATTTTGATTTAACTTATTTCTGCTTGGCTTTGAATCGAATCACCATTTATGCTTTTCCACTACAAAAAAACCTATCATAATCGAAAGTTCATTCGATAACACGAACAAGCAACCGGTTGATGAAATTGTTCAATATCATAACAATCGATAACCTCATCTCGGCGGAGGCGAAAAAGTGCTCACCAGATAGTGATGACTGCTCATGAAAAACATCTCCACTGCCAGCTAGGATAGAACCTGGAGGCCCAATAACATCCGACTTGTGAGGCTAGCACTATCTCTGATTTATCGATGGCATTTGTAGAAACCAAATCAAATCAAATTAGCAGTGAACAAAAGACTAATTTTGTTAAAAGCTGTGCGTAAAATTACTCCAGAGTTTCTGCTCTTACGGACATGTAAGCAAAAGTCTATAAACAAGAAACGTCGGGTGAATTGAATAAAACCAAAACATAAATTAAGCAACATATGCTTTATTGATGATGTAGTCAAAATAATACACAAAAGGTTCCATTTCATAAAATGATTAACGTCCAGTAAGCAAACTTCAAACACCCTCACAATATAGGAGAGTGATGCCTTCCACATAAATACAGACAACAGGCCTTGTGGACTATAATTAAATTTATCAACAATATCCACCAATCAACGTCTCTGTTAAGGTGACATTTACAAAATATTATTAAAAAAAATAGATGTACAGTGATTTCTCAAAGACAAATTATAATAAGCTGTACACTTGTATGTTGAATGCACTTTTAAATTCATTCACAAAATTAATCGATAAATTACAAAACAAACACGATGAGTTAATTAGAGAAAAAGATAATAGAATATGTTCAGTTAAAAAGGTATCATTTTACGTTTACAAAGCTCGACCAGGAATGTCAAAGAGTTTTTTTTTTATATTTAACACTAAATTCAGACTCAAAAAAACTATTTCTGTAATAAGTGGGTTATCCTCGACCCTATACTATACAAAATAATAATATACAAATTTCATATAACTTATGCTTGTATGCAGAATCTTCTAGCGTATTACGATTCAATTAAAACAAAAACTATACTTCACTTTATAAGTCAATCTCAAATTCTACACTTTAGTAAAAAAGACTAATAACTTATTAAACAATTGTAATAAAATATAAACAAGATAATTTTACTTCATTTAAGCTAATGTGTACATAATTAACATTTGTATCGATATAAATCATCCACATTAACAACCACTAATATTATAACATATCACAAAACGATGATAAAAATCATAAAGAATGGATTATCTGAAATGTGTTTATTACATTAATACACTAAATTTACAATAATGTACAATATTTATATTTCAACATGATATTTGCATACCGGTACTTGTATAAGAGGTTTAAAATGACATCGTATAATCCTCATTGGCTACTTCAAGAACTTTATTGAAAAATTAACGATTTTAGCTCACTTTTTCTGCTCTAAAATAATTAAACTTCATAAACATTAGTAACATTTATTTTTCCCAGTACAGAACATTCCATTTATTTTTTATTCCATTACAGAGGTAGGTTTTATAGTTCAAATGAAATTAAAATTTTAATATAATGCTATAGTATAGATATGTAATACTATAGGGGTAATTATTACCGTATTGAGAGCAATTTTGTATAGTGAAAAGAACTTTATACCGTATATACCCTCTCAGGGTGATTGATAATGTTTAGGAAAGTTGAATACACACACGTTTTGTAAGGTTTTAATGATTTCCAGTTTTTTACGATACTATTAGATCAAAATGATGTAACATCTCATCAAACACGGTCAAAGTTGTGGCTCGAAGTAGACAAATATTTTATTGGAATATTTTTTCCATCCTCAAACATTTCAGGTTCAAACAGTTAGAGAAGTATCATCAAGGCTGAGCCTTCTTCTGTTATTCACTTCCAACAAATTACAAATAGGTACCTGAACTATCTTATAATCATCCAATTCCGTTTATAAAATTAATCAAGTTTTCTTACTAAATAGTTAACAAAATCCAATTCTCAGATGCAGATGGAGCTGCATGGTGACAACTAGATGAATCTTCGAGGAATGTTGTTTGTATTATACTGACAAACTGTGTTGTCCAACAAAATTTTGCAGTAATTAATTAGGCTACATCAGCAGTCATTTGTACATATAAGTAACTACCCATGCAATTTACCTGAAAATGAAGTTAGTCCAAAATACAAGTAAAACCTAACCTAACCACCACAGTGATCTGTTACGCAAAAAAGACTCATTGATTCAATAGCCTAGGCCTATTAACTTGGGCAAATTTGATATTTTTGACGTCATTCACAGATAAATTATCAGGTAAAAACTGTGTGTTTTACAAGATCAAAATACACGGGTGCTTGCTTCTTAACTTTACACTGAATATATAAAAAATAGTCAAATTTTGGAGAGTACAATAAATCACTGAATTGTAAATAAAACACATCACCAATTCTAATTTATCATAGTTATAAGCCTCATGCTGAATTATAACAATTAATTAGACCCAAGTAAGTGTTGTTATTTTTATCTCCAAAATATTATGTTATATTTCATATCATAATACTTCCCAAAATACTTAATAACTCCAGATTTTATAAAGTTAAATGTGTTCACTTGCTCCAGGAAGGTTCACGTATTATTACAAAGAACCACATCAGAAGATTTATTAACTCACCAAGAGCCTAGATGCAGTATACTTTTCACTACAGCATTAAGTCATTTTACACAAAGTATAGTTAATTTTATAGGACAACATAAACAATCAATATAAACAACTAGGCCTACCGAAATTGAGGTAGAATACCAAAAATCAATTTCTAACAATAAAGTATCATAACTTAAGAATTACTGAGACATATTTTTATGGCCTTGGTTAATTTGAAAGTAAAATATCTAACTGTCCAAAAATTCTAAGTACGACCTAAACAATGTTGTTAAGCATTATAAACATAGTTCAGATATCACCAAATACCTTTTGGGGGTTTTCAATTCAAATATTCTAGGACTATACAATGAATAGTCTGAGTCTAAATATACTTTTAGAATATTTTTTTAATGTTTTATTTAGGTGCAATGTGTATGATTACAAAATAATGAAGCGGCATCTAGCCTTTAACGGTTAGCATCTTGGTCATCAGTTTGAGAGGTCACATGTTCAATCCCCGAGGTAATCAAAAGTATATTTATGCTGCTTTGAAAATGTAACCAATGATTTAAGTTGAGTCAATATTCAGTTTAAATTACACATTTAGACATAGGCATATATACCTTAGTAAATTATTTCAATTAATGTAGCATTTTGTCTCCAATTTGAGATACCGTACCTAGTTTTTTCAAGATAACAAACTCTTAAGTTACTTAGGTTAAATAAGCTTGATCATTTCTAACATTTTTCCAACTAATGCTTATGTTTTTTGTTAATCAACTAAAAATCATATTATTTACTTATTGAAACCTTGGCGAAGACAGGTTGCATTAAAAATTTGTTTTCTTATATACATTTTCCGATGTAATTATGGAAAATAACGATAATATGGTTTTTCTAGCCTTTCAACCATGTTCAGCCTACAATGTTTTCAAAGGAAGAAAATTTGATTAACGACACAGATTTCCTTTCAACCAATTATTAAGGAGTACCTAGGAATTGTGATGAAATAATCAATTACCTATGTACTATTGTGAATCATAAGCTCAATGGATATCCATAAGTTTAACTTTTACAAATTATAGTGTTATTCCATGAACAGTACTTGTGCACTGTATGGAGTACTTACTTGCACAGCGAGCTGAGGCTGCTAGGTTAGGTTAGTTAACTATATTTGTATAGAACTATACTTTGCTATGGAAATCCCCTTCTAGAACACACACTACACCACAAAAAGTAGTAAATCTATCAAAACAGGGTGATGTGAAGTGACAAACGCTGTGAGCTCCCTGTTACCAAGGCTATGACTGCCTGAGCTTGACCGAGAAGGAGATAAGGTGACCAGAAGTACGAGTTATAGGAGCGTGCTTCAATCAAATAAAGTGTGATTAGCAATGGGAACTTCCCTAACCTAACTGCCGCATCATGGTATGTAAGTAGGTACCTTTGCCATACTAACTGTAATGCACAATTGCCCAGTAGATCAACTTATAGATCAATCAACCTAATAAAGTTAATAAAGGTAAGAAAACTCTTCCGGCACAAAACTGTAAGCATGTAACATCTACGGTTATTTAACTAATATTTACCAAGCTTAAATTATACCACCCATCGAGTAGAATGGAAAGGCCCCAAACTGAGTATTAACAGGTGTCTTGGGTGATGCACAACCATATAAGAAATCATCAGACTGTAGTTGTGTTCGATTGAGGGTGGGTTCAGACGTAGACCTGTGAATTTTCGGAAGGGCACGCTGTAGACTTTCTAACGATACCAGGATTTGTCGGAATAGTGGACGTTCATCACTGGTCACTTTGATGCAGTCCTCTGTCAGTCTTCGTAATGCTTTGGGAGTTTCAGAATAAAGCTTACCAAGATCAGGTCGAAGAAAACCTCGGCCGACTAGGTAAAATATGACATCTTTGTCATTACTGGAGTAAGGAAGCTGGCCAGAGAAGAGTTCATACAAAACAATCCCAAAAGCGTACACATCAGATTGAAAGCTGTAAGGGTTTTCCTCATCCATTCGGATCACTTCAGGTGCCATCCACAAAATTGATCCAGTAGGCTGGAGAGACTGCTGACCACCAGACCAGCGAGTTTTCACAGTTGCAAGGCCAAAATCACCAATTTTCACTGTCAAGTCATGTAAAAATATGTTATTACTTTTCAAATCCCTGTGTATGATGTTCTTAGCATGGAGATAGTCCATTCCTTGCGCAATTTGTCGTGAGATCTCAATCAGAGTCAAGACTTCAAACTTTGTTTCTAAAACATGAAGATGTCTGTACAAACTCGAACCTTCACACCACTGTGTTACAATCGCAAGTTGAGGTTTACTAACACAGCCCATAAACAAAAGAATGTTTAAATGGCGTGTTTTCCTCAGGACTGCAACCTCATTCTTGAACGCCTGAAGTTGTGTTGGCGTGGGATCTTTCACATTTAGTGTTTTCACTGCAACGGGCCCATGCCAATGGCCTTTGTACACTGTTCCAAAAGAACCTGACCCAATCCTTGGTCCAACAAGGATTTCATCAGCAGGAATTTCCCAGTCTTCTATTGATTCTCTGGGAGCATCTTTATGGATTTTTATTTTATTTGCGCTTTCATCTGCACTTCGAGCTCTTGGCCTCCATGGTTTTAAAGCATTGGTTGGAGAGGCCTGAGCACTTTGACTATGAGAAAGTCCTCTATTAACTACTGGTCCTGGAGCAGCGGTTGAAACTAAACTGACAAACTCTTCTAATGAAGTTATGTCGCCTCCAATAGGATTAACAAGATTAAAACAAACATTGGGAGCAGAACTTGATCTTTCACCATGACCCAGAGCTCTCGGATGCCGTCTCGATGAGTTACGGTTCATACCATAACCTGAAGGGACTTGCAATATGCCAGCAGATGTCTCTGCATTTTGTGCAAGAAGCATTTGGTAGTATGTATCTTGCATGCGAACCTGTTGACACAGTGCAGGAACTCCTCCAGCACATCTTTGATGAAATCTGTAGCCACAGGTTCGACAATAAAATCCTTGGAACAACAGGCGACGACAGCACTCACAAAAAGCCAATGAAAAAAATGTTTTTCGGACAAAATTGTGTGAAATACTTGTTGCAATTGGGAACTTATCCAAAATTTCCACTTGTATTTCGTCACAATCGATTGTTGAAATATCATGATCCCATGGTATCTGGACACCTGAAGGAATGTTGTAAACAATACAAACTTCAGGTGTCAAGTTTCGCAGTTTCATTGCTTTCGATAAAGCATCACGTACACTCTGTCCTGGTCTTACCTGTACACTGGTGCGCTGTTGATTTGGTAAGTGAGCTCGAACAACTGCCCTTAAATGTGTTTTCACAGGTTTACAATGTTGATCATACAAAGATTGTTGGTCATATAAAGAACTATAATCACTATCAGCTAGAGTATCTTGAGGGCTGGCTCTACCATTGCTTATCTCTTCCATTAACTGTTGCTCTTTCACTTCAAATTCGTGTAATTTACTTGTTAGTTCATGATATTCACTTAGATACATAGAGGGAGGGTGTTGGAATCCAGCAAACTTAGCATTAAGAGCGTCAATGTTTTCTCTTGTTAAATTAATTACACTCCGAATGTTTATCAGTTCATCTTGTAAACTTTCCAAATCTTCATAGTCCGAAGTCATTTTTACAAACTACTATTAGACATTTACAACGAAATAAAAGTTGTATTATAACTAACAAACTAAAACATTATAACCTTTCACTAGTGTAATATAGGTTGGTATTTGGTAATGTTAAAAACTGAAACTGTTTGACAGCAACAGCGCTTGGTTGCGAGTAGTACGATAGTTGATGTCTGCTACAAAACAGCATTGGTTTTCAACAGCCACGAGCATTCAGCACTATAATAAACACTTCATTGAATAAAAATAAATTAATAAAAACTTGTTAAAAATTTACTAAAGTTAAAAATCATTGTTTATTTATCTGTTACATAAGATTGTATACTGGTAAAAAATGTGGTTCTTATTATAATTTTGTACTTTAAATCATTGATTATATTATAGAATAATGAACGAAAATATAAGTTGCAACTTCTGGTAATTATTGTCACCAACGAGCTTGGTCTTGGGACTTGGACTTGGTCTTGGGATAGGGAAATCAAGGATCGCAATCTTTTTGAATTGAAACAAAGGCTTAAATATGAGCAATGGGAAAGTGTTTACAGCTCTTCTGATCTCAATACAATGTATAACAACTTTTTAGAAACTTTTCTATTTTATTTTAATGTAGCTTGCCCGATAAAAAGAAAAAAAGTAAAACCCTCCTTGCAACAAAAGTGGGTCACCCCTGAGGTTTCTGCCTTAAAATCTGAAATGTTTGAGTTTTTTAGAAAATTTAAGAATTCAAGATTACCTGTAGATAAAGTAACTTACAATAACTGTAGATTAAATTACATTAATGCCATCAAGGTGGCTAAAGCTCAATGGATTGAAAATGCCTTGTCTAATGCTAGTAATAAGTCAAAACAAACTTGGAAAATAATAGATAAGTTTAGACAAACAGGCCCCACCTTAGTAAAAAATGTAGTTTTGGAAGTAGATGGGGAAATAATTAAGAATCCCATTGCAACTTGTGAAATTTTTAATAACTTCTTTGTCAATATTGCCGATAGCCTGAAAACTGATAATCATGTAACAACAGTAAACACTCCTCTGCACCCGGTAAATTATTGCTCCTTTTTCAACTTTAAAAAAATCACTGAGACCGATCTTTCCAAATTTATTTCTAAATTTTCACCCAAAACTTCCACAGGGTATGATGACATAAGTATGAAAACAATTAAAATCTGTCAGCCTGAAATTATTAAGCCACTCACCCACATTATAAATACCTCACTAATCAGTGGGGTATTTCCACGACAATGCAAACTGGCAAAAGTCAAACCTCTTTTCAAGAAGGGGGATGAGTCGGACATGGGGAACTATCGTCCAATCTCGCTCCTACCTTCCATTTCCAAACTCTTCGAGCGAGTGGTGAGTGAGCAGCTGACTCACTACTTAGAGGAGAATGAGCTCATATGCAAAAAGCAATACGGGTTCAGAAAAAACAAATCAACCAAATTGGCACTTATTGATTTTGTAAATCAGTGTATCGATGCAATGGAGGCTGGGGAATCTGTTATTAGCTGCTTTGCAGACTTGTCCAAAGCTTTCGATTGTGTCGACCACCAAATTTTGCTTGGGAAGTTGGCGGGGCTTGGGGTGGGAGGATGTGTCCATCGCTGGCTACATTCCTTCCTCTCCGACCGCTACCAGTTTGCTGAGCTGAAGCATCAATCAAATTTCAAAATTCAAAAATTTCAGTCGAGCAAACAATTGGTCAAAAATGGAGTGCCTCAGGGATCGATTCTTGGCCCGATACTGTTCCTGACGTATATTAATGATATGAAAGGGATGGTGTCGGACGAGAGTCTATTTGTTTTTGCAGATGATACCACTCTTTTTACCAAGAACAATAACGTCCATGACCTTGAAATTGAAACTTTTTCAAAAATCAATACACTTGCTCAATATTTCTCCAGCAACGCCTTGAAATTAAACACCGAAAAGACAGGGTATCTCTGCATAAGTACACATCAATTGAGGAGGTTTAACGAAATTGATGATCTGAATGTCTTTATTGGGGAGGACATGCTGGATCCTTCCAACTCTTCTGATTTCCTAGGGGTTAGGCTGGACGATGGTTTATCATGGGCCGACCAAATCGATAAAATAGAAAAAAAGCTTGCCTCAGGGCTGTTTGTGTTGAGAAGAGTATGTAAATTCTGCAATTTAAACGTTTCTAGAATTGTGTACTTCAGTCTTTTGGAGTCTCACATCATGTACTCCATCGCCTTGTGGGGAGGGTACAAGACTCACATAGGGAAAGTTTTTACCTGGCAAAAAAAGGCCATCAGGGTCATCTTTGGGCTCGCTCCTTGGGAGCATTGTGAGAGTTACTTCATAAGATTAGGTATTTTGACTGTTCCTGCCTTATATTTTTATGAGTTAGTAATATACATTAGGAATCAAAAATTAATGAATCTATGTCAAAGAAATCATACTCACAATACTCGGTTCAAATCAAAATTTTCCACCTTTCACAGACTGTCGGTCTTTGAAAAAAAACCTCTTTACGCTGGTTTAAAGTTTTATCAAATGTTGCCTAACTTCATTTCATCCATTGCTGATGACAACAAATTTAAAGTAACACTTAAGAATTATTTGATTGTGCACTGTTTTTATTCTGTGGAAAGTATTATTGAACATCTCGGGCAATGTAACCCCCTGTGTGACTCTCTGACCCCTCCCCTCCCTACCAATCACATTCTGTAGTGGCTGAAACTTATTCAGCACTTTGACCTGTTCAACGCCATCGGCCTATGAACGGAAACAACAAGTAACAAGTAAGTAAGTAACAAGTATTAAGCTTGTTGATTGTCACCTACTCAGCCTACTTAAGTTTGATAATAGATAGACTTAAAGTTAGATTGCGTTAGTTTTTTATAAATGGTTTTATCAACGAGATCTTAATACAACTAGAGTTCTCATATATATGTTAATCTCCATGGAAATGTGAAGCCTAAAAGCCCCCTGAAGACAGCATTGAGTACTTCACCCTCTCAGAGGTGCGGGGTGAGGTCCGGAAGCTAAAACCAGGAAAGCCCCAGGGCTTAACAGAATTAGCTCTAACACCCTACAATATGATCCACCTGTCATTTTCAATCGCTTGCTGACAAAATCTTCAACTCTATTCTTAGGTTCTGTCACTTTCTTGCCTCTATGCCACTCTACTCAGACTATGGACTCCTGCATCGCAGGAGTGTACAGCCAGTCCCAGGCAGCGAGAGAGATGCAATCCAAAATGAACATCCTGCGGCTCGAGAAATGACGCATCAAAGTCAACGCGGACAAAATCAACACGATTTATTTCGGGAAGAGACGGAAGATGCCACGAGCAGCTCCCCCCCTCCCCGAGGTGCAGCTGGGCGGCGAGCCGATCCCCTGGAGGCCCACTGTGAAATAACTGGGGATCCCGCTGGGTTCCAAACTACGCTTTAAGCAACACTATCAAAACGTTAAATAAACGCCACTGGCGTGGATATACACAAAAACAAAAACACGTCGACAAGAAGGTCGCCAAGCAACCTCAATTCTCGGACTGTTGGAGCCGCTCCTTACAGCACGAATAAGCTCACTGCCGATCAGAAAAAGTTACCTTGTCTGTTATCTGTTCCCTCTGCATCTCCTGTTCTCATAGCAACACAACTAACTACAGACTATACAAAAATGAATCAAAGATAATATAAATAAACAATGTAATCTGCAATAAATTATGTATAACCATTTCCCGCAATGAAAACAATTACAAGTTTTCATAACACCATATATTTTATTTAAAGTGATTTTTGGATCAAATAATTTAAATAACACAAGGAAGAAATATAAATACTTTAATTTTAAAATAACACTTTTATGAAAAATTATTTTATAATTATATTTATTTATATGTTTGTATCAAAAATGTCCTCCAGTGAGGCTTGCCTTCCCCCTATTCCACCTCTTTTTTATTGGAAGGTGTTAATGCTTTTCGCACACTCCCACTCGGGCAGGGGTAGTGTGGGACTCCCCCAAGAAAAGACTACACAATAAACCCACCTCCCACCTCTAAAACGGATGAAATAGGAGGGCGATCACAGTGGGAGATCCGCCGTGACTGCCGAATTGACGATCAGATATTGGCTAATTCAGAAAAATATGGCTATTAGTGACTGTTAGTGGTTAGTGATTAGTGATTAGTCTTCCCTGCGGCTGCTCACTGTAGAAGTTCTTCTACTGATGTGGGTCATCCTACCTAATGAGCTCTATGTATTCTGGAGTCACTAATCTTGGTTAAAAAGCGTGCAGTTGTGAAAGCCAGTTTTGCTCACTTATGTTGGCAGTAATTCTGGTTTGACGCTATAAAAATCACCCATTCCATTTGATTCAGTGTAAAAACGGTGATATTAAAAATCCTTAAATATTAATATTTTGTCGCATTTGAAGTAAAATTTGATGTTACACTTAACTTCATAATCTTGACACGAATTTTAGATGGAATTGGATTGTTTATTTCGAAGCAAAGTTGTTATCTATCTATATACTTATTTAATAGGCGAGCATGTTGTTTGTGACAATCACTCCTCATATAAACTACTGAACCGATTTTCATGTGTTTGGCGTCATTGGAAAGAGCCTAACGTGAAGTTGTACAGAAAACTTTTTTTATAAAGAAATAATTTGTGAGTGAGGCCCTGGGGCCCCTTAAAGTTGAGTTTTTCCCATAAGCTTAACATTGGGAAATAACTATAAGTTTTAAGCAATCAGCTGGATAGAGTAAACACAGTTAATCAGCAGGCTATGTTGGATTTGGAACGGTAACTCAATATTTAAATTATGATCGCAAGCGAAGCCGCGACAGGTTTACTAGTTTGAGTTTAATGAAAACACCATTGTAATGTGGCTTTGGAAATATTAATTCTGAACTCTCCATAATTTATTTATACTCTTTGTAGACCTGTTATTTTTCATTTCACAGCTGTCAGTGTCAGAGTGTCGCAGTGTCGCAGTTACAGTCAAGGATGTTTTTGTCGGCTGTTGTTTTGTTGTATGTTATGTCAGTTATGTCGTCTGTTGCTTGTTGTATTTGTTCGTTGACCGATAATGAAATTGACTTGAACATGAAGTGAATTTTTGTTGCCGTGGTACTATCTTGGTCGAATTTTGGGCACAAAACCTGTTTCCTTAATTAATAGTTTTTGAAGACAGAATTAAAAAAACGTTTATAATATTATTATGCTTAGTATCTGAGCTAAAATTCCCTATGTTTGTAATACATTGTTTAAATGTTGTGTCGTTTACCCTTTTCCTATGAAACTATAATCAAATTTCTTTTAATCATTGTGTTGGGAGTGCTCTTGCTAAATATTTACATCTTATCAATACTTTTCAGTAGCGAACAAGTGAAAAATAAACCCTTAAAAGAAGTGAGTATTATATTATAAGCTATAAAAGGGTCGCCACATAATTGAAGAATGACTAAAAAAAATAGGTAGTCTTGCTTTCACTACAAGCACATACTAACATGACCTACAGTGCTCACATGCACATACACAGATTGGGATTTCAGTAACAATTTACCTAGTGTTTGGATATCGAACGAAAGTATCTATATTGATATCGTTATTAACACGTTCGCTGCGGCCCACCAATGGCGGGCGTACGCCGAGCACGGCAGCGAACCAGATTGGCACAGACGAATTCAATTATTTCGGTCTGACGAATCACAAAACAGCGGTTCGGTGATGTGCTGCATTTCCACGAGACTGGACGTAGTTCGCTGAAACACCCACAGGTAGCAGCACTGCCTGGGTACTAGCCATTTCCCTTATAATGTCAATTACAGGGAGAATATCCCAGAAATATGGGGCAAAAACTGGTTTTTTGTCCCTTATGAACGGGAATTTTACGGGGAAATTTACTACCAACCTACACCAAAATAAAGCTCGCATTCTAAGCTACACGCTGGCAACAAATTGTTTACCCCTCGCGCCACACTGGTGCACACTGAAGCCTGTAAAGTTTGCATGGCAACTGTACGGGCATACCCGTAGCGCGCTCCGGGGAACAACCGCAACTACGGGTATACCCGTACTGCGCAGCGAACGTGTTAATATCGGTCAGGGACTATTGATACCCCGATAATATTGTGGCAAAAATATTGATATTTTATACAATATTGATATTAAATTTAACTTCTTTGTAGGCCAGCAAAAAGTGAAATTTGTTTATGAATCATAATGAGAACTAATTTTGCACCCCTATCTAAATCACAGACTTAAAATATCTGTTTATGACCATTGTCAATGCCATTTTAGAAAATATTAGCTTTTTAACCAAACTATATACTTATAGGATGCTGTCTTGCAATTATTTACTGCTTTAACACCGTTTATCCAATATTATTTGTTAAAGTAAATTTGAATAAACAATTGTTGGGAATAAAAATGGGATGGACATAAATTATTGTAACCTAGTTGCCTTTTAAGAGGATTTCGCAATCTTAAATTCGTAGGTTTTAAGTATTCGTCACCATATAGGTATTTTGTACCCTATAAATAGTAGAAGCCCTACTCTTAATTAACTATAACAAAATTATTCTTTATAATAGCGGACACATAAATTGACAGTTGGGCTGTAGTCAATAGCATGGCTGTACGCCGTCACTGTTGCCATTTCGCACTAGAAAAATATCACTGGAATTTTATTCGAATCAGCTGGTGTGGAGTTTTGGTGTGGTGTGTTGTTTTGTCTTCTGTTGGCTGATCTTGGTTGATAGCCCGACAAACCACGCCCTCAGCTGGCAATTTATTTGTCCGCTATTACAGTGGAAGCTCTCTTAACCGACCTCGGATCAACCGACCGTCTTCCAAGAATAGACAATCTTCCGCCACGGCAGCCAATGTTGCGATATTGTTCTGCCAATAACTTTCAGGTTACAACAGGTCGATTACACATTTTCCCGTAGAAGGTCAAATTCAGTCAGTTTCTCTCAATATGTTTACCATACTTCACAAGTTTGATTGTTTTTAACACTTATTGCGACCGTTTCCGGCATTATTCGGTTTAACTGACAGTTTTCATTATCCGACTATGGCCCAGTCCTGTAGGGGTCGGTTAAGAGAGCTTCTACTGTATAGGTCCTTATCAGATACCATAATACCAGACTGTATATGATCATGCAATATATGTTTTTTTACGATACAAGAAAATGATTAGTATTGTAATACGATCGTTACACCATGAAGTAGGGTCGATGTGGGTAGTTGTGAACAGTGCTTATTTATTTTTTATTTTCAACTATTCTGGGTAAAAGTCAGTTGTTTATTAAAAATAGGGATATTTCTACGTATGGAGAAGGTTTGAGCCTTTTTCATATAAAGGCATCGGGTTGAATCATTATACCTTGCATTTTTTCCATCAAACAAGTTGTATAAACGTTTAGTTGGCTGAATTATTTTCATCGTTTTAAAAAGGTGTTACATTGAAAAATAAAAACCAGGTCATGATGTAGAGTTTTAACTGTAGAATATACTAGTTATGTAAATTTTGGTTTATTGTATTGTTGTATTGTTGTATTTTTTTAAGTTCACAACCAACCACAACTTTTTAATTTTGTGGTTAATTGTGAACACAAAATCGGTATAATTGTGAACACTGTTAATCGGCGCAAGTAACGTAAGTATCAATTTCCTTGATCAGTTTCCCTGTGAATGAACAGTTGTAGGTAAAGTTATTCGAACATACCCATTTGCAGGACCACAAGGTTTTTGGACAAAACATATATGCCTTTTGCACTAATGCATGGGAGTTAATAATTTAGTAATATTTGTTTATGACTAGCCATTTCATGTATTCTAGTCAGGCTATTTTTCCAATATATTGTTTATTTATGTAGGCTAGATTGCCAGATGGTATTTTTTAGTTTATATGTTTAGATATTTAGGTTTTAAGTATTAATCCAGAGGAGTTATTTTAGTTTTCCAGAATTTTTCATTTAATTATTATAAATATTTTACGAAAATTTAGCCTGAACGACTCTGGAAATTTCAAGAATTGAAAAATATTATCTGCTAACTATTTTGTACCTTTTTACTAACTTAAACACAGTATTTTTCACCATTATGCTGTCTTACTGTGAGTTTAAATATCCCTGATTTATGTGTATTCTGAGGGGTGACTTAAGTAAAGGGTAATTGTGAAGCTATTTACCATCCGATCTTTATGAAAGTGGGCTTAAAGTGTACAGTTTTAAACCCTCTTCATTCACAAATATCAATATCTGCTGATCTACCTTGTTTAGTATTTTTCCCAGACTCATTCAGATTTACCCCAAAATGCTGGGTAATTGTGAACACTGACTGGGTAATTGTGAATTTGAAATAACTTTGTTATTAACACACTCTGTGTGGGTCATGACTCAACATTGAAACATATGAGATTTTCATTTTGATCATGTTTAACGCAGCGAAAGTGTTAAAGGTCAATAAAATATTTTGAAACTGTCAAAATACATCAATCAAAATTGGCTGCCATTTTGTAATGGTAACTGTTAAACATTTCTTGTTCAGCGCTGAATTAGTGTTCAACATGAACAAGACATGATCCAAGTCTCAAGTAAAAATCTCAAGTAGGAAAACATGATGTAGGCTGATTTATACATAGGCCTATAAAAAAAAATACAGACTCTCAGATGGAAAAAGGTACATTTTAGGATCTAAGGGCCTATATTTATAGGAATCTTTTACTGATTTTGACACTTTAAGCTGAAACTAAAAATTAATTTTTCAGAAAGATGAAGTGCTTATTAAAGCAGAACCACTTAAAAAAACTAAGGGAATCCACAATGTTAATCACTCATCCAAGAAAGCAGTGTTTGTCCAAATTAACACCACAGATTTGGCTACAAAGAAAATCCTTGAGAAGGTGGCTGTTCTTGAGAGACAAACATTTGGCCAGTTCTTCCCTGCCAAGATTAAACGCTATCACCAAGCAGTCCTACAAGATGTCAAGATCACAGAGCCCTTCTCAGTTGAGCTTCTGAAGGATTCATTTAAAGTAAGTATTAATCTACACTGTTTTTTTATTTTTTATTTAGATATAAATTAAATATAACCCGACATTGCAACATTTAAAACGTTTTCTCACTTTATATGAGATGTTCTCATATAATCGGCATTTTTATATTAATAATTACAGGCTAATCTGTATTATTTTTAATTTATAGGTTGTCCAGATATTTTTTATTGTTTTGTGTTTTAAGCTTGTATTGCATTTAAAAACTAAGTACAGTAAAACTCCGTTTAAACGAAATAATGGGGGCGGGACCATTCCGGATAACCCATTTTTTGGATAATCAAATATTGGCATTTCAAGGTTAATTTCAGTAAAATATGCAAACATTTTGGAGTTTTCCCATTGTAAGTTGAATTAAATATGAAATATTTTTATAAATGTCCATTAAATACCCCGTAGCAGAAAACCTGCGTACTCAGCGAATTTCCAATGCATATATATGTATATCTTAATACCACATAAAGCCACGTACCAAGTTTCATCAATATACATTCATAAATAAAAGATTAATGAAATTTTAATTATTCTCCATAAGAGTAACGTGGCGGCTGAGTATGCAGGTTTGCTGAAGCAAGGAACACAAAAATGGGTTTTTATACAAATATCAATATAACTCAAATAGGTAAAAGCCACGTACTAAGTTTTATTAATTTATTATGTTTATAATTAACGGAGATAACACTTACTTATTCTTCATAAGAATAACGTGGGGGCAAAGTACGTAGGTTTGCTGCTACGGGAACTATCAGCCAAAAATAGTTTGTTGTGCAAATATCAATAGAACACAACGATATCCAAATTGATAATTTTTACGATAGTTATCGTGCTCACGGACACACATATATATGTAATTTTCAGTAAAAAGGGCTACTAATATAATTATTACTTTAAACATTTTAAACGCAGTACCCTGGTTTAAATTATTTTATTTCAATACCGACATGTTTCGGACCTTAAGGCCATAGTCATGGTCGTAAACAAAATTTAACCTCACAATTATTACAAATAAGAAATCTAAATGTAAACAATAAACTGCTGATAATATAATCATATGACTTTTTTCCACAGTTATTTTGACTTGCTTCTCAACTAGTGTGGCTTAATAGATTTTAGTTTCAATATTGTTTCATATGTTGGGTTTTGCATATGAATTTGCATGGTGTTAATAATATTTTGTGGATCTTTTGTGTAGCTGGAGTAAATGTTGAATTCTTCTTTAACGTCAAGTTCTTTTGACCCATATTCTATAGGCCTATATATATATATATATATATATATATATATATATATATATATATATATATACACGGCTATGCCCGGAGAGCCAGTCACTGAAAATATACCCGGGGAATGCAGTCAGTAACACCCCCACATATATTTGGAAAATATGCGATATATACATTTTTGCATTTGCTCAAATATTGTCGTTGGCCATTTCCGATTATATATATGTCATATATATTTAAAAAATAAACACTTTTTGTACGTAAAAATTCCTATGCTAAGCCAGTCACCGGCGTTTTTGCCCGGAAGGCCAGTCACGTAAAGTTTGTACTGCTAAGCCAGTCACATATATTGGACGTAAGTGCCTGGGATGGCAGTCACTGAAAATCTGCACTGGGAAGCCAGTCAGTTACACCCTCAAATATATCTTTGCTTATCTGTTGTTTAATTAAAGCGATAAAGCATATTTCACTGATAATATGTGTGGCATTATATCAAGGGGGTTTTTGAAGCTCCCACGTATTCCATAAATTTTATTTATAACGTCTTATAAATCTTGAAAGTTCACTCTGCAATTCTAAAGAACTCCAAAATGTAATTTTATTCATAAAAAAAACAGAAATAATAACAATTAATAATTACTGCAGTACCTATAACCTGCAGTTACATGGCATTTAATAAGAAAACTTGCTAATTACTTCACATAAAATAGTAACCAACCAATACCATCACAGTAACGCGGCTCACAACGCATCGTGGCTGCAGTGGCACGGCGCCGCGCCGGCGTCAGCGCCGGCGCCACGGCCAGTGTTACGCGTTCAAAAGTCACCTGTACGTCGCTAATCATTGCCCTTATTTATATCTCACCTACCAGACATAATAAAACTGTACGTGTATGTAATTCTGTACACTATTCAATTCGGCATCTTTGAGGCACCACTCCAAGTGTGTAGGATAATATTCTGTGCGTTTTAATCAACAAAAAATCCCAAGAGTTTAAAAAAGAGTTTGAAAATGTTTACATTATTTAACGTTTTAGCCTAATAAACCCAATTATAAACGAACTAATTACTGCATAAGTTATTATTTTCTTAAAGCAAATTTAATTACAAAATGAGCGATGCAAAAATTAGCACTCTTCGTCAATTAGGTGTCTCTGTATTACCATTTTACGAAAAGCCTACCTAAATCCAACATGGCGGGAGCTTTTTTCCAAAATGGCGACTTTCTGCCACTCCGATTTTTGCCGATTTTCAGTATGATATTGAGGACACTTTTTCTGACATATCGGCATAACTTTAATTTCTATTACTGTTAGTTTGAGGTTTGACCCATTTTACCGCTAATATGGAGAAAGTATTGTTTTCGACAAAATTTTCGAATTTGAGTTGTTAGTGGAACTATTCGTTTTGGTGTTCCCTGAACCCAAAAAAGTGATTTTTACGTGATGTCTGTTTGTCTGTCTGTCTGTATGGATGTGTACAGAGCTAGAGCCCAAACAAATGGTCCAATTTTTATGAAATTTGGTATGTAGGTACTAATCCACGATATCTCCAGGCGCTTCTTTCATTTTTTGAATTTTGTGTTTTTAAGGGTAATTATCCCCCAAAACCGCCAAAAAACATGAAAAATCAACATTTCCCAAAAACGGCTCTAACGATTTTAATTAAACTTTAGCCATTTGTAGAACTTTAGTTTTCCAACAACATTACACCACCCGCATTTCTGTAAAAATTTGGGTTCATAAATTACAAGACTTAAAATATCAAAAATCCAGTTTTTTTATATTTTTCATAAAAAAACATAAATAACATTAAACAAAACATTTAAAAACATTAAAAACATTAACATTAACATTAAAAAACATTACTATTCACCATTAAAAATAACTCAACAAACTAAATAATTTAGTGTTTTGAATTACTTTTCTATTATTACTGGTTGCAGATAAAAGTGAAATTTTCATTTTGCAGTAAACGCAGTACGTTGTCCAATGTTATTCTTATAGGGAGTACAAAAATTACCACTTCTCTCTTATTTCTTGATCAATTTAGTTCAAACTTGATATGCTTGTCATGTTAGCATTGAACAACAGAAGAAATTCGAAATATGTTGCCCCTTAATAACCCTGAGGGGGGGAATAGGGGACATTTCCCCTCTTAAAACCACGTGTGTAGCTATGGATTCTGTAGTGCCTCCTATACATGGATTTGGGTGGATATTTTTGAAAACAAATTGTTTATAAGATTTTCTGTACATTCGACCATGCTTTGTATTCTATATTTATTTAGTAAATAAAAAGTAATTTACTCATTAAAGTTGGGCTAAAAGGGAGAAAGTATGCGTCAGTTTCCTGATACCGTTTATTTATATTCTACTAGCTGCTATCGTACCCGGTTTCACTCAGAAATACAACAGTTCTGTGTGCTGCATTCTGTGGTTAACCCGTGGAACTACTACGAAACTTGATCAGCTGTTTGAATTCTCATGAGCTCAAACTAAAGTGAATGTCTATAAGAATAACACAGGATTGGAACTTTGTCTCCCCGTGGGGCGGAGCGCTTTGGGGATTCCTTAAAATCCTTTCTTAGTGGTTACCTACGTTATGGAAAACGTACACGTGTCAATTTCGTGGTAGTAGGTGTAGAACTTTGGCCTGAGGGATAATCGGTGTTAAATAATTATTTAATTGTTAATAAGAATAACACAGGATTAGAACTTTGACTGCCCATGGGGTGGATCCCTATAAGATTTTGTTAAACCCTTTCTTAGTGGTTTCATGGAAAGAGTGCCTACACGTGTCAAATTTCGTAGTTGTAGGTGTAGAGGTTTGACCTGGGGAATGATCGGTGTTTCGTATTTATTTATAGATATAGATTTGTTACATTCGCATTCATAGCTATCCATATCAAATCATTTAAAAGTGCCTTACAGGTTAGTTTACGATCAACTTATTACGTAAAGGTGTTTGCCTTTTTTTGTATTTTAATTGTAAAAATAATTAATTAAATGATTAGTGTTTTAAATAAATACATCTGTGGAGATTCTCATAGGGTATTTTAAAGGTGTATTATGTTTGTTTTTTGGTCTGAAAAGGTTACAAGGCCATCGTCTTTTTGCAACAGGCACTGATAGTAATGGAAAGTATAGGTTAGCTTGTAACGCTAATCATATGAATGGTAGCGTAGGATTTATCTAATTTGCACGTTATCATTATATTAATAGGCAAGCACACGACTCTCCCCCTTTTTCCTCAGCGCGTGTGCATCGTAGGATAAATTCAAGCATACCGTTAATAGAAAGGTATTGTTGTATAGATGTGCAGAAACACCTTATAATTTACACCAGCCCTCAGACTAGTTGCAATGTTAATCTTAGTTTCAATGTTAATCTTATGGAAGAGCAGTAATTAATTGAATTGCATATTTGAAAGTTGATATAATAACAAAATGATAGCCCAACAGCAATAATAGATGTTTTAGGACTAATGTAAATAAAATATGTCACTGACTACTGGAATAGTGACACCCTTTTCTTATCCGTTTAATACCACATACAAAAATAAACCTGGGTGTGAGGGGGGAGGTGGCCGATAAAGGAGAGAGGGAGAGAGAAAAAGGAGAAAAAGATAGGTTATTCGAGAAGTTCACTAATCTCACAAAAATCTAACTATTATACTTTACCAAGTGAGTGTTACTTTAGGAAATGGTTGTTTTTGAACAGCTGTAGTTTAGTTGTTCCTTAAGCTCGTGATGAGAGATGGTCGTTTCCCAGAATTTTGAGGAATGTCCTGAAAAAAAATAATTACGTTTTTCTGGCGGGATTTATTTGATCTCAATATTATTTCGGGGCAGGATTGTGTACTCGAAACAGTAATCTCTAGTGCGATCGTCTTTTACGACCATGATTACGCGGTGCAATCGTCATTTACGGCCATGATTACGCGGTGCAATCGTCATTTACAGCCATGATTACGCGGTGCAATCGTCATTTACGGCCATGATTACGCGGTGCGATCGTCATTTGTGGCCGACAAAACTTAATGTGTGATAATCATTTGCGATCTATATCAAGTGGAACGATCGTCAGTTACGGCCGGTATCACGTGGTCCAATCGTCTGTTTCGGCGGATAGCGATGCGATCGTCATTATTTTTTTATAAACTGTGGTGCGATCGTCATTTATGGCCAATGGTACATGTTGCGATTATAAATTACGGCAACTATAAGGCGGTTCGGTCATCTATTACTATAAGCGTGATTTCTGTATTTTTATTGGAGGGCAAACATGGTCCTGATCATGACTTTTCATATATTACAATAATATTTTCGCCAAATTTTTGGGGGTCGACTGCCCCCTTACCACCCCCGAATTACGCTTGTATCTATTACGTTGATGGTGCATGGTCCGGTATTCTTTTACGGACTATATTACGTTTTGCGATCGTCAATTACGGCCAATGTCATACGGTGCGATTGTCATTCACAGCCGATGTTACGCGATGCGGCAGTTATTTACCATGGGACTGAAACCAAGAGACATAGGCCTAGGACCCTTTAGATCAGACAATGTGCTTTAAGGGGATTCCAGAGCTACCCCTGAGTTTAGGCAACCACTCATTGGTTAGAAAGAGATGAAACTCTAGATTGATAAGAGACAAAGCTACCTGACGCTGTAGGGGCGGATCCAAGGGGGGGGGGCAGTAGGGGCGGTCGCCCCCCAAACCTAAGAATTGTTGTGTTTTATTTTATTATTCAGGCATACGATGAAAGTTTAAATAAATCCGAATGAAAATGTAAGCATCAGAAGCCTCCCGAAACCCCGTTTTTCGGTTCCGTGAGTCAAATTTTGCCGCTCCCGTCTACAAGCTTACATAAAATTCAAACTAACGAACCTAAACGTTTCTTTAAATGAAATAAAATACTCCCCATTAGACAGGTGAAATTTTAAACTTCCATTTTAGTATATAACACATTACTTATACCTTAAAACTTATACTTATTGCTTATTGGTGTACCTAAAAGCGTCTCACAAAAACATGGATATTGCCAGGATCGTGAAGTTGATACAGTTTTGTCAGTTGAAAGACCGATACAGTGTTTTCAACGCAGTCTTGGAGGTAAGTTTTAGCAGCAAAGGTTGCTACAATTGTATTCGGTGATTATACTTTTACTGGATTTCGCCCGCCTACCGTCGTTTGCTATCAGCGGTGTTTTTTTTACAGGGTAGGTTTGATTTTTGTTTAAAACCGCGTAATCCGTTGCTAGGCAATAAATATCCAGTGGCTAGACTAGAAACAAAAAGTGCCTCGAATTATATGTAATGAAGTAAGAGGAAACAAAGATTAGATTGCGTGCAAACAGAAGCTCATCCGCCAAGTATTTTATTTTGTAAAAATGTGGTACGAAATTTCATTTTTCGAGTGGTTGACTCTGGCTATCAGCCTCATTCCTAATTGTATCTTCGCGTAGTATATATAGTTCAGTGTTGCAGATTTCAAATACGTTTTGTAAATACTTTTTCGTGTGGGTAAATAGTAAAACAAATTCATATTACTTGTTCTTAAGACGCCTACAGATGACGTAGAAAAAAGTGTAATGCCTAAATATTTAATATTTATTTACGGTCGGGTGCAGTAGAACTAAAGTAATTTTTGTTTAGCTTTTTTATAAAGTTAAGATTTATTTTTTCTTGAGTACAAGGTAATTGCTATATTATGTTAACTTACTTTCATTCGTTGGATAAATTCATATAGTTAAAAACAATAATGGGGGTGCCAGGGACAATTTTAGCAGCACAGGTTGCTACAATTGTATTCGGTGATTATATTTTACGGGATTTCGCCCGCCTACCAGGGGTACACAGGGAAGGGGGAGAGGTAACTTTCGGTGACCGCCCCCACCAAACATGACATCTGGATCCGCCCCTGTGACGCTGGTGTACCCTTAACGCTTAACGCACCACAAAATGAAGCTACCTTGGGCCGCGTTCAGGGTTCAGACATTCGTTCATGGAGTCACTTCGACTCACATCCCCCTTCAAGAGTCGAGAGGGGGTCAAATCAGCTCAAGCCTATCGGCGCCACACATCTTAATCAGGCCCTGACCATGTTAATTGTGTTCAGTTTCATAATAAGACTAAAGAAATTTCAAAGTTAGTGACAGCTATTCACTCCTCTTTAGTATATAATTTTGTACGGTATTTTCTTTTATTAATTAAGTTTTGGATACCACAGTTAAAATAATAGTTGTACAATTTTATGAATGTGATTCAAAAACCTGTTTTTTACAACACTGAGTAATATTTGGACCAAAACTCACAATTTGGTATCTAAATTTCTAAAATATTCTAGGAGGGCCCCCGGACCCACTTTTTTTGGGGGATCCCCTATCCACGGCACTGTTTATCCGGTATTATAATTAATTTATACCCCGCTTTAGACTTCAACGGATCTGGCCACCTTAGTCCATGTTGCATGTTGTATGATCTTATGTGTTCCTTACTGCCATATATGTTATTGCGTGTGGTTATATGGTTTAGTATACCGTTGTAGAATAGTGAAGCAGGCGTGTTTCCTCTGTTCTGTGGTAAAATACAATTAGCTGACTAAATGCTCATTAGAAAAAATTGTGCATTATATAATTAAAGGTTAAGTAACCTGTACCCATAATATAAGAATTACTTTGGAGCACTGACGGACCAAGGGCGGCGGCATAACCCTAATGACGTACGATGATTTGAAACAGCCTAAACGTGTCATGCTGCAAACGATGATAGGTAAAGTATTTTATGTAATTCAGTACAGTATTTTTTGTGAAATTCAGAAAAAACTGGCTCTTTAAAAGACAGACAGATAAACAAATGACAACACAAATTAAATTTAAATATCTCCACTGAATACAACATTTCACTGCTCAAAGCGATGTAGAAACAAAACTTATTTGATTTCTATCGATAAATACATTCCTTACTTGTAACATCTGGTATTGCTAATAATCTGTCCATCTGCAATTCAAATAACATTGTTCCTCATGTTTATCGTAAAGGCGAAAAACGAACTTTGAGGCCGGCCCATGCCCTTCAGATTGAAAATATCGAAAAATAAAAACCTTTATGCACAACTGGAAATCAGGGCAAATATGTTGATAACTCAATCGACAAAATAGACTCAGAAATAACGGAGGAGTTATCTTAACAAAAATCGGGCTTAGCGTATTAATATATAAGATATAGAATGATAGTAGGCCTAATTTAATAACAATTTCTTGCTGGAATGTCACCAATACTAAAAATGTTAAATTTACCTCACAAAGTTCCTAAATTTAAGCAGAACTAGATTGCCCGAAGATGTCACTGTGTTGACGAAACGCATTCAAGTTAGGAACTGTATAAAAGTAAATTTTAAATTTATAACATAGTTTGATATTTGTTAGTACAATAAATTGAACGGAACTGGTTTTATAAAAGAGAAAGGTAAACTAACCACTATGCCCCAGTCTACTAGATTGACTCTTAATAATTTTAAATATGTGAACTTTCAACTAAAGAGTTCTGTTAGGCCTTGTCATTATGGTATACTTTCCTCTTGTTTTATAGTATTGAATAGTTTATTATCATTGAATTCTGTCATTAAAAATTTCAGCGGTCTTATAGAGTATGTTTTATGCTTGATTGTGCAAAGGATGGGATGTCTGTCTACAGAAAGAGAAGTCCCAACATACCTACACTTCTGTCCCTTAAATAAAACTTAAATTGTAAAATGTGTAATGCAAATTATGACGATTCTGAGAACAAATGGAGGGGAAAAATAAAATGAATATGCAATGTAAAATGTACACTATCAATTTTTGTAGGTTTTGAGGTTTTCTGTCCTTTTGTGGGGAAGGATAAATATAAATAATACAAAAATACAAAATACTTTTAAATTTCAAGATATAAAGGGTAAAAAATTAAACTTAAAATAAGTGCCTAATTTGTACTAACATCTTTTCGTTTTCGTTGTTAGGTAATTTTACTTAAAGAGTACAGTAAAAATATAAAACCTTTTATTACAAGGAGAAGCAAACTCATGCATTTGTATCTTGCTTCATACAAAAAATATAAAAAAACTTACAAAATCTGCTTACAGATATAATTAACTTACAATTATAAAGCTACACTACAAAAGTACTCCTAGCTAATTAAAGATATGATTTTAGTATCGTATAGTATTAGTGAGATTATTAACAAAATAATTGAATGCGTGTCCAACGGGATTAAAATCCAAGTACTGTATTTTGTATTTGACAGTCATACAGCAGTTAAACTAGTTTCCTCTCCTCGACTGAGCGCGAATGTGATAAGTAGTTCCACATACCGGCACACTATAGCAGCACCAGTAAGCCGTCTCGGTATGTAAAGGATGCACGGCAAGCCGTACCTGACTGCCTTTCGGGAGGGCTGACTGGCTTTCGGGCAGATGACTGCCACACCGTGTAATATACCAGCGTGGTGACTGACTTACCGGGCGCAGATGAATGTATATATATATATATATATATATATATATATATACAGTTTTGAAATAATGGTATTTTTGGCATCTGGAGACCTCAAAACTAAAAGTTATCATGGTCCCGGGCCTAGGTCTTACCATGCCGACTACGGTAATAGCTTCTTCCCTAGGCCTATAGGGGAAATTTGCTAAAAGGGTGTGTTTCTTGAAATAATCAACAATCAATTCAACCACCACAAAACTCCACTTCCACCGGAAAATAACACTAAGTAACCTTAACAGTAACTTTGTTTTCATCACATTCAGGTATGAAAGTTCATGGTTCAGAGATAATTTTCTTTAGCACGATATGGGAATGTGGAAAAAGCAGTTTAGGTCAACCCTCACTACCTCTCGGGCAGTTGTCACAAGACGTGTTAGATACATTTTATTAATTAAAAAAAAAACGTCAAAACAACCTCCAAGTTCAGTGGCATGAGTCATACACCAGACTTAACCTGTTTATTATTAGCGAATTTCCCCTCTAGGCGAGAAGCTATTACCGAAGTCGGCATGGGAAGACCTAGGCCCGGGACCATGATAACTTTTCGTTTTGAGGTCCCAGACCCCAAAAACACCATTTGTTCAAAACTGTATAATAGATATGTATATATATATGGTTTTGTACTCCAAAAATGGGTTTTTTGAAGTTCTTTCATGTAATATCTTAAAAAGTCAAATTTTACTTTTTACCATTGCATTCAGCTTTAAAAAACACACAATTTGGTGTTTTGATCATTTCTCTACGTCAACTGGTTACAGATATATTGAAAGTGCTAAACATAGTACAATGTCCAGTGTTATTCTTATGGAGAATAAGACAAATTTTATATCTCGCTTATGTATGAACATATACTAACGAAACATGGTATACGCTTCATCTGGTTGAGGTCTATTATTATTTTCACAACAAAAATTTTATCGATGATTCCCGAAGCAGCAAACCTGCTTACTCAGCCCCCTTGATATTCTTATAGAGAATAAGTAAAATGTAATGACTCCCTTAATTATGAACATAAATTAATAAAACTTGGTATGCGGCTTCACCTTGTTGAGTTATATTTATATTTGCATCAAATCCAATTTTTTTGTGTTTCATGTTGCAGCAAACCTGAGTACTCATTCCCAATGTTATTCTTATAGAGAATAATCAAAATGGTATATATTGCTTATTTATGAATGTATATTGATGAAACTTGGCATGCGGCTGTATGTGATATTAAGACATATATTATTTATTAGAAATTCTCTGAGTATGCAGGTTTGCTGCGACGGGGGTATTGATTATCCATTTCTTTATAAACTGTTCCGGTTAACCCGGGTTTCGGTTTAGCGAGGTCCGGTTAAGTGGGGTTTTACCTTACTGAATTCCCATTTGTTTATTTAAGTTGCCACACAATATTAATGGATTGTACAAATTTTAACTTGCCTACAAAATCCTGTTACATTTCTTCATTTACTTCCATGGCTCTTTCTTTACCCATTGGATAAGTTCCTTTAGGGTATTATCAGAAATATATCTAATTGTTTTCTTCTTAAAATTCATGATTTTGGAATGGTTTAGAAAAATATCAATATTTATTGCATGATAGTCTGAGATTAACGGGTCAATAACTATAATGTTTTGCTCCTGAAAATTTGTAATCAAATTATCGATGGACGTTTCCGATGCAGGCACTCTGACCGGTTTAAGAAGTTGTGGTATGAAGTACAAATCTTTTTATTAGGACTTTTAAACTATTTAATATTTTGTGAAACGTTTGTGAACAATAAATTAGGTACCTCTTAAATAATATAAACTCACCATCACCAGCATTGAATTTCATACAAATAACTTTTTATAGCCTGTAATCAGTTGTTAGGGGTCGAATTTTCAATTGATATGCTGCATCAGAACCGATCGAGTGATGTTAACCATTAAGTGTTTTCCTTAGTGGGTGAGCGGACGACAGCTGTTCCCGGAGCTGCTATCCCCCCCGCTGGGGCGATTGCTCAACTCTCTGTGCTCCGGTCGTGTCGAGAAGGCCGACAACATGATGCAAGGCACACAACTCAAGCTTCTCCTCACCCTCGAAGGAGGTTTGAAAGCGGTGTTCAAACCTCAGTGGTGAGTACAGTTTGAAAGCGGTGTTCAAACCTCAGTGGTAAGTACAGTTTGAAAGCGGTGTTCAAACCTCAGTGGTGAGTACAGTTTGAAAGCGGTGTTCAAACCTCAGTGGTGAGTACAGTTTGAAAGCGGTGTTCAAACCTCAGTGGTGAGTACAGTTTGAAAGCGGTGTTCAAACCTCAGTGGTGAGTACAGTTTGAAAGCGGTGTTCAAACCTCAGTGGTGAGTACAGTTTGAAAGCAGTGTTCAAACCTCAGTGGTGAGTACAGTTTGAAAGCGGTGTTCAAACCTCAGTTTTGAGTACAGTTTGAAAGTGGTGTTCAAACCTCAGTGGTGAGTACAGTTTCAAGGATTTTCCTCGCTTCTGGAATTTTGTACTTTCTCCCCCTTTACATATTAAATGGAGAAAGTATTGGATTCTCATAATAAGTTATCATGGGATTTGATGCTCCCCTGTCCAATGTTATTCTTGGAGAAATTTAATAAACTATAATTTTTCTTATATTTACTTTAACTTATGTTAAAACTTGGTATGTAGGTTAAGTTAACATTGACCAATAGAAAATGTTCGTAATATGTTGCAACCCAACCCTGGGGGATGAGGAGGATTTCCCCCCCTTTAAACGACTGTGTATAGAAAATTACTTTCTAATTCCTCCAGTAAAGGGATTTAGGTGAACATTTGTGATCAAATAGCGTACTACAAGATTTTCTGTGTAAACTACCATACTTTATATTTGATGTAGTAAAATAAAGTAGTTTGTTTATTGAAACAGGGTTAAAAGGGAAAAATATGTGTCAGTGTACTAATTCTGTTTATTTACAAAGTGGAGCACTTATAAAGTTGGTTGGAGTCATTTTGAAGTAATATGTTTTAATTGACATAAACTTGGCAAGTCTTATATATTTAAAATTTTTTTTAAAGTTATGGTAGATTACAGATCAATCAGGTTTCAACGACCAAATAAACAAAATTAAAAAAATCAAGTTTACAATATCAAATAATAGAACAAAAAAGTAGATAAGTTTCAACGTATAACAGATTTTACTCACCCAGAATGTCCATTACCATACTAATAAACTAGCAGGAAATTGCGCTAAATACTAAATACCTTGGACAGGAGATTACAGTCTGTATGTGGCAGGTACAAGAGGACCGAGGTGATCGCAGGGACGGTGTACGCAGGCAAGGACCGCCACAATGGAGAGGTGGCTGCGTTTCACCTGTCGTGGCTGCTGGGTCTGCGCAGGGCTCCGCTCACTGTGGGACGCAGAATCGACCTGCGTCAAGAGGTCAAGCCTGTCGCCACGGCTGAACTGCTGAAAACGTTCTACCAAGAAGGTAATGACTTCACACACGAATAGTCGGTGTTTTGTATTGTTTCTTGATCTGGGAGGATGGAAAATCTTTAAGGATTGTAAACGAGGCTATAAAAGCTGTCAGTCTTCATTTAAAATAGTGCAGAGAGGCAGACTATACTATTTCGTAAATAATATAGCTTAAGACTCAAAAATTGTGGGTAATTTTCCCATTATAGCTTAAGACTCAAAAATTGTGGGTAATTTTCCCATTATAGCTTAAGACTCAAAAATTGTGGGTAATTTTCCCATTATAGCTTAAGACTCAAAAATTGTGGGTAATTTTCCCATTAATCATAATTCACTTAGTTTGATATACCCCTGAACTGGGGTGACTAAATCCTGTGGTTTTATTTTACCTTAAATTTAAAACTACCGTAAGATTTTACTAACCATAATTAAATCCCATATCCTCAACTATGGAATCTTGTTTTGAATTAGTTAACTTTTATTTGATATTGTTTATTATTTTCTTACATGTTATTGTGAAACACTAAGCAGATCAAAACATGTAGCCTTTCTGATTAAAAAATACAGAGTTGTTGTTGCTTAACCCCACAGGAAAATATAAGTTAAAGCGAAGTCGTGTTAACAGTAACAGTGTCGAGGTTAGGTTAACCCTTTCAGTGCCACAGTATATGCGAGGTAGAAAGCACAAAGGGACCTCTTGTCAGCTAAGTAGATTTTTCAGTACAGACGTAATAAGTCATCCGGGTATAAAATATTGATTTTCGGATTTTTGCATATTACTACTCTTTATAATGTCGTTTACAAGACAATCAATTACAAACCAGTTTCGAACGGATAAAATACTCATAATAATCGATAAAGGAGACCGTGTTTTGCCTAGGAATAGGTACTTCTTGTCGCTTATGGAGCAATAACATGGCCGACATGAGGTCCCATTTCTCAAACACACAAGTTCACTTCATATTACTTTAAAAAACAAGTCTTCCCTGAACTCTAGTGGTAACTGAGGGAACTACGACGGGTTTCTCATAACAGGATAACATTGTCTGGTTATAATAATGCCTGCTCCGACATCAGGTACCTTTTTCTTCGTAGGTTTACAAGCCAATAAATGTTATTGATATTACTATTACAGTAGTATTATGTATTTTTCTTAAAAATATACTGTTAATAACTATTAACAATCACTAATAATTACTAATACAACATTCGTGGTAAGTTTGTAAATATAATTTTGTAAGTAGAAAGGTTTGCAGCCATGTATTATCAGTCAGCCAATCACAGCAGTTGTTCCTCCGTTCTTCCCTGAGAATCTACTCCCACTTTACCATCTGCTAATACTATCCAATAATTATGCTGGTTTTATGGTCCTTACCTAGGTTCCTGTAATTATTTACAGAACCCCACGTCTAAAACTTTATGTTGTCGCAATCAGATAATCACAGTCACTGTGAACTCAGTCGTTCTATTACACAATAAGAAACGAAAAGAATATCTCATCAAAAACATCCGAGAGTATTGCAAAGAAGAGTTAAGGATATTCTTTGCCCACAACTAGGACCTGCTATCTAACCTGAACCTCTACCAATGAAACGTGCTGATGAGGCCCCGCCTGATGACCCGCCATCTGTTCCTGGCCCTTTGCCAAGCGTCGCAAGCAATCAGTTTGAAAAAATAAAAATACCCCCGTAGCAGCAAACCTGCATACTTAGCGAATTTCCAATGCATATTAATTTATATTAAAACCACATAAAGCCACATACCAAGTTTCATCAATATACATTCATAAACAAACGATTTATGACATTTTAATTATTCTCTATAAGAATAACATGGCGGCTGAGTATAAGGAACACTAAAAATGGGTATATAACTCAACTAGGTAAAGCCACATACTAAGTTCTATTAATTTATATTCATAATTAAAGGAGATAACACGTTAATTATTCTCCATAAGAATAACATGGGGCTGAGTATGCAGGTTTGCTGCTACGTGGACAATAGGCCAAAAAATGGGTTTTTGTGCAAATATCAATAGACTACAATGAAATGAAGCAATATACCAAGTTTCGCCAGGATAAGTTGATAAATAAGCGAGATATACAATTTTTCTTATCCTCCATAAGAATAGCATTGGACAACGTACTGTGTTTAGCACTTTCAATATTTCTGTAACCAATTGACGTAGAGCAATGATTAAACGACCAAATTGTGCGTCTTTTTAAGCTGATTCCAATGGAAAAAAATAAAATTTTACTTTTTCAAAAATTGTATGTAAAAAACTCAAAAAACCCATTTTTGGGGTACAAAACCCCCCCAAAATGCCCCTTCGGATAGCTCGATCCGTCTGGTTTTCGAACTTTAAGTCATAAATGCTGCTTTACACGTTTGTACCAAATTTCATCAAAATCGGACCTTTTTTACGAGAGTTATCGCACCCACGGACACATATATATATATATATATATATATATATATACAGTTTCGAACGAATGGTGTTTTTGGGGTCTGGGGACCTCAAAACGAAAAGTTACCATGGTCCCGGGCCTAGGTCTTACCATGACGACTACGGTAATAGCTTCTTCCCTATAGGGGAAATTCGCTAAAAGACTTAAGAAAAGTTTCTTATATCATTTTAAAGAATAGATTTTAGGCTTTGTTTTGATATCAAATGCTTAAATATAAATAATAAAGATTTTGTAATGTTTTAAAGTTTTAAAATGCGTTTTTCCCACAAAGCCCATTTTTATTTTACAAAACACAAACGTCTGTAACGTGAACAAAAAAAATCGTATTAATCGTTGTTAATATTATTTTTAACAAACTGTAATTAAAAGCTTAATTTGAAAATATTAATAACTCAAAATCGGAAATTGCCAACAAGAGGTCCCTTTTTGCTTTACGCCTCACATATAGGCTTTTAAATATGCTGAAAAAACATTGTTAATTGCTGCATAAACCATTGCACCGTTAGAAGAACTGTATACAGTTTGAATCTTGTCATGTGGTGTAACCTGGCAAACAGAAACGGAACTAACACAACTAATGCGCCTAGCTTGTAAAGCTTATGGTCCGATACAACTGCTAGCCTGTCAGGTTGTCTGAGCGGTCTAAGACGCTATCTCATCGGCCAGGGGGTAGTACTTGGATCGAGGGTTCAAATCCCATCTCAGTCGGTAATTTTTATGTGCTAATCATGGAGAGGTCTCCTGTCAGTGGCAGAGTTGCTGGGGAGAGCGTACTTAAGCAAACGATGGAGGCAAGCTCCAAGCTGACGGGATAAGTGAATTGTTTGTGAGTTGCATATCTGATCAGATGTTTAGCTACTTTTTAACTATCCTTTCATTGTGTGTGTGTCTATTGAAAATGCAGGTTTTTTCAAATTTTAACTGTTCAAGCATTCAATATATTAAAGCCAACAAAATATCACAGATTTAGAATCATTGCATCTAAATTGCCTGACCATGTCTTTTGCATAATTTGTAAGGCTGACTGACAAGAAACATTGATTATTGATTCAAATTTTGGTGGCTGGACACCTATGATCTCCCAGCTACTTCAGCTGCCGCTCAAAACACCAACAGCCCTTTCCAGGGGCACTTTAGAAACTTAGGTTCTACTCTTAATAGACCTAAATATAATTTTTTTTATAAATTTTGTCTGAGCTTAATTAACACAGTGTAAATCATACCGAAGTTTTTTTAGCGAATTTCCCCTATAGGGAAGAAACTATTACCGCAGTTGGCATGGTAAGACCTAGGCCTGGGACCATGATAACTTTTTGTTTTTAGGTCCCCAGACCCCAAAAACACCATTCGTTCGAAACTGTATGTATATATATTATGTATATATATGTATATAGTATATATATATATATATATATATATATATATATACTATATATATATATGTCCGTGAGCACGATAACTCTCGTAAAAATGATCCGATTTTGATTAAATGTGGTGTAAACGTATAAAGCAACATTTATGACTTTAAGTTTGAAAACCATCCAGATCGCTCCTTCCGAAGGGGTATTTTGGGGGGTTTTGTACCCCAAAAGTGGGTGTTTTGATTTTTTTACATACAAATTTTGAAAAAGTCAAATATTGGGTTTTACCATTGGATTCAGCTTAAAAAAACACACATTTTGGTATTTTGATCATTCCTCGACGTTAATTGGTTACCGAGATATTGAAAGTGCTAAACACAGTACGTTGTCTAATGTTATTCTTATGGAGAAAAGGAAAACTTTTATATCTCGCTTATTTATGAAAGTATACTGATGAAATTTGGTATAAGGCTTCATCTGGTTGTGGTCTATTGCAGCAGCAAACCTGCGTACTCAGCCCCCTTGTTATTCTTAATTATGAATATAAATTAATAAAACCTCTTATATGACTTCACCTAGTTGAGTTATATTGATATTTGCCTGAATACCCATTTTTTCGTTCCTTGTTGTAGCAAACCTGCGTACTCATCCCACATGTTATTCTTATGGAGATTAATCAAAATGGAATATATCGCTTATTTATGAATGTATATTGATGAAACTAGGTATGTGGCTTCACCTAGTTGAGTTATATTGATATTTGCAAAGAAACCAATTGTTTATGTTCCTTGTTTCAGCAAACCTTTGTACTCATCCCCAATGTTATTCTTATGGAGGATAATTAAAATTGTATATATCGCTTATTTGTGAATATATTTTTATGTAACTTGGTATGCGGCTTTTGTGGTATTAAGTCATATATTATAGGCTACATTGGAAATTTGCTGAGTACGCAGGTTTGCTGCGACGGGGGTATTTTGTTCCTTGTTGCAGCAAACCTGCTCCAATGTTGTTCTTATGGAGAATAATTAAAATTGTATATATCGTTTATTTGTGAATATATTTTTATGAAACTTGGTAAGTGGCTTTATGTAGTATTAAGACACTTATATCTCCATTGGAAATTCGCTGAGTATGCAGGTTTGCTGCAACGGGGGTATTTTATTTGTTGTAATCCCCGAAATATAAGGCAGTTGCATAAGTCATACTATATACATATATACATTGATTCAACTACTCCTTTCTGAAGCTTAGTCCTGAAAGGTTTAAATTTAGCTACTAAGATCAAAAAGTCCAAAATTATTTTCACACCCTCAGTAGATGTTTATGAATAGTTAGTGCCCGATTGTAATTCTTTGGATATATACTTTTGCATTACGCGAACTGTACCTCCAATATATTATCCCTTAGAAAAAAATTGTTTATAAGGTGTACCAACTTATACAGCATGACAGTGGTGTTAGGTTATGGTATCGATGAGTAGGAAAACCTATAACCTAATCTAACTGCCGCAGCTCATAGTTAGGTAAGTCATTATAGTGCATAAATACCATTTAGGCATAGGAAATCACGTGTGTACACTTCTCTAATGATCCATTGCATTTTTGCGTACACGTTACATATGTTTCTCGCTGTTCAGGCAACAACACGTGTTTCTACGGAGTGTGCCACTACTGCGGGCCGCACGACCCGGTGTGCGCCGCTGGACAGGTGCTGGAAGGGGCTCTCATACTGTGGCTGCCGCAGGACTTCCCGTTGAAGAAGTTCCGCCACCCCTGGCAAAGGACGTACAAGCCTAATTTGCCAGCCAGGTATTTCCCTTTAAAAATTTAATTTTCTTAAGATTACTTTTAGCCTGACGTGTTTTATTGTAAATGAAAAAACAATATAAACATATAGGTAGTAACACGTTATATGCTAAGAATTATGAGTTTTGGGACCCTAAAATGCTAAAAAATAATAATGTGATTACTTACACGAAAATGATTTCTGGGTATCCAAAATGTTGATTTGAGATGTCTCAGTGTCGATTTTCGCTGAAATTGGTGACTTCATTTCCGGGACGGAAATTCACGTCCTCCGGTACTGGTGCCGGACCTTTTCCAACCCCTCTATTTTCCCCCAACTATTTTTCAGCCCCACACGCACACAGACTCGCAGTAAATAGCTTATTCTTATACAATATTTGTAACAAAATACATATTTGTGTAAAAAATAAATTTACAACCCCTCACACCGCCATTTTCCAAAGTTTTTTAGTGTTCAGAATTTTCAATATATAATGTATGGAAATTCTAAAATCTATAAGCCCTAACCAAAACATTGAAATTGCGAACGACTATATACATCCCCACCCGCCGACACTTTGTTTTAGTGCTGTTACTCCATGATATCCTCATGGTACTTGTCGAAGCACCTGAGTTCGCAAAGTCCAGGTTCGCCTGGGCACACGGCACAAATGTAGACAGTTTCTTTCCGCTTTCCTTCCCTGTGACAAACACGGCACTTTTTGGAGATCCGGGTTCTATTTGCTTTGCGCTTCTCTATTTTTGACAGTCTATGAATACTACCATGTGTCGGTGTCACCATCAGTGGGGCTGGTTTGGGGGGCAGTAGTTCTATCACTTTCAAACGGAAATGGTAGAGGCTCAGTGGATTCTCAAAGTTATGCATGTTGTATAAATAATACACGTTTACCTCGATGCCCTGGAGAAATTGCACAAATATCTTTTTATGCCAGCGAAGCGTTTCCGCTCGCAGGGATAGTTTGACATCATCTGGCCAAGGCGGTCCACTCCTTTCATGTGTGCATTATATTGCATCACTGGTTTAGGCATAATTCTCTCCTGCTTCCTTTTGTTGGTAGTTTTTACCATGTCGTTATCAAAATTGTGAGGAAATATATGTTACGGTCTGCTTATTTTTCCATTTGCCGATCATTATGTTCCCCGCATAGCAAGAAACTAATTGACCTTTGTGGACAATGTGGCCGACTTGACTTGATCGGCGGTGTGTTTCCCATCAATACGAAAAGTGCCTGTGGAATAGGTATTCCGTCGCAAAGTGCTGGAATAGGTAGCAGGTTCTGCGACGGTTAGATTATAAGATAAAACTATTATAAACATTTTCCATAAACAATGAGTGGCCTTTACCGAGGAAATCTCTCTTAAGTTTCATGTCTACTTTCACGGTATGGCTTTTCCTCGCAACATCATCATTTTTCCCTGAATACTCATGGAAACGAAGCATAAGTCCTTCAGGTTCTTTCAATGAATAGATTTTGATACTGTATTTGCGGCGTTTGCCTTTGATGTATTGTCGAAATGCTAAACGGCCAGGCCAGAGCACCATTTCCTCGTCAATTGTTAGCTCTCGAACAGGGTAATAGATCTCTCTCACCTTATTATTAAGGTAGTCAACAATAGATTGTATTTTGAAAGCCCTTTCGTCAGCAGGTTCCAGGTTGTCCGGTGTTCCAGCCCTAGAAAAATGCATAGGATGAGTTGACATCTGTCTCGTGACATACTGGCTGAAAACTGTACTGTTTCGACTAAACAACCGATGTGTTTTCCAATAGTCTTGCAATCTATTCATTCTAATAGTTCCGGTGTGCAGTAGTAGGCCTAAGAAGATTATAAGTTCGGAAACTACCAAGTCTTTCCATTTTGTGATGCGTGATTTGATGGTAGTATTTGGGCCACAGCAAAATTCTAGGGTATACCTGTTGGTTTCAGCTACAATATTCTTTAGAAAGATAATGTCTAATAATAAACGAAACCAATCAATTGGTTTATTATCCTGGTATTGCCACAAGAAGACCAGGTTCCCCTTAAGGGCCCATTCTACATAAGCGTGGATCCCGTGACGGGATCCCCGCGTGACCGCGCCAAAATTTTGTGCAAATTACTCGTGGCGGGATCCCTGTCGCGTGGAGCACACATGAAACCCGTTGGGCCATTCTACACAAAGCGGTTTAGACGCTTCAGTAACATGAACTTTATTATGATTTGTATTCCCCTGTAAATTTTAATAATTTTATGTAAAATATTATGTACATGGAACAAAATTTTGTTCTGGTAGTTTTTGCATTTTTACTTTCTCCCCCTTATAGTATATGGAGTAGGCTATAAATATGTATTGTTTTCGTCAATTTTTTTTTAATTTGAGTTATTAGTGGAAATATTTATTTCAATGGTCCCTGATTCTAAAAAGATGGTTTTCGGAGCGATGTCTGTCTGTCTGGATGTGTACAGAGCTGGAGACCGCACCCGTGGTCCAATTTGGTATGTATGTACTAATTCACAATATCTCCAGGTATTATTTTTATTTTTTTTTTTATTTTAAAGGTTAATTTTCCCCAAAAATCGCTAAAAAACTGAAAAACCAAATTTCTTAAAAACGGCTCTAATGATTTTGATTAACATTTAGAGGATTGTAGAGCTTTGGGTTTCCAACAAAATGACACCACCAGCATGTCTAAAAATTCGGGTTCAGAAATTACAGGGCTTGAAATTCCCAAAATTCTGTTTTTTTTTATTTTTCTTAAATATTTTTAAGTGCTAAATATAATTTACCTATCCACCATTAAGGAAAGCTCAAAAATCTCATCAGTTTAGTATTTTTAAATATACTACGCTTACTGGTTGCTTACAAAATTGAAACTTTCATTTAGCAGTAAACACAGTACTTTGTCCAATGTTATTCTTATGGAGAGTACAAAAATTACAATTTTCCTCTTATTTATTAGTCGGGTCAAGTTAGCATTAACCAACCAAAATCGCTAAAAAACTGAAAAACCAAATTTCTTAAAAACGGCTCTAATGATTTTGAGAAACATTTAGAGGATTGTAGAGCTTTGGGTTTCCAACAAAATGACACCACCCGCATGTCTAAAAATTTGGGTTCAGAAATTACAGGGCTTAAAATTCCCAAAATTCTGTTATTTTTGTATTTTTCTTAAATATTTTAAGTGCTAAATAGAATTTACCTATCCACCATTAAGGAAAGCTCAAAAATCTCATCAGTTTAGTATTTTTTAAATATTATACTACGCTTACTGGTTGCTTAAAAAATTGAAACTTTCATTTAGCAGTAAACACAGTACTTTGTCCAATGTTATTCTTATGGAGAATATAAAAATTACAATTTTCCTCTTATTCATTGATCAGGTCAAGTTAGCATTAACCAACAGAGTACATTCAACATATGAATACCCCTAACCCTGGGGGGATAAGGGGGCGATTCCCCTCTTAAAACCACTGTGTGTAGCAAAGGGTTTTATAGTGACTTCCAAAAATGGAACTTGGTTGAACATTAAATGTTCTGAAAAAGGTTTTTGTAGAAGATGTTCTGTGCATTATACCGTACTTTATATTCTATAGTTAGTAAAAAAAAAATAATTTAGTCATTAAAGTTGGACTAAAAGGGAGAAAGTACGTGTCAGTTTCCTGATGCCGTTTTCTTTACCTGTTATATTTTTTACAAAATAAGCCTATAAAACTATATATATTCTGAAAATAAACTTAAATTAGGATAACACAACTATCTTGGAACATACAATTTTTACCTATGACATTGTTTCCTAGGAGTGGTCGCACCCCTTTTCAAATTTTTTCACAAATTATCAAACTTCAACCCACCACAAAAAAAACTGTTGAAAGGATTTTTACTCTACAGCATACATTGATTTATTGTGAACTTAGCAATACTAAATACAAGTAAAATTATAATAAATAACAATGTTTTTTGGTATTTAACAAAACCAGTCTGCAAGTCACCTAGAAACAGCCTGCCACTTGAGGGTTATAAAGATTTTCAATAGTTACCCTAGCTTAGCACTGTTTTAAACCCAACTTGACAATAGATACGAAGTGAGTTACCGCGTGCGATGAAGACGCTACGTGTAGAATTGCTGGGCGGGATTCCCGTCACGCGATTGACGCGGACGTCCGCGTCAGCTCCGCGCTCCCGCCTCCTATCACGTCCTCCCGCGATGGGAAGCGACGTGTAGACACGCCAATCTAACTCAATGGTTCCTGTCGAGCGCGCGGCCCCGACGCGGGAATCCCGTCACGGGTTTCACGCTCGTGTAGAATGGGCCTAAATGGAATGTCCCGTAAACCCACCATGCCACCAGGAGAATGGGGTGGCGACCATCGAGTGGGGGTGATGTCGGTGCCATCTTCGTCTGAACTCGCAGAGCTGGATTCAGATTCATCATTCTCAGAAACACGTTTTCAATTAATTCAGAGTCATCGTGTTCCTCCATTGCACTAAAACTAAGTAAACACACTGACATGACAGTAAACACCGAAAAAGAACCGAAGCGCACCAAAAGTTATAGCGAAGCACGTACAAATAGCGGCAATTGTTCACAACCTTCCCCACCCGCACGCAGCTGAGCTCACACTGAAGCAATGTTTGCAGCAGGAGGATATTGGCATCCGCCAATCGCGCGAGTGGCGCGGGGCGGGAGTTCACGACCTCCGCACACGTCATGTTAAACAAATAGAGAATTAAAGTACATGCGAGTACATATTTAAAAAACCCATCAAGATTATTTCTTCTTATTACTTACTTGCTTGTAATTATTTTACAAACCCTGTTTTGCCAAGACCTTCCATTTGAGGGATTTTTCAACATCCAACAATTTACAAAATGTCTTCATCTAACCTCTACAATTTTCTCTTTTAACACATTGATTGCTAAAGGAAAATAACAGTATTTTTCCAGAAGCTGATATTACATAACATTACACACACGCATACAAGAGGGCGCCACGTCAAAACTAAAACTGCACAAAAAGTAACCTCACTTCGATACACAATGCTACACCTCAGTCGAGGTTCCCGTCTCAGTGCTACGGGCAGACTGATGCATTATGTTTGTGTGTTACAAAGCGTGGGAAAACCCGTGCGCAGCTGCCGCATGGCGATCGGGTGCGTGGGAATTCCCGCGTGTAGCACTCATGTGTTAATAAGGCTTTGTATTCTTTTGATTAAATTTGATTTAATCAACAGAGTAAGTTACCATGGAATTGTATTTTGTTATTGTAAATTATGAATGTAGGAATAAGACTCATTTTATTATGGCACCATTTATGTATATTTGTATATATATATATACCGTATATATATATATATATATATATATATATATATATATATATATATATATATATATATATAATGAATACAGAAAGTTTGAATTGAATTAAATCTTTTACCAACACTAGATAAAAAGCTGATCAGTAAGTACAAATTTTACTTACAAAACTATGTAAAAGGGTATTAATATTTTTAAGGTAGTGGGGTGCAAGAATTGATTGTTACTAGTAAGCTGATGTATATTTTCAAAGTAATTAGTTTACATATTTATTTTATAAAGATTTTGTATTACAGTGAACAGCTTAACCGGCCCCTGTTTAAATGCCCATCAGTTGAAAGGCCCCTTCCCGACAAAAAGTATAAATCATTTAATTGCCAGCTGACTGTTTTGGCTTATACAATTTATCCCAATTTTCCCTTTTTTATAGATAAAACAAGGTTGATTGCCAAGTTCGGCAGATAATGTGTGTCTCAATTGTTGTTTCCGGCCGGTAACACGTTACAGTCTTGGTTTTCGGCTATGAAATATGGTGAAATCAACGTTTTTGGCCAATCAAACATTTTCCGGTTGCTGTTTTTTAGCCTTAAACACGTTTGCTACTGAGTGACACATATAAGCGTCGCTCTGGTCACTTCCATTGACTGAGGTAGAACATCAATCCTTACATCCTCTTAACATATCAAAATACTTCTCTTTGCAACTCTTTCATATATTATTCTTCATCCTGAGTAAGATTTTCAAACTGATTATGCAACTTTTGTTGGTTGCAGTCCTTTTGTTGAGTTGGTTTGCCTAGGTTACAGTGGATTAGGTCATCTGGTTTATAATTAAAATTAACTTATATATTATTGTGATTAGGTTTTTTATGGAGGGCACCACCATGGAGAGGATCGTCACTGCCCTGTTTCCAGAACATCCGCTGCACCCACAAGTTCATTTCTGATGGGTAAAGGACATTCCCCTCTTCAGCATTGAAGAGTTGGAAACTTCTGTTCTCTCCTTGAAGAACATCAAGGCTCCTGGACCTAATGCGATTCCCAGCAAGGCCCTGAAGAAAGTCTTTTCTGTGAATCCCCGGTTGTTGCTGAAGACGTACCACGCCTGCCTATCCGAGGGGGTGTTCCCCACTCATTGGGAAACGGCTAGACTTTTACTCTTCAGCAAGGGGAAAGGTGACCCTGACCTGCCGTCTTCCTGCAGGCGCCTCTGCATGTTGGACACGGCGGGTAAACTTTTTGAAAAGTTTATTCGCTACCGACTGAATTCTTCCGTGGCAGCTGCTGGGAATCTGTTCCCCCGACAGTGCGGCTTCAGAAAGGGGCTATCAACAAATTACACAATTACTGAGGTTCAAAAAGCGGGGGCAAGAGCTGAGAGCCACAACCATTTCTCCCGTCGAGTAGTGCTTCTTGTTACGCCGTCCTGGTGGTCGCTGGAGTCAAACCTTTCAAGCTCCTGGCAGGGGAGAGGAAGGCGATTACCATCCTTACCGATTACTTACCGTCCTTACCGATTTTAAAATCAGTAAGGAAAGTACCAGATCCAAAGTGCACTCCTGCACCTACCAGCAGTGGCAACATAGCTGGGAACAGAAGACCCGGGGACGATGGACTGCCGAGACTCGTCAAGCAAGTCCAACCTTGAGTGGAATGGCGGAACGGCGAGGTGGATTACTACCTAACACAGTTCCTCACAGGTCACGTCTATTTCAGGTCATTCCTGCACCTGACGGGCAAAGCCGGTTCACCTGGAGGCCACACGTTCACTTGGTGCATTTTCGGTGGACACGGTTTGTGAAAATATGATGGAGAGCGAGGACAACTCAGACTGTTTGTTGTGTTTGTCAAGGGAATACTCCACAGAAAAAAGACTGATCTAGACCGGGGAGCGGACTAGATCGAATGATCAGACAGCTGGAAAGGGAGCGAGCCTTGTGGGCTTAAGCCAAATTTAGGCCTAGCCTGAAGTAATGTGACAAACAATTCCAGGTTAGATTCCTAAATAGTAGAGAGGGGTTTTTAGTGGGTTTTGTAGTAGGAGTCCCACACTGCAGGTTGGTCACCTGTGTGCGTAAATGTATTTTTCCCTCCTATCCCTCAAAAAAAAGGTTATTTTAGGAGTTAAGAGTTATATTCATTTTTTTAGACACCGTTTTTGTGCACTAATGTATTATGTTGGATAAAGTACTTTGACTATGACTGTGGTAAGTTGTAAATCAAATTAAAAATTAAATATCAGTTAAATTATTATTTCTATGACTTATTATGTACTTGGTTTTGATTAGCTCATATTAGTTCCTGCGTTCCCTTACAGGTGGGAGTTGGACGCCAGCTACTGCCAGGTTGTCCGCCGCAACGAGTTGTACTCCAGAGGTCCTCGCTTGTTGGACATCATCGACACCGCCGTATTTGACTTATTATGTACTTGGTTTTGATTAGCTCATATTAGTTCCTGCGTTCCCTTACAGGTGGGAGTTGGACGCCAGCTACTGCCAGGTTGTCCGCCGCAACGAGTTGTACTCCAGAGGTCCTCGCTTGTTGGACATCATCGACACCGCCGTATTTGACTTATTATGTACTTGGTTTTGATTAGCTCATATTAGTTCCTGCGTTCCCTTACAGGTGGGAGTTGGACGCCAGCTACTGCCAGGTTGTCCGCCGCAACGAGTTGTACTCCAGAGGTCCTCGCTTGTTGGACATCATCGACACCGCCGTATTTGACTTATTATGTACTTGGTTTTGATTAGCTCATATTAGTTCCTGCGTTCCCTTACAGGTGGGAGTTGGACGCCAGCTACTGCCAGGTTGTCCGCCGCAACGAGTTGTACTCCAGAGGTCCTCGCTTGTTGGACATCATCGACACCGCCGTATTTGACTTATTATGTACTTGGTTTTGATTAGCTCATATTAGTTCCTGCGTTCCCTTACAGGTGGGAGTTGGACGCCAGCTACTGCCAGGTTGTCCGCCGCAACGAGTTGTACTCCAGAGGTCCTCGCTTGTTGGACATCATCGACACCGCCGTATTTGACTTATTATGTACTTGGTTTTGATTAGCTCATATTAGTTCCTGCGTTCCCTTACAGGTGGGAGTTGGACGCCAGCTACTGCCAGGTTGTCCGCCGCAACGAGTTGTACTCCAGAGGTCCTCGCTTGTTGGACATCATCGACACCGCCGTATTTGACTTATTATGTACTTGGTTTTGATTAGCTCATATTAGTTCCTGCGTTCCCTTACAGGTGGGAGTTGGACGCCAGCTACTGCCAGGTTGTCCGCCGCAACGAGTTGTACTCCAGAGGTCCTCGCTTGTTGGACATCATCGACACCGCCGTATTTGACTTATTATGTACTTGGTTTTGATTAGCTCATATTAGTTCCTGCGTTTCCTTACAGGTGGGAGTTGGACGCCAGCTACTGCCAGGTTGTCCGCCGCAACGAGTTGTACTCCAGAGGTCCTCGCTTGTTGGACATCATCGACACCGCCGTATTTGACTTCCTCATCGGCAATGGGGATCGCCATCATTACGAAGTTTTCCAAAATATCAACGACTCTGCTGTTTTATTTATTGACAATGGGAAAAGGTGTGTGCATTAGTGTTTACGGGATGTAATAAAAGACGTCTTACAACACTTAAGATATATTTACACTTATACTGATTCACATACAGACGGTAAACATATATATATAAAAGATGGTACTAGGCTATCGATTTCAACCAGTCACACCAGTCATCATCAGGCCAATGAGAGAACTCATTGGCCTGATGATGACTGGTGTGACTGGTCGAAATCGATAGCCTATTACCATCTTTTATATATATGTTTACCGTCTTTATGTGAATCAGTATAAGTGTAAATATATCTTAAGTGTTGTAAGACGTCTTTTATTACATCCCGTAAGTAATGACAACACGTAATATGCTAATTAAAAAGTTCATTAGTGTTTCTTCCATTTTTTATTTGATTTGTCTTCGGTGATTTTAGGCCTTTAAAGCTATTAATTTTGGTAATGCAGGGTATCAATCGAAAGCTCTTAACCTTAAGATGTGCCTTTTGACGTTTTGAAAACATTCACCTTCAGGGGTCTGCCCCTGGGCTTTTAAAGACCCAATTTTGATCTTATATAGTCAAACATGTTTTAAATGAAAACACTTTAAAACATCTGGCCCATGCCTGCGGGATTCCCATGTGGAGAATTAGACACCAATAGTTAGTGTTTATTTAAATTGTTGAATTATTTTTAAAATCATAAAAAAATGTGGATTAATAAGAAATTACAAATTTAAAATCATTCACCATTTAAAAAGTTGTACACCCTTAATGTATAACAATAGTGAATGTTAAATATTAAATTATATAGACAGACTGTTAACTCATTGGAGACTTAGTTTTTTAATGACTGTACGGCCCCAGAAACCAAGGCAACACTAAATAGACAGGCCGTATTGCTCCCCCAGCATCACGTCATCATACGCGTTGGCAATCACTTAATGTTTTGTGATCAGCTGCTTTGTTTTCCACTCTTGTTAGAAAACCAAAATATAACCTTTTTTTAAGACGAGATGATAGGTCAATTGATTATAAGCTCTCAACTACAAATAGCTGATCTTAAATGAAAAATTACGTCATTGCCGTCGCGAATATTGACGTAAGTTCGGGGGAGCTTTACGGCCTGTTTATTTAGTGTTGCCTTGCAGAAATCCATTCAATTCCAATATTTTGCAGTTTTTTAGTAAATTAATTGTACAAAATCTGCTTTTGCTACTAATTGGGCAAACAGTGTTTTTCTTGAAGCTGGACAAATTCTTTTTAATATAAAATTAAAAAAATAAAATTCATATTTTAAATTTATTTTTATAAAAATGACAATGATCATTTACAGTTTTGTTAAAGCAAGTTTATAATAAAAATAAAAATAAATGTCTAATCAGTTGTAAGTTTAGTGCAAAAACTACTTCCTTTCATAAAAAGTTTAGTTTTTTACTTTATCTAAAAAATCAATTTGTTTATATGATTTGTTTTAGTAAAACCACTTTTTTCTTGAATAATTTGGACTTTTACTCGTTTGCTAGACAATGTATCCCAATGCAATATTTTACGTATAAAAATCATTCATGGGTATTTATAAGCCTAAAGAAAATAGAAGTTAAAAAAAGCATATGGTATTACATCACTACGGATCCACTCTGTGATTAAGATTTTGGGCCAAAACAGCTGTCACGGAACCGTTCCGTGAAAAGTATTCAATGGGTTAACATTAATTGGTTTTGAAAAGCAAGCCATTCTTAGGGAACGGATTTTTGCCCATTGAGTTTAAAACCATAATCTTCATCATTTATTTTATTTATTTATTTCCACGGTCAGAACCAATATACAAAAATTTTACATTTATGGTTACATGGCATTCAACAAACAATACAGAATAGTCATGTTATTAAGATAAAGGAAAATGTATTGAGAGTATAATATGCTGACAGTTTGTTACTGCTTACAAATGAAAACCTTACAATATAAATTAGGAGAGCAGTTAACCGGGTTTGTTTCAATGACTAGTGGTTCTCATTTTTCTTATTTATTCTCGAAGAATAATGATTCAGATCGGATCGAAGTTGTTATAACAAAGTTCTCGCTCTCACCAATTTCATGTTGAAAAAAGTGGTATAAAGATTTGAAAGGTCATTCAACTAATAATTGAGCAGCTTTAGTTTTTAGGAAGAGCATCAAACGAATTGGGTATAAATTAAAAGGTAGCATATTTGACATTTAAAATTAAAAACGACATTACTGATTCGATGTTTTAAATTTTAAATTTAATATATATCAGTAAGAAGAGTGCCTTCAAGAATGAAAGCATTTATTTGATTTTAAGTTCATTAAAATTACTCTGCTACGGATCGAGCAATCCTTGAAATATTTTACATCACCTTTTTTTAGCACAAAATAATAAATAATTTATGTATCTGGATTTTTTCTAAAAATTTTCTTTTAGCGAATTTCCCCTATAGGGAAGAAGCTATTACCGTAGATCTCATGGTAAGACTTAAGCCCGAGACCATGATAATTTTTTGTTTTGAGGTCCCCAGATGACAAAAACACTATTCGTTCAAATTTTATATATATGTATATATATATATTGCTTGACTTGTATATTAGGGCTACTAATATTATTATTTTTAAAATCATTACTAACGAGTACCCTTTTTTTGAAACATTTGTTATGACTAGTTTCAACCATAATGGCCATCTTCAGAGTCACATAACCTCAACATTGACTGAAGGTTATGTGACTCTGAAGATGGCCATTATGGTTGAAACTAGTCATAAAAAATGTTTCAAAAAAAGGGTACTCGTTAGTAATGATTTTAAAAATAAGTATATATATATGTGTGTGTGTGTGTGTGTGTGTGTGTGTGTGTGTGTGTGTGTCCGTGAATGTGATAACATGAGTAAAAAACATCCGATTTCGATGAAATTTGGCTCAAATGTGTAGAGTAAAATTCATGACTAAGTTAGAAAACCAGAAAAATCGGACCATGGGAAGGTAGGTTTATGGGGGTTTTAAATTTTCCAAAAATCAGTTTTTTGCATTTTTCAGCCTACAATTTTTAAAAAACTTAATTTTAGTTTTTACCATGTTATAGAGCTTAAAAAAGCAAATAATATAGTATTTTGAATTATTAACCTAGGTTAAGTGGTTGCGGAGAAAATGAGAGAACTCATTGGCCTGATGATGACTGGTGTGACTGGTCGAAATCGATAGCCTATTACCATCTTTTATATATATGTTTACCGTCTTTATGTGAATCAGTATAAGTGTAAATATATCTTAAGTGTTGTAAGACGTCTTTTATTACATCCCGTAAGTAATGACAACACGTAATATGCTAATTAAAAAGTTCATTAGTGTTTCTTCCATTTTTTATTTGATTTGTCTTCGGTGATTTTAGGCCTTTAAAGCTATTAATTTTGGTAATGCAGGGTATCAATCGAAAGCTCTTAACCTTAAGATGTGCCTTTTGACGTTTTGAAAACATTCACCTTCAGGGGTCTGCCCCTGGGCTTTTAAAGACCCAATTTTGATCTTATATAGTCAAACATGTTTTAAATGAAAACACTTTAAAACATCTGGCCCATGCCTGCGGGATTCCCATGTGGAGAATTAGACACCAATAGTTAGTGTTTATTTAAATTGTTGAATTATTTTTAAAATCATAAAAAAATGTGGATTAATAAGAAATTACAAATTTAAAATCATTCACCATTTAAAAAGTTGTACACCCTTAATGTATAACAATAGTGAATGTTAAATATTAAATTATATAGACAGACTGTTAACTCATTGGAGACTTAGTTTTTTAATGACTGTACGGCCCCAGAAACCAAGGCAACACTAAATAGACAGGCCGTATTGCTCCCCCAGCATCACGTCATCATACGCGTTGGCAATCACTTAATGTTTTGTGATCAGCTGCTTTGTTTTCCACTCTTGTTAGAAAACCAAAATATAACCTTTTTTTAAGACGAGATGATAGGTCAATTGATTATAAGCTCTCAACTACAAATAGCTGATCTTAAATGAAAAATTACGTCATTGCCGTCGCGAATATTGACGTAAGTTCGGGGGAGCTTTACGGCCTGTTTATTTAGTGTTGCCTTGCAGAAATCCATTCAATTCCAATATTTTGCAGTTTTTTAGTAAATTAATTGTACAAAATCTGCTTTTGCTACTAATTGGGCAAACGGTGTTTTTCTTGAAGCTGGACAAATTCTTTTTAATATAAAATTAAAAAAATAAAATTCATATTTTAAATTTATTTTTATAAAAATGACAATGATCATTTACAGTTTTGTTAAAGCAAGTTTATAATAAAAATAAAAATAAATGTCTAATCAGTTGTATAGTTTAGTGCAAAAACTACTTCCTTTCATAAAAAGTTTAGTTTTTTACTTTATCTAAAAAATCAATTTGTTTATATGATTTGTTTTAGTAAAACCACTTTTTTCTTGAATAATTTGGACTTTTACTCGTTTGCTAGACAATGTATCCCAATGCAATATTTTACGTATAAAAATCATTCATGGGTATTTATAAGCCTAAAGAAAATAGAAGTTAAAAAAAGCATATGGTATTACATCACTACGGATCCACTCTGTGATTAAGATTTTGGGCCAAAACAGCTGTCACGGAACCGTTCCGTGAAAAGTATTCAATGGGTTAACATTAATTGGTTTTGAAAAGCAAGCCATTCTTAGGGAACGGATTTTTGCCCATTGAGTTTAAAACCATAATCTTAATCATTTATTTTATTTATTTATTTCCACGGTCAGAACCAATATACAAAAATTTTACATTTATGGTTACATGGCATTCAACAAACAATACAGAATAGTCATGTTATTAAGATAAAGGAAAATGTATTGAGAGTATAATATGCTGACAGTTTGTTACTGCTTACAAATGAAAACCTTACAATATAAATTAGGAGAGCAGTTAACCGGGTTTGTTTCAATGACTAGTGGTTCTCATTTTTCTTATTTATCCTCGAAGAACAATGATTCAGATCGGATCGAAGTTGTTATAACAAAGTTCTCGCTCTCACCAATTTCATGTTGAAAAAAGTGGTATAAAGATTTGAAAGGTCATTCAACTAATAATTGAGCAGCTTTAGTTTTTAGGAGGAGCATCAAACGAATTGGGTATAAATTAAAAGGTAGCATATTTGACATTTAAAATTAAAAACGACATTACTGATTCGATGTTTTAAATTTTAAATTTAATATATATCAGTAAGAAGAGTGCCTTCAAGAATGAAAGCATTTATTTGATTTTAAGTTCATTAAAATTACTCTGCTACGGATCGAGCAATCCTTGAAATATTTTACATCACCTTTTTTTAGCACAAAATAATAAATAATTTATGTATCTGGATTTTTTCTAAAAATTTTCTTTTAGCGAATTTCCCCTATAGGGAAGAAGCTATTACCGTAGATCTCATGGTAAGACTTAAGCCCGAGACCATGATAATTTTTTGTTTTGAGGTCCCCAGATGACAAAAACACTATTCGTTCAAATTTATATATATGTATATATATATATTGCTTGACTTGTATATTAGGGCTACTAATATTATTATTTTTAAAATCATTACTAACGAGTACCCTTTTTTTGAAACATTTTTTATGACTAGTTTCAACCATAATGGCCATCTTCAGAGTCACATAACCTCAACATTGACTGAAGGTTATGTGACTCTGAAGATGGCCATTATGGTTGAAACTAGTCATAAAAAATGTTTCAAAAAAAGGGTACTCGTTAGTAATGATTTTAAAAATAAGTATATATATATATATATATATATATATATATATATATATATATATATATGTGTGTGTGTGTGTGTGTCCGTGAATGTGATAACATGAGTAAAAAACATCCGATTTCGATGAAATTTGGCTCAAATGTGTAGAGTAAAATTCATGACTTTAAGTTAGAAAACCAGAAAAATCGGACCATGGGAAGGTAGGTTTATGGGGGTTTTAAATTTTCCAAAAATCAGTTTTTTGCATTTTTCAGCCTACAATTTTTAAAAAACTTAATTTTGGTTTTTACCATGTTATAGAGCTTAAAAAAGCAAATAATATAGTATTTTGAATTATTAACCTAGGTTAAGTGGTTGCGGAGAAAATCCGAAAAAACCTACTCATAAAATCTCCCATGTTAATCTTATCGGAAAAAGGTTTTTGGCATTTCCTCAGTTATTTTAATGTAAACTTCACATTTGCATTTAGAAATCTGTTCAGTTCCACAAAACAATCATTTTGGTGTTTAAATTGTGATTCTACGCCCAACCGTTGCTGAGATATTCAAAGTGCTAAACACAGTACGTTGTCCAATGTTATCCTTATGGAGAATAAATAAAATTTGATATCTCGATTATTTATGAATGTATGTTGATAAAACTTGCTATGTGGCTTCACGTAGTACTGGTATATTGATATTTGCACAACAAATTTATTTTTTGTTGATTATTCCTGTAGCAGCATACCTGCGTACTCAGGCCCTATGTTATTCTTATGGAGGATAAGTAAAATGTAATGACTCCCTTAATTTTGAACATAAATTAATAATACCCCCGTCGCAGCAAACCTGCGTACTCAGCGAATTTCCAATGCATATATATTGGTATCATTACTACCTAGAGCCACTCACCAAGTTTCACAAAAATACATTAATTAATAAGTGATATATAGCATTTTATTTTTTCTCTATAAGAATAACATTATAATTGAGTACGCAGGTTTGCTGCAACAAAGAAGATATGAAATGTATTTTTTTGCAATTATCAATATAACTCAACCAGGTGAAGTTACATACCAAGTTTTATTAATTTGGATTCATAACTAAGGGAGATATAAAACTTTACTTATTATCCATATGAATAACATGGGGCGTGAGTATGCAGGTTTGCTGCTACTGGGAAAATCAAAAAATCTTTTTTTGTGCTAATATCAATATACCACGACTAGTTGAAGCCACATACCAAGTTTCATCAATATACATATATAAATAATCGAAATATAACATTTTATTTATTCTCTATAAGGATAAGATTGGACAACGTTCTGTGTTTAGCACTTTGAATATCACTGCAACAGTTGGATGTAAAACAACAATTAAAACGCCAAAATGATTGTTTTGTAGAGCTAAACTGATTGGTAGAAAGAAATGTGGAGTTTTTAGTGAAGTTATCTGAGGAAAATCTAAAAACGGTATTCCCATAAGATTAACATGGGAAATTTTATGGGCACATTTTTTGACTTTTTTCTACAACCACTAAACCTAGCTTAATGATTCAAAATACCACATTGTTTGTTTTTTAAGCTCTATAAAATGGCTATAACCAAAATCTAGTGTTTTTTAAATTTTAGGGTGAAAAGTTCAAAAAACTGATTTTTGGAAAATTTGAAACCCCCATAAAACCCCCTTCCCGTAGACCGATCGATCTGGTTTTCGGACTTAAAGTCATAAATGTTCCTCTCCACATTTGTGCCAAATTTCATCAAAATCAGGCGCTTCTTTCAAAAGTTATTGCGGTAACGGACACACATATATATATATATATATATATATACATATATATAACCTGCTTACTCAGCCCCCATGTTATTCTTATGGAGAATAACTAAAATGTTATATAGCGCTTATTTATGATTGAATATTGATGAAACTTGGCATGTGGCTTCGCCTAGTTAAATTATATTTATATTAGCATAAAAATCAATTGTTTGTGTTCCTTGCTTCAGTAAACCTACGTACTCATTACCAATGTTATTCTTATGGAGAATAATTAAAATCGCTTATATGTGAATATATTTTTATGAAACTTGGTACGCGGCTTTATGTGGAATTCAGACAAATATTATGCATTGGAAATTCGCTGAGTACGCAGGTTTGCTGCGACGGGGCTATTTTAATTAAGATATCAATATTTAAGAAATTTAAGTGGCTTCCATTTTGAAACAATAAAAGCTGAAAATGTTAAATTCAATGCAAAAGTTTGAAACGAGACTAATACACAAGTCATATTTCAAGCCAGTGTCTCAGTGATTCTTAAGATATGTTTCATTTATAAAAAATGCATACAGACAGAAAACAGAGTGAAATGTACCATATGTTGTATGGCATTTGTATTTTGTTATGACTCCAGGAAAAAACATCCTGAAGTTTTGTTATAAAACACCCTGTATTCAAATCAATACCATAGATTTATCTAATAAATATGCAATTTATTTCATTCTAAAAGTAATGTTTTTTTGCAGTTTCGGAAACCCATTTGTAGACCACATTGATATTTTGGCTCCTCTCTATCAGTGCTGCAGGTACTGTACTCTTTGTTGTTATATGTAGATAATTTATTTCAAAAACTAACATCTTATTACACAATGTAATTTGCTGAATAACAAAGATCACTGAAGAATACATTGATTTTGAGAAGGTTAAATTATAGTTATTACTGTTGTAAAGATGGTTTTTAATCATTTTAATTAAAAATCTGCTTGAAGTTAAGGCTATTAAATTAAGTATATAGTTATCCAAATTGAATTTTTTCCAGAAATCTTGGACTAGTTGAGGTATGGTTCCTCTGGCACCAATAAGAAGGCCATACACTTCAAATTCAATGATCTTGCATTTTTCCGAATAATAGTTAATAGTTTTAGCGAATTTCCCCTATAGGGAAGAAGCTATTACCGTAGGTCTCGTGGTAAGAATTAAGCCCGAGACCATGATAACTTTTTGTTTTGAGGTCTCCAGATGCCAAAAACACTATTCGTTCAAATTTATATATATGTATATATGTGTGTCCGTTAACACGATAACTTGAATAAAAAACGTCCGATTTTGATGAAATTTGGCTCAAAGGTGTAAAATGACATTCATGACTTTAAGTTCGAAAACCAGAAAAATCGGACCATGGAAAAAGAGGTTTATGGGGGTTTTAAAATTTTCCAAAAATCACTTTTTTGCATTTTTCACCCTAAACTTTTTAAAAACTTAATTTTGGTTTTGACTGTGTTATAGAGCTTAAAAAAACAAATAATATTGTATTTTGAATTATTAACCTAGGTTAAGTAGTTGCGGAGAAAATCCAAAAAACCTACTCATAAAATCTCCCATGTTAATCTTATGGGAAAAATGTTTTTAGATTTTCCTCAGCTTATTTTAATGTAAACTTCACATTTGCTTTTACCAACCTGTTCATTTCCATAAAACAATCATTTTGGTGTTTAAATTGTGATTCTATGCCCAACTGTGCAGAGATATTCAAAGTACTAAACACAGTACGTTGTCCAATGTTATCCTTATGGGGAATAAATAAAATTTGATATCTCGATTATTTATGAATGTATGTTGATGAAATTTGGTATATGGCTTCACGTAGTACTGGTACTATATAGGCTTCATCTAGTTTAATTCTATTTATATTTGCATAAAAGCAATTTGTTGTGTTCCTTGTTTCATCAAACCTACGTACTCATTTCCAATGTTATTCTTATAGAGAATAATTAAAATTGTATATTTGCACAGAAATTGATTTTTTTATTATTCCTGTAGCAGCAAACCTGCGTACTCAGCCCCCATGTTATTCTTATAGAGAATAAGTTAAATGTAATGATTCCCTTAATTATGAACATAAATTAATAAAACTTGGTATGTAGCTTTACCTGGTTGAGTTAGATTGATAATTATATAAAAACCCATTTTTTTGTTCCTTGTTGCAGCAAACCTGCTTTCTCAGCCTCCATGTTATTCTTATGGAGAATAACTAGAATGTTATAAAGCGCTTATTTATGATTGAATATTGATGGAACATGGTATGTGGCTTCTCCTAGTTAAATTCTATTTATATTTGCATAAAAAAACAATTGTTTGTGTTCCTTGTTTCAGCAAACCTACGTACTCATTACCAATGTTATTCTTATGGAGAATAATTAAAATCGCTTATATGTGAATATATTTTTATGAATCTTGGTATGCGGCTTTATGTGGTATTAAGACATATTATGCATTGGAAATTCGCTGAGTACGCAGGTTTGCTGCGACGGGGGTATTTTCATATATCTTGATTTTTTCCCTGTGGACCTTTAAAGGTTGGTTTTCATTTTGCTCGAGTCTTACTGTTGGATCTATTAAATCCTCGGTTGTTCTTTCTCCCGATGACTATAACATCGCTGCGTCTCACAGAGCCTCCATCCTCAAGTCCCGTCACTTCCTCATAAACATCATATTTATTAATTCACTGCACAATTTTGGTTCTGTTGCAATTATTTTTTTTGATTTTGCCAATTTGCAAAGTTAATTTTTAAGTAGAAATAGGATCAACTTTTTTATTACTAAACTTTAAAAAATTACTCCATTTTATTTTTGTAAGAAACCGTTTTTGTAGGAACCATCCTTTTTAGCGAATTTCCCCTATAGGGAAGAAGATATTACCGTAGTCGGCATGGTAAGAGCTAGGCCCGTTATAACTTTTCGTTTTGAGGTCCCCAAAAACAACATTTGTTCAAAACTGTACATATATTTGTGTCCGTGGGTGCGATAACTCTCGTAAAAGTGGTCCGATTTTGATGAAATTTGGTACAAATGTGTAAAGCAACATTTTATGACTAAGTTCGAAAACCAGCCAGGTCGCTCCATCCAAAGCGATATTTTGGGGGGATTTTGTACCCCAAAAATGTTTTTTTTTAATTTTTTACATGTAATATTTTAAAAAGTCAAATTTTAGTTCTTACCATTGGATTTAGCTTTAAAAAACACACAATTTTGTGTTGTGATCATTTTGATATTGAAAGTGCTATAGACAGTACGTTGTCCAATGCTATTCTTATGGAGAATAAGAAAAAATGTATATATCGCTTATTTATGAACGTATACTAACAAAACTTGGTATACGGCTTCATCTGGTTGTGGTCTATTTTTATTTGCACACAAAAAAATTTTTACCTATAATTCCCATAGCAGCAAATCTGCGTATTCAGCCCCCATGTTATTATTATAGAGAATAAGTAAAATGTAATGTTTTCCTTAATTATGAACATAAATTAATAAAACTTGCTATGTGCCTTCACCTTGTTGAGTTATTGATATTTGCATAAAAACTAATTTTTTCTGTTCCTTGTTGCAGCAAACCTGCATACTCATCTCCCATGTTATTCTTATGAAGAATAATCGAAAGGGTATATATCGCTTATTTATGAATGTATATTGATGAAACTTGGTATATGGCTTCACCTAGTTGAGTTATATTGATATTTGCATGAAAACCCATGTTGTGTTCCTTGTTGCAGCAAACCTGCTTACTCAGCCCCCATGTAATTATGATAGAGAAAAATTAAAAAATTATATGTTGCATATTTATTAATGAATATTGATGAAACTTGGTACGTGGCTTCATCTAGTTTAATTCTATTTATATTTGCATAAAAACAATTTGTTGTGTTCCTTGTTTAATCAAACCTACGGACTCATTTCCAATGTTATTCTTATAGAGAGTAATTAAAATTGTATATATCGCTTTTTTGTGAATTTAATTTTATGAAACTTGGTATGCGGCTCAATGTGCAATTAAGACATATCATATGCATTGGAAATTCGCTGAGTACGCAGGTTTTCTGCGACGGGAGAATTTTATTTATAGGAACCCCATTTTATTTATTATGATTGGGGAACCAGTTATTGACTCATCTTGTATTCTAAGTCTTCTTCATGGTTCTATACACAAAAAACGTGATAGTTTTACGTAATCTTCATCTGCATGCATGTTACAGGTTAAGATCGACGACGTGGATCCGCCTGCTGTGGCTACAGATGAAGACAGTGAGCGAGCCGCTGCGGGAGGTGCTGGAGTGGAGCCACATCGCCCCCGTGCTGTCCGACCCCCACCTGACTGCGCTAGACCGTCGGCTGCTGGTCACCATCGCAGCTGTGCAGGTGTGCTTCACTGAGCGCAATGGCCAGGACAATGTCATAGTCAACGATTAGGACGTCCACATCACCACTGTGCTGTCCGACCCCCACCTGACTGCGCTAGACCGCCGGCTGCTGGTCACCATCGCAGCTGTGCAGGTGTGTTCACCGAGCGCAATGGCCGGGACAATGTCATAGTCAACGATTAGGACGTCCACATCACCACTGTGCTGTCCGACCCCCTGTTGGTCACCATCGCAGCTGTGCAGGTGTGCTTCACTGAGCGCAATGGCCAGGACAATGTCATAGTCAACGATTAGGACGTCCACATCACCACTGTGCTGTCCGACCCCCTGTTGGTCACCATCGCAGCTGTGCAGGTGTGCTTCACTGAGTGCAATAGCCAGGACAATGTCATAGTCAACGATTAGGACGTCCACATCACCACTGTGCTGTCCGACCCCCACCTGACTTAGCTTGACCGCCGGCTGAAGGTCACCATCGCAGCTGTGCAGGTGTGCTTCACCGAGTGCAACGGCTAAGACAATGTCATAGTCAACAATTAGGACGTCCACATCACCATTGTGCTGTCCGACCCCCACCTGACTGCGATCGACCGCCGGCTACTGGTCACCATCGCAGATGTGCAGGGGTGCTTCACCGAGTGCAACGGCTAGGTCAATGTCATAGTCAACGATAAGGATGTCCACATCACCACTGTGCTGTCTGACCCCATCTGACTGCGCCCTACTGCCAGCTGCAGCTGTAGCTCAGATTGTGCTACTGTCAACTATTTATTTTAGTTATTTACGTTAACTTTTAAAATATCTTCACCCCAGAAAGTGTGATGATAATCAACTTATGTTTGCTTCCTGACACACCAACTGTGTTATTATCCCCTCCTTGAGAGGATAAGTAATAGTTGACAGCAGTACACTCTGTTGGTGATTAGTGTAAACTATGTCCTCTTTGAATCCTGGCACACACAAAACTAGGAACACATTTTACAATGGCAATGATAAATCTATGGTAATACTGTTAATGTGGTCAAGGCTTTAACTGACTGGGTAGCACAGTGGTTAGGTTGCCCACCTCATAATCTAAGGTTCGCCAAATCAATCCGGAAAATCTAATTATTTTCTGAAGATGAGATGGTGGAAAATGCTCAGTCAGAAACTGATCCAGCATGGAACCCACTTAGAAATAAATGTTTTGCGCCCGAATTCATGCAGCACCCTACCCAGCAGCCGCATGTACACCACACCAACAAGCCACGCCCTCGTTCCCACTCCGTTCACAATATCAGCAGTTTTTAACTTCCAGTATCTAGCGTAAATTTATGGGACCCTTGGAAACGATGGTATTGTATACAGCAATTATAGAAACATAACTGTGTAGCTGAAGGGGGCTGTGTAAGTTTTTAGTCTGGTATAAAAATGTACTTGTTTACTTATCATGTAAATTTAAATATTTTATTCAATCCGAATCCACCCTTTGCACCTCTGGTTAATAATTGGAAATAACACAAAGGGGTGTTCCAACCCCAAAACCTGTAGGTTAGGCAACCTTTTCAAATACGCCTAATACAATTAGTAATTATTTTATAACTAAGACACAGGGAATTCACCTAAGTTTGCTAGTACTTTTCATAAACATTTCAAATTTGTATTTTAATTCATGCATTACAGTTTACAATTTCATGATAACAATATAAATGTTCTTTTTCAAGCAAAATATATCACCAGTATTGAATTATTTTCACAAAGTACTAACAACAGCGAGATTAATTATTTTTATATTGTCATATTTTCTGACTACCTTACCTTTATTTATTTTTTTTTTTTACTTTTTCATGTCTGTTGGCATCCCTGATGAGGAGTGAGCAACCAGACCGTTGATGACCTGTTATCGGTCATAGGGTGTGGTCTGTTGGTACAGGACATGTGGCTGCAGGGGGTGTGCACCAAATGAATTCGGGCGCGAAACATTTATTACTGTACGGGTCAGTTCCTCACCAAACGAATTCTGCATTCCGTGAAGATTTGATATTTGATTTACCCAGTTTCAATTTATTATTGGTGTATGGGCTCTGAATAGGTGTATTTGTGTTTGAATAATACCTTAGGCCTCCATCCCTCGGGCGTTAGTTGCAGTGTTATTCTAATACACATTTACATGTGCATGATTCAGTTGCATGATTACTCAATTAAGAAAGGTATAAATAATTCAAAAGGTTTACCACGGAATACAGCACTCACAACTGATGAATTCCCCGGGTGAAACTGAGGACTGCAGCAGGTTATTTCATAAAGCCTCCATATTATTCCTCTCCTGGCATGATTTACAAATACTCCCTATGAATGACCCAAGCTACAGTGTTAGTAAAAATTAATATCAGGTTCCAATTGAGACTTAATTTAAGTTTCTACCTCCGCTGATCAATCCAATTGCATGTAAAACGTTAAGGCCTCTCCACACTTAGTCGAATCTTGGTGAGCAACGGCAAACATGGGAATATAAACGGATAGCCCCCGCTCATGATATTTCTGCTGATTATTTACGTTGCTTTATGATGAATTGTTGGAACCTTTTGAAGGACTCACCGAGTTGCTCATGCTAGTCACTCACCAATACGGCCAAAGTTAAGACGTTTCAATAACAAAAGTGGTGTTGTATAAGACAAAGGAACTTGGGGTCAAATCATTTGGATTTTTTTTTATATTGCAAGTACAGCGAGGTTAGCCTGCTCATTATAAAAGGTAAATTGTAAAATATATACTCATATAAAGAAATTGTGTTTTAAACCAACATTTTGTACTATATACATGTTTTGTGTGAATAATTTTTTACTCTGTGTAATATTTTTGTTATCTTTTTGCAATTTAAACTATTTCTTTTTGTAAAACTTTAATTAGATTTAATTAAAGTTTAATTAGATAATTAGATTTGTTTTCAAGAAATTGTATATTCTGTAACTTTTATTAATGTCATAGATGTTTATTCTGTAAATGTAACTTTTGTTTTAATATTATATATGTAAATACATTTAATATAAATTGGAAAGTTAAACTAATTTCCCCTTCTTCCCTCCCGTGCACTTGGGCCGAAACCTTTAGTCTCTCAAGATTACGTTGCAGACACACAAAACTGTATGCAGATGATATTCACTTCACTACTTTCACTTACATGGCACGAGGAAAAAAGATCACAAACTATATATCACAATGGTTGCATGCAGGGCAGTAGAGAGTCTTTATGGGACCCTGCCCTGCAAAATTACTTGACTGGACCCCCCACCTCACCATCCCTACTTAAAATACATATCCCATCCCTATTTAAAATATGTATCCAATCTTCACTTTAAATACATGGCCAGATATCCATGATCCAGTCCTGGACGGTATAGCTGTTATTTTGGTCCATAAGAGTTCAAATCAAAATACCCCCCTCGCAGCAAACCTGCATACTCAGCAGGTTTATTCCAATGCATATATATGTTTTAACAGTGCATAAAGCCGCTTACCAAGTTTCTTTAATATATATTCATAAATAAGCAATATATAACATTTTAATTAATTATTCACAATAAGAATAACATGATGGGGGCTGAGCACGCACGTCTGCTGCAACAAGAAACACAAAGTAAGTGTTTTTATACAAATATTAATTTAACTCAACTAGGTGAGGCCACAAATCAAGTTTCATCAATATAAATTCATAAATAAGCGATTACACCATTTTAATTATTCTCCATAAGAATAACATGGAAGCAGAGTACGCAGGACAGGGAACACAAAAAATGTGTTATTATGGAAATTTAATGAAACTCAACTATGTGAAGCCATGATGTAAGAACCAGAAATAGGTGTGCTCCAACGCCGACCAAATTCAGTAACATTCTACGCATCCCCCGAAGTTGACGGGTCATTTGTTTTGATTTTGAACATGTGTTTTATTTTTACCATAAGCAATCCGTTCTGATGTAAACATTAAAAGGTAAACAAACAAGATGAAAATGATAGATGGTGGTTTGTTGGACGACTACCAGCTGATTTTCCCCAAAGATGACGACACTAAAGCTACGGAAGAGCCCACCTATGTCTGGTTCTTACATTGTGATGTAAAGCCAAATCCCAAGTTTTATTAATTTATGTTCATACTTAAAGGAGATATGATATTTTACTTTTCCCCATAAGAATAACATGGGGACTGAGTATGCAGGTTTGCTGCTACAGGAGTCATCGGTAAAAAATTCTGTTTTTGTGCTAATTACAATAGACCAAAGCCAAATGACGCCATATACCAAATTTTGTCAGTATACGTTCATAAATAAGCGAGATATAAAATTGTTCTTATTCTCCTTAAGAATAACATTGGACTACGTGCTGTGTTTAGCACTTTCAATATCTCTGAACCAATTGACATAGAACAATGATCAAAACACTACATTTTATGTTTTTTAAGCTGAATCCAATGGTGAAAACTAAAATTTTATTTTGTAAAAGATTCAAAATGAGTTTTTGAATCCCACACAATGTGATTTTTTTTTATGGGTTTTTGTAAGCAATTTTAAAAACCCATTTTTGGGGTACAAAACGCCCCTAAAATACCTCTTTGGATTGGTCAATCTGTCTGGTTTTTGAATTTAAAGTCATAAATGCTGCTTTACATGTTTGTACTAAATTTCATAAAAATCGGACCATTTTTACGAGAGATATCGGTCTCACAGATACATATAGGTATATTTATATATACAGTTTTGAACGAATTGTGTTTTTGGCATCTGGGGACTACAAGACGAAAAGTTATCATGGTCCCGGGCCTAGGACTTGCCATGCCGACTATGGTAATAGCTTCTTTCCTACAGGGGAAATTCAATAATAAAATAAAGGAAATAAATTATTAAGACAGCTGTTACTTTGCATTATTTTTTATTATCAGTTGTGCTAGATTTTTTTATTGTTAATTATTATTTTATGTTCTGATGCTTTAACTTTTTATTGTTTCCAATATTTTCATCAGAGCCACGTTCACTATAGTGTGACTCTAGGTAAGGCAGATTTTATTTTAAAAACTTACTGTTAAATAGTTTTTATAATATTTGTTTTATAGTTTAATATTATAGTTGAAAAGTTTATTTTGTGTTTAAACTGTATGCACATGATCTTTAAGTAATATTAACCATTTTTATGAGACCGGCCATGTACTGAATTCAAATTTTGGTCAAATTTAGTGAATGACCATTCGTCATTAATGAATTACAACCTGAATTTTTTATATGATCATAAAATACCTACAACAAGTAATATTTCATCTTTTTTTCATGATTAGTGTTAAAATTAAAGGGGGTTTCACGTCCTATCCAATAAATGACCGGGGTGCAAAGGGTTAGTAATATTTTGGGCTGGACCTGGGCATATAGTCACATAATTGACCAGTGCGGTCATTTACTGAATTATAACCTAAATTCTTTAAATTATCTCAAAATTCCTACAAATAGTAATAATTAATCTTTTTTCGTGACTACAGTTAAAATTGAAAGGTTTTTTACGTCCTAACCAGTAAATGACCGGGGTGGTTTATAAAGGGATAGTAATATTTTGGGCTGGACATGTTCAATCACTTTATTTTAAAGGGAGCTATAGCAGAGAGACGATTAGATTAAGAGTTAATTAGAAATTATGACTTTTGGCGGGGTATTTATTATGCGAAGAGAATGAATTATAGGACTTCAGGTGTCCTTTATGAAAAAAACATGTTTTGATTTAATAGCGGTAAAGCCCCGTTCGCAATGAGGTGGGACGGCCGTCACGGTATTTTTTATAGGGGGAGCACGTACTGGACCGGGCGGGCGGACACGCCATCTTGGAAATGTCCTGAAGTTCGTAGCTCCATACTTTTTAGAAACGGCGGATGATGCGGCCGTTACCGGCTGTCCCGCTTTAGTGTGCGCACTCCCATTTGTTACGAACTTTCAAAACCTCCTGTACCACCCGCTTAATTCGTACCGCCCAGTGCGCGTGGGGCTTAATATTTACAGAAAACTACATATTACTCAAATGTTTAGGCTCTATGGGAAGGTTAAACAGACCAACCCATGACAAATCCTGCTCCAAAGCTCATTATTAAATCACCCTCCCTCTTATTGTTTAAAAAAAGTGTTTTATTTTCAGAAACATGGAGGGCACGAATATATGGTCGAAATAGATGTTGAAGTAATAGACACTTTGCTAAGAGGCCCTACTCAAGATTTAATTACTCATTGGATGAACTTAGTGTAATGCAATGCAAGAAGAAAAATCTGGAAGAATGTCAACAAACAAAGCTTTGAAAATGTAGAGCATACCAAAAGGTACTCTTATAAAAAAAACTGCATACTGACGAACCACTCAAAATAAAAATGGGGGCCATCTCCAATTCTGACAGCCGAAGAAAAGAAGAGACTGGGACATTGGATCCTTGGGAAGTCAAAACTAGGGTTTCCAATGCATCCAGAAGAGGTTTTCATCACAATGCAGAAAGTAATGCAGGAGACCAACAAAGAAAACCCCTTCAAATGCAATAACAGACCTGGCAGGACATGGCTATATTCTTTCTTAAAAAGGGATCCTGAAATTAGCAAAAGGAATGCATAAACTATCTCCAAAGCCAGAGCGTGTGGAACCAAAACTGCCATTCGTGATTGGTTTGATGGACTACGAAACTACCTAATTGAAGAAGCCGCAGATGATATACTGGAGGATCCTAAACGAATTTTGATCCTAGATGAAACAGGATGAGTGTCGACTTGCCCTAAGACCGGCAAAGTATTAGGTCCAAACATTTCAAGAGTTTTTATGAAGTTTCTTCTGGTTCAGAAAAGGGATATATTACGGTTCTTTGCTCTTATTTCGCCGATGGTAGCTCCATAACACCTATGATAGTGTATCCTTATAAAAGAATACCAAGAGATGTGGCTGAGTCAGTTCCCAAGAATCTTTTGCGATAGGAAGTAAGTGACTCAGGATGGATGATTGGTGCTACTTTTTTTAGTACATTGCCAATGTTATTTATCCCTTCTTGGTTCAAGAAAATTCCAAATTTCCAGTTCTACTTCTCCCAGATGGCCACGAATCCCACATAAATGAAGAATTGTATAAATTTTGTAAAAAGAAGACAATTTTGATCTACTGTTTACTGATGTCCAACGCAACTCATATTCTTAAGCTGTGTGATGTGGCCATCTTCAGGCCGTTGACAAATGCTCGGAGAAAAGAAGTTAGAAGGATTAAGCAAAAGAGTAGCAAGGCTATTTCCAATCAAAACTTTGCCCCACTCTTTTTCAGCGCTTTTAAAGCGGTCACCAAAGAAACCATAAGAAATGGGTTCAAAGTATGTGGCTTCTTTCGATGCAGATATAAGGTTGATTACAACAATGTATATCAAATCGAAGAGAGGAGTTGAAGTTAACGCGATTACCGCTGGTGACGAAACTGGAGCTGTTGCATCGATCCCAAAGAAAGATTGCAAAACTGCTTTAAATGTGATTGAAACGGTGATAGGGAAAGAAACAGCAGTGTTTTCTTCAAAGACGTTTCCAGCAGTAAATGTGGAGAGCCAGCCGACCCTAAACAAATTTTAATGTTTAATTCTGGAGAACTTTGTTTCAAAAACATGCAGCAGCTATAGAAGCAGATATCAACCTTTCTGCCAATGAAGATATCAACATATCTGGAATGCAATCTGAAACAAAAATAATAAACCAAAGGATGAAGAAAGACATTTAAGAGGTTCATTGAAACTTAACCTAGAAACGATTTTATCTGATGCCCAGATGGAACCCTCTGATCCTCAGCAGGGGACAAATACAGAAAATCTGCAGATCGATATCCACCGCCAATCTGAAGATTCGACACCTGTAAAGTCCTCCTTAATCCAAGAAGACCCTTGGGCCAAGCACTTACACTGGCCTGTGGTTCCTGAGAAAAACGAGCTAGATGAGTTTGGGAGAAAATGAAAATGCCATTTGCAATCACATCCAAAAAATGAAGATTGAGAATACAATGATGCAAAAATCAAGATAAAAATCGAAAAAGAAGAAGACGCGAAGAAAAGAAAACCGATAGAATGATAAGGAGAGAAGAATAAGATAACGAAAAAAGAGGAAGAAAGAAGCCCGCGAAAGTTTTGAGAGTTGGCTTCAACAAAAAACAAAACAAAGAGATAAAAGAAAGGCTACAAGAGTTTAAACACAAATAGTTTATATCCATAATTAGAATAGGAAATACCTTATTCAAAATAGTTTTATTTTTCTTTATTGTTGCAATTGTTGTGTTCGAATTTTATTATTAAATTTTATACAAAAGTTTTTTTTGTCTTAGTCGAAATCAACCCGGTCATTCACTTAAACATGACCGGTCATTTACTGAAACGAGACCGGTCATTTGCTGAAACTATATACGACATGGTTTTCTAGAAAATCTACTATAACTTATTTCTCTATATTTACAGTTATAGTTAATATTGTATGTTGATCGTTATATCTTAGTAATAGTTAGGCAATGTAAAAAACACTGTACACTATTTAGTATGTGAGAGTAATAAGTTGATCCGAGATCTCACCCTGAACAGGTCATTCACTGGTGCACTCTCCCTAGTTTCATTTCATTTATTTCCAACGGCAAAACGCCAATTTGTACAAAAGTGTTACAAATATGTTACATTTATGACAAAATAGCAGGTGCAGGGAAAAATAATAAACAACAGGAACAAATACTTATAAGTGGTTATCAAACAGGATGGCAGCTTAGATATAATACATATATAATAATGAAATTTGAAGTGAATAATCGGTCTACCGGAAATCCCAGTCCGTCAGTCGGGTCTTCTTCCCAGTCGATAGGGTGTTTCTAGCAAAGTATACATATATATATTTCTCTTTCCCTAAAACTGTGATTCAGTCATACATTGCACTGCCAATTCACATAACATTAAAACGATATAAATGATTTTAATTTATTTCATTTGATCCATTAAAATCTTTAGTGGCCGAATAAAGGCCATATGATATATGTGAATTAAGTAAATGCTTTTTAATTTGTAATGCTTATTTTTTCCATAGAATTGACATATATAAACCTCGATGATGTCATTTGACACTACTTTGCATTAAAACTCTCCATTGTACTTGATACTTTTGGTTTCTTGGTTATTCCCATCCGTAGCCTTTGCCACTCTCACAGTACACACAAGGAATATTTGACCAGTGAGTTAAAATATAATACATGGGAGTCACTACTTTCTGACGAGAGTAACATTCAAAAAGTGTGCCGTCGTATTCTGGAACTCGACTGGGGTCCCAACCCAACCCTTAAAGACTTCACGAAAGTAAAAACTTGCTGCGTTTTTCAGAGAGCGGATGAGTCGCACATACAGGGACCACACAGGCACATTCAGTCGACCACATAAGGGAGCCCTGCAGGCGATTCGGAATCGCAGAACATTGGAGGCCCCGCTCAATCGCCATCCTGATGACCCACCCTAGAAGAACTTCGACAGTGAGCAGCCGTGCAGTTGACGGAAGACCGTCACGTTATTTCTAACTAATAGCCATGTTTTTTTCTGAATTAGCGAACACATGATCGTCAATTTGTAAGTATTGGCAGATCTCCCGCTCATGCTGTGATTGCCTTCATATCTCATCCATTTTGGAGAGGGGAGGGGTTTAGTGGATAATCGTATATTTGAAGAGTCCCACACTGCCCCCGCAGGAGCGGGGGTGTGCGAAAAGCAGTCCCACCAAAGTGATATTTTGTTCTGTTGTTGTGTCAACTTGGTGGTGGGATGGTGTCATTCAGTGTCAAGAAGGTTTATTAGTATAACTGGAGGTAACACTGCTTCACTATTTTTGAAGAAAAAGCAGGCCGGTGATTTTGTCAGGTTGGCACACTGGTGAGGCAAATTTCTCGTTCTTTGGTTTCTCGTTCTATCCTTGTTGGTTGTTTTATTCCTATAAGTGAATCTATACATTCAAATCTCTGGAATATAAGTAATATACAAGTTGGAACAAATTCATTTTTTGGTTTGATTTATGCATCTACTCTTGTCGTGAAATATATTATAAGTGATGAGCAAATAAACAAACACAAGTTTATTACTATTCAAATAATGAGTAGATATTTGTTTGAGTCACTTTGTCGACTCCTTTGATTTCAGCGAGTAGTTCTTTGCCTCACCAAAACATTGTAAAGAACGGGTCGCAATTTTGTTCATCAGTGTTACCTCCAGTATACCAATTTAACTCCTTGTTCGGCGTACAACAGTGGCTTGTTGTGTTGGTTGCTATCTTTATATATAATTCTGTAAGCGAAATTTTTAAGTCAAAATTGTGGGAGTTTGGAAAATTGCAGAATGATGGAAGGCAGCTCAAATTAAAGGAATTGATCCCAGGGACTCGGGAAAAATAGCAGAATTTCTAAAAGATTGCCAACAAACGAGAAATAACGTAAAACATTCCCCATAAGAAAAGTATGGGAATTTATAAAGTCTTCTTTGTTTACAATAAACATGTGATTAAGTATCTACTTTGTTTACCAAGTGGCATATGTCCCTACATATATATATAAAATTCTAAAAGCGAACCGGTCCTCACGAAATATCTCGAGCTAGGAAGAAGTTAAGTTAGGCTGTGACGAATTATTTTACAGCATGAAGGCTAAGGACGAGGGGAAAAATATCAGAAATGGCAAAAATTACGTGGGCTACGCCCCATTGGACTTCAAAGATCCAATGAATATTTTATGGAAATATCACTAAAGGGGTTTTATTAATCAGCAAAATTAACTAATGACCAGCTATGATTATCCACTAACACAAGAACTATATCTTAGGGGCTATAGCCCCTGTAAGCCAAAAATTATTATTGTTGTTATTGTTGTGTATCAATGGGAGATTTAGAGATCGTCCCGCCAGAACTACTGCCAACATAACGGAGTAAAAACTGGCTTTCACAACGGCACGCATTTTAAACTACGAGCAGTGACTCCAGATTATACGTAGAGCTCATTTTATTGGACAGGACTGACATTACATTTTATACGGATCAATAAAAAGGTAAAGCAGGCAACACCCTGATGAAATTGCATCATGACCTATTTGATAGAATTCTAAATGATCTAATTTTTTTAAGTTGAATGTATAACGAATGATATTGAGAGCTCTTTTAATATGAATATAATTTTAATGTGTTTTATTAAAACTGCTAATGCAATATATACAACGTTGATGAAAACATATAAAACAATACAAACACGATAAATTTATTTTTTATAGCAACACATCATATTGAACTAGTGATAATGTGATACTATAGCAGGTTTTTTGAGGTATTATACGGTTAACTAGTTAAACCTTTGAAATGTCAAATGAGCAGACTTTGTTAGCATGTTTTCTGCTGCTCTCTTCGGATTTTGGTTATCATACTCTATGTTATTCGATTCCCTGTAGTTCCCCATTTCTCTACAAGGTAGAAGTGTTATGAACTTCCATTCTCTTTCGTATCCTTCATTCTTCCATTCTTCTCTTCCTCACTTCCTCTTCCAAAGTTTAGTTGCGCGCATGACATAATTGTTTGGTACAGGGGTTCAAGTCAGAGAGCAGTGTCCTCGGCATATATCTACACTAATATTTTTAATTCCCTTTAGAAATCACTGAATCTTCCTAAGAATAGGATGGGTTGTTTTTATTTTAAACGTCTACGCCTTTGAGAGATTTAAAAGAAAGAGAAGGTCGTAAATTGTCAGTGACAGCAGTCGTGTTATATAGGGGGCGTGGCTTCTTCTGATTTATGTAAGGTAGGAGGGATTTGTTTCAAAGAATTAAACTGAAGTTATCTTTTCTCAAAAAAATAATCCGGGAGTAGACTATTCCGTGTGGTCATCCTCAACCATAGATATATCCAAAAGTGCCAAAAGCTTATTAAATAAAATACAGTCTCACGTCACATAATCCTAAGCCACTCAGAGGTAGGTGGCGCTTCCTATGATTGGCATGCTGTAAGAGAAAAGAGACGCGCAAACTCGAAATCTCATTGGCTAGGTTTTAAAGACTTCCTTCGTAATGGCACTTCCACTGAAGGTTTTATAGCGTTCAGACTGTGAGTGGCACCACCTCCCCTGAAAGTCCCCCCAACTAGTCATTCTCTATTTGTAACAAACGTTTAATTTATTGCTATCCTAAACAGTGAGTCGGGAAAGACACGTGTTTGTTTCAGTTTTGTGTTCAGTGCGATCGCGATGAAATATTGTGCGGTGACTTTGGTGGTCTGGTGAGGGACAGTGCTTCGATGTTTGTGTTATTATTGTAAACGTCGTTGTGAAGTCATTCGCCGTTTGGCTTGTTAGTGCGTTATAGTTTTTGTTACTCAAATTTTATTGTTATTGGGTACTTGAAATCAGTTTTCATGTGCGGAATAAGTTTAAATTTATAGGTTAGAATATTATGGACGAACAGAGTCGGATGATGCATCCTGTTACTGGTCAAGTAGGTATGATGCCACAAAGTTACGGAATGCAACCTGTAGATCCAAATCATGGAGCACCTGCCACTCCAGATCAAGATACGAGAAAACAGGATATTGGTGAAATTCTCCAACAAATAATGAACATTACTGATCAATCTCTGGATGAAGCTCAAGCAAGGTAAATTTTATCAGTTCAGTTTTAGGTTAGGTTTACTAAGGTTAAGTAAACAATGGAGTAGCCTTCACAGAGTCAGTAGTTTTAGTTTCTTTTAGTTTCTTTGGTTAACACTTTGGGGTAGACTTTCATAAGCAGATATAAATAACCGAATGAAATTATTTAATACGTTATATCTATTATCTTATTCGGTTATGGGGGTTATTTAAGTTTCGGTTATGTTACCTATGTTTCAGTTTAGCTGTATTGAAATTTGTCTGGATAACAAACATTAATTTCTCTATTACTTAAACAAGTAGGCCTATTGCCAGGAACAACATTATCTCATGTCATTGTCATGTTTGTTTATTTCAATTTTATTTTCAGTTTAATTGAAAAACAAACCAAACATGACGTAATAACTAGGATTCAAACGATAAAATATTTTGCAATCCATGATAAATCAAACTTATTGATATAACGTACCAAACAATTTAAATCGGTTATTTACATCGTTCCGCTTATGAAAGTCCAACCACACTTTGTTAGCCTAGATTCAGTATGCTTACATACTGGGCTCTATTTCTCTATTATATTTTATTTTGCGATTAAAACCTGATGCAGCCTACATGGGAAGTGTATGCCTGGGTTAAACTGGTAAGCCTGTGCTTAGGCCTAGGCCTACTTCTCCAAGAATTAGATCTGTTGCGACTCATATTTGTTGAATTCAATGGTGCAAATTTTCACTTTTAGAGTTTGAGATAAGGCCCAAATTTCTTAAAATGTGGTTTAAGGCACGATCTAGGGTTAACTTATCGTATCTCTTAAAGTGTAAAATAGATCTCTGTAAATGTTCGGCTTTAGATTATTGTGCTTAGGCCTAACTAGGTCCTAGCCTTTAGGTTAAATTAAGATTCTTTTTTTCTAGATGCTCAGGTAGGCCTATTGAAAATAAATAGTTCATTTGTTCGGATACAGTAAATTTAATCCTACGATAGGTCAAAGTTACCACCAACCATCAGGTAACTTATGTGTTTTCTGGCATTCATTTTCAACCAGAATAAGTTAAACAGTCTGATACTGTACTGTACTCCGGTATTGACATTTAATTAGAGTACCGGCAGGTATTACACCATGGTGGAAAGAAAAAAATAGGTGTGCTATTGCGCAGGTTTGTGACGTCACTCGGGATGCAAGCCGGCTCATCAGATGAGTGTCAACTGTCAGCTGATTGTAGAAAAAAAATGTATGTCAGCCAGTTGGAGCTTGAGCTTGCATCCCGTGTTACGTAGATGCGCGGAATTGACCCATTTTAGACACTGGAGTAGCACACCTATTTGTTTCCTTCCACCATGATATTACACCACCAACAATCACGAAGCTCTATGTAGTTGAATAGAGGTACCTATTATAATTTAATTACTGTACTATTGAAACTGGAATTGTTCAGTAATATTCCTTGGCCAAATTTGATCAATAAAAACATTTAGGCCTATGTATAAAATAATAACACACAAAATCTCCTAATACTGTGAGGAGTTATTAAATTTGAGACTAGAAAGTGCATTCTGTTTGTCGGCTGGAAATGTTTTCACCAAACTATCCTTATAGCTAGGAACTATCCTATTTGAGCTCTAGGGTTCGAACACAATGCCAGAGTAAGTTATAAAAATACATGCATTCTGTGTACATACCCAGGGGAATCCAATGTTGACTATAAGCCATTTTATGTCTCGATCTTGCACGACTCCTCTCACAAAGGTGGACTCTATGAGTGATTTTGATGTATTTCGAAGTTATTGGCTTTAGAAAATTGTACTGAATTAAAGTGAGGAAGCCTGTTTAATATTACTAACTTATACTGACATGGTATCAAGTTCAGTTCAAGTTCAGTTCAGTCAATGTTCAGTTATAAATTGATAAACTGAGCTTACGTTTATCTCTTTGTTTGCCCAGCAACAACTCAAAAGCATACTAGCTTAAAAGGCCATCAGCAATCGCGCTAGCCTCCTTGCTAATTATGACGAAGAGAGAATGTACTCTCATGAAACAAAATATTTACTTTTAAATCAACTTTCATTCGGGGACCTGTTACTATAGATTTCAAACACTAGTTACAATATGCCAGAGCTGACGTGATATGATTGGCATTTCGATTGTGAGACAACAATGTGGTGATGTGATCAATCGCACATTGCAGTGGTTGTTGACGATGATTATACAGGTGATTTGTGGGGAAAATGTTGTCACATGTTTGTTTATCAAGCGAAAATGGCGACAGTCATATGTGCAAGTTTTGTTATTACTTGGTTAGGCCTAATACTGTAGCTCTTTTTAGGGCCGTACTTCCCTAAGGGCGCACGGGGCAAGTGCCCCGGGCCCAAGGGGGGCCCCCACGAAAGTGAGATCCCGCAGGCCACTAAGTGGGACCACGTGATGTAGTGTTGTTCTGAAAAATAGTTGATTATTATTTCTCACCTGACTTCAATGCAAATAATTTTAAGTTGTAAAAGGTGTACTTTCTAACTAAGTATCAAACCCAAAGTCATTCATTATGTCTTATTTTGAATATTGTGTACAGATTTGATAAACTTGTCGTAATCTAGTAACAGAAATAGGCCAGGTAAGATTTGTAATATAACTACGGACAGTATTGTAGAGCACCTTATCTAGCTGACTATAAGTTGTAGATATTTAGATTTGCAATATATGATCTTGATCTTGAGCTATAATTTTTGAGCCTGTCCCCTAACCCTGTAAATGGTTTAACATCTGCCATGCTTTGCCGTACTCGGAAATTACAGATTCCGTTGAAGCCGATTTAAGGTTTGTTGTTCTTGTTGCACAAAACTCAATATGGTATATTGTAAAGTATTAGAAACAAGCAGCCAAACAGAAATTAATTAAGTAAAATCAAAATTAGGATTGGTTACGAAAGTCAGTTAATGTAATTCACTGAGTTGAGGTTATCCTAGTTATGATAATACAATTAATAATCAAGATGATAATAATAATGGTAGGATAGCATTGTAGCCTCTTTTTTAGTTATTTTGTTTTTTGTCGTATTACATTTCTGTATGTGATAATAACTTAGTTTGAAGGTTAAGATGTTTGTTTTGAATCAATTTACTGTACGGTACTCAGTATTATCCCCACTGCCCCGGACACAGAGCAAGCGTTACGGCCACGGGATGTATGCTTATAATTTTCCCAACACTGAATTCTCCGATTACCCCCCCACACCCAGTTTAAAATAATCTTGGAAGAGATAAGAGCCAATGATGAAGATAATATTTCATTGTGTCATTGGGCTATTAATTAATGATCCTGGCTAAAGAATCAGTCGGTCTTAGTCAGTAACAAGGATACACAAGGCATGCCACCCATTCTACACTCATCATTCATTCATATTCGCCTTAAAATATGCCCTAGTTGCGTCAGCGTCTTAATGTTATATTAAGATATCCATTAAACTTAACATTAAACTATTGCACAAATGTCTACAATATAAGTAACTGACATATACTATATTCATAAATATTTAAATAAGGAAATTGATGTATAGGCCGATTTGTGTGTGTGATAATATTAAATGTATCCTCAAAAAACATTTTTTAAGTTTAAACTTTTATAAAGTTACCTTTGAATTAATATTAAACCAGAGTGATTAAAATATTAGAGCAACCTTAGTATAAAAAATGACACTATGCGTTGCCTTGACTTTGAACATGGAAGGATGGTTTTTCAGCCAAGAAATACATAAATAAGGATTTAGCTAAAACCATACAGTTCGGGTCACAGTGCTTGACGCCTGGTTAGCGTATACTCTGAAATTACTTTTCGCCTCTATTTGGCTTTATAGTGTTATTGTTACATTATACGTTTGTCAGCAGAAAGAAAAATTAATTAATTAAATTTAAAACAATTTGTTTTGGGTATTTTCATTATTGTCTGATTTTATTTATGAGAAATTTGAGTAGGTTCACACCTTTCCCAGACACCAAGCACCTTGACCCTAACTGTACTAAATCTTCTAAGGAAAATTAAATACCTTAAATACCGGGTATAACTTTTTTATTTTTTAAGTTTTAATAAAGAAATAAAATTTGTTATTTATTTGAATAAGTTAGTTGGTATATTTATTATGGGCCAAAAAAATTAGGATATATTACGGAATAGAAGGAACAACTTTCGGAATATAAAAAATAACATAGGCTATATACCTAACATATTCATGCTTTTAATGTGTATTCATGCTAGGGGGGCCCATTTTCGTATTCGTCCTGGGCCCCAGAGGTCCTTAATAAGGCCCTGGCTCTTTTATTGCAAGTCAATCATTCTTCCCCTCCAAATGTTAGTTGCCAGTGAAAATTGGAAATGTACAGCTTTTCATATATGTGTATATAGGTGAGCACATTTTTGCCTACGCTGACAGTCCCAATATCAAAACATTTTTAATCACTGGTTGCTCGTTTGTTTTATCGAATGAACTTTCGACTATGATAGTTGTTTTGTGGTGGAAAAGCATAAATGGTGATTCGATTCAAAGTCAAGCAGATAAGTTAAATCAAAAGTTGTGGATTCAGCGTTAAATTGGAGTTCTTCAAATTAATTTGCGTGAACAAAATATCAAAAACTAGGTTGCAGTTCACGACAAAATAATAGTAACCTAACCTAACTCCGCAGAGCGCTGTATGGTGGCTGTTTGTTGTGTAACATATTAATTACAATTAAATGGCTTAGTATGAATAATTTAAAGAAAAAACAGACATTTCAAACCTAAAAATGTAAACAATAAAAGTAAGATTTAACCCCGAACATATTAAAGTTAAATTTAAAAGAAAATCTCAGATTTAAAAAAGTAAATATCGAAAATGAGATTTGAACCCGGGACCTCACGATCGTGGATCCATGACATCATATCCTTTGGGCTACTGTAGCTTGCCGATAATCCTGAAAGTTGCAATCCATCAAGCAATGAGCAATGATTAAAAATTCATTTGATAGTAACAAAAAACAATCGGTTGATAAAATTGTTTGATATCAAAACAATCGCAACAATTGATATTCGCGATATTGAACCGACAGCGTAGGCAAAAATGTGCTCACTGTGTATACCTATAGGCTACAACTTAGGCTGTTTATTTTTCCTACAAGAGCAATTTTTAATGACAAAAATGAAGGTTATATTCTCAATCAGAAGGGAACCCATTTAAAACTGACAAATACAATGCTTTTTACGGAGACTGGAAAATTAGGTAGCCTCTTGTAGCAAAACATTGCTATATATCATATGCCTAGTTGCATCCTAGAAACATCCTAGCCAGGACTGACCCTTAAGCTGGGCGGCAGGGCACCTCCCCGAGCCCCACGCTGAGAAGCCCCACACTCGTATTAATACACAGATAATCTTAGTTTACGATGTAAAACGTGATTAGATCTACCTAAAATGACTAGGTCTTATCCTTATATGACTGATATGTCACTGTTAAATTGCCATTAATGATTGATACCTTTAATATATAATTCAGTCGTCATTTATGGCCAATATTATGAAGTATAGTACCGTACAAATGTTTTTATGACAGAAATTAGTGGTTCAGTCGTCGTTGACAGCCAACTTTATATAGGTAGCCTAGCAGGCCTAAGTTATGCCCAGTGATTTGCTGTCATCTAGTTCGTTATCGATAGCAGTGTAAAACAAATTGACAAGAAAACCTTGCTACGATTTGCATCAAGCTTTTTGAAATGACTTATGTTCAAGTACTGGTATATTCAGAAAGACTATATATATAGTAGAAAACCTGAATTTCCGTGTACTAACATTCCCTGCTGCTAACCTTCTGAACTGTCTAAACATTATTTTGAAAAATACGGAAATTGACAAATGTTCTGAAAGAAAGTAATAGAGTGCAAACTTTGTACTTTTAACATTTTGCATTATTATTTTATTTCTGTTGCAGATTTTGCATATATTCCCTTTTATTCCCTTTTCAACTTTCTTTTGGTTTCTTTGTTTAATCAAATTTTGCAAATAGCTTTTATGTTAAACATTACATTGTGTAAAAGATCAAAATAGAGGATGTTTTTTGTCTTTCTTGATTATAAGTCAAGAATTAACATCATTAGCTGTTTTTTATTTGCACTAATCGTGATACAACCACGGTAAAAGTATTAAAACACTTGTCACTTTTATAGGCAGTAAATCTCAGAGTGGTATTTTGGTACAATGAGTTTAGGTAGCTACACACAATAAAAAATTAAGCCAGAGATTACATTCCATCTTGAGGTAATATGTCTTTGAAAATTGATATTTGTAATTTTAATCTCTACGTTTGGGTGGATCTAGGAATAGTCCTAAACCCACCTATTTATATAAACTATTTTGTTCGGGGAGAAATGTACTAAATATTATGGACTGAACATAATATTTAGTATATTTTTTCCCAAACAAAATAGTTTTGTTTCATTACTTCAGGGGTGACCGTTTTTGAATACTGTACTGTTATTTCCCGCAAACCCTTACAAATGCAAAAATCTGCATATCACCAAAAACAAAAATGGCTGCCATCGAAGTTAGGAAGGACATAAAAAAGAATTATAAAAAATACTTTTGTACTCTATAATGATGTAGGAATCCACAAACTAAAATTAATTTAATTATAAAATGGTCAAGCAACCTCTACTGGATCACTTGACATGGATAGACCCCAAGTTGTTAAAACTCCCATCACAGCAAACTTGTCTATCAGTATATAATTTCTTATGGAAATTGATCTAAAATGGGATTACATCGCTGAAAACTTTTACTGATTGAAGGATTTTACTGACCCTTTTGTGATTCAGCATTACCAATTCGACAATGCAATAAAAAATAAAAATAACCAAAAGATAATGTGTCAATCCATTTTTCAAGACTTAGCAAGAGCTTGAATAGTCACACTGTATTATCTTTAAAGATCTATAATAAAACTAAAGACACTCATTGATAAGTATCCACTTATACAATTCAAAAACAAGTTTTTTTTTTAACTGGCTACCAGCACATCACTTCTACAAACTTGATGTTTTTTTTGCTGTTAGTTCTATAGAATTCTAAATTAGGCCTACCTTTGATTTTCTAAATGACTCTTCATGATCAAAATTGTATTATTCATAATTAGAATTTATTTATTAAATTTTCTCTATATTTATATATAAATACAATTTTCTGTTCTGTACTTTTTTACTCTCCTACTTACTTGTATAAGTTACTATGTACTGTACCACTCAATCTGTAAAACTGATAATAATTATGACTTTGCTTACTTGGCTATAAAATGACTTTGTCGATGATCTGTATATATGTGATTACAATGGCAAATAAAGACATTTATTATTATTAATTTCCGAGGGTGCATCAGGCAAAATTGGTACCCTACATAACTTTACAGAAGCCCCTGCAACTTCTACAGCTGACTCAGATTAAAATTGATGTTTATGAAATTGGAAGTAAGCTATTAAAACTCAGTAGAAAAGGAACTTGAACTGTGAAGTATCTGCACATACTTTCAACAAAGTATAATATGACACTTGCACATCTTAATTTTGACAATCATACTTATGAATAAGTATCCTGCAAAAAATCTATTAAAGTAATCTGGTAATTTTTAAATATTTACTTACTTAAACAGTCTTTATATGTCAATTGTAGCTTGTGTTCACGCTGAAGACAACATGAAGACAACGCTGTCTTTGATTAGGCCTACTACTTTTATATTTCTTCACATCTTTAGTTAGGCGTGTATATTTTGATATCTTTTGTCTTTTATTTTTTAAATATTTAGTGTCTTAAACATTAGGTTGTTTAAAAATCGTCAAATGTGTTTGTATTTTTTTGTTTCTTATTTAACTATAAGGGTTAAATTTTCTTGCTCAAATCGTTAAACCACAATCAAAATATTTTCAAAAGAAGTTAATAACAGCAAACTGAAAAATTGTTGTAACAAACGTGTGTTCCATCTTAGTTTCTTGTAGTGATTGCTCTAAACAGGGATTAAATCACTGACTAATCACTGGTAAAGGGATTTAACTGACAATCCCGTATACAGATCGACAAGAGCAACTTCCAGGTAAGGATCATCAGACGTATCCAACACAGCTAAAGAGCCCCAAACCCAAAATTAGCTCAGGTCTCTTCAACTGCTAAGGTTGGCCCTGATCCTAGAAGTTCATGAGTCATAAGTCCTTAGGCCTATGGCTTATTTTTTGTCATTAACCTCTACAAATAATTATCTGATACAAAATCAAATCTGGGCATTTCAAAATCTTAATAAATTTAAACTTGCTTGTGCTCCCTGAGACAACATCACAAGGCTCTCTTTACTAGGTAGTTAGCTTACTCTTGTCTTCAACCATGAGAGATACCAGGGATCATTATTTACCCTACTATAGACCTGTTTTTTTTTGGTACTTAATATTTGTGTATATACTACAAATGGCAAATAAAAACAAACTATACCGCCAGTGTGCGTGGATGTGTGTTTCTAACGTAAATATAAAAAGCTTTGTATTGTTCATATTTGCCTACATTATGGTATCCCAAGACCAGTTACTTAGGCATAGTTTCTTTGAGCCAAGGAAGTCAGTGCTTTGAAACCGGCAGTAATAAATCCTTTTCTGTCAAATTCAAATTTGTTTGTATTGCCATTACAACTTTATACAGTTGGTAACAGCTAAATTAAACACACAATACAATATTAGAATAATTATTCTACAAATATTACAAATGCTAGATTAAATTTAAAGTAATTAAAAGAATAATAACAATAATAATATCCTAGTTTAATTTCTGAAAACATGGATTATCTATCTTCTATACATCTAATTCCGTAAGCCCAAATTTGACAATGAAATTTTGATCAAATGGGAGATCGTAGAAAGCTGAGAGAGGTCTCATTTTAAAGGTCTGGGCATGAAATTTTGGGGGAAATTATTCATTTTTTTTAATTATGTACAGGAAATTTGTTGTGGAATAAAATTGTCCCCATTTAGGCCTAAACAACATGTGAATTTAAAAACATCTGCCTTGTTTGCATTAAAACATGTTCATTAAGTGTCTACTTTGTTTGTGAACTGCTGTGTGTTCCTTTTTAGCTTGTAAATAGTACAGAAAATCAGATGAGGTAGAAAATTGGAGCAGGATTAGGGGCATTGGCCCCTTCAAGCCACTAGTTATTGGTCAATGTTAAATTAATATAAACTATTTATTTCACTATAAGTAATCTTGACAATGGTGTATAAGTTTATCAACACTAAAAAAGCATTTGATGTTAACAATTTCCTTAATTTATTTTTGAAAGGTCGCAAATTTGGTAATTTTTTTTAATTGGTAGTAAACTGTTGAGGAATTTAAACCCAGATTCCTAGACGGTAAATTTTGAAATGCTATATGTTTAATCATATTCTATGTTGTTACTGGCCTGAAATATTGATTGAATCTTGTATAATAATTATGTAAATCACATCCTTTTATTAATTTATATTTATAACACAAAAAATCGTGGTTTCTAAAATGTAAATAGAAGGAAGAGTAAGTAAATGTCATTAGTAATTTAATCAATAATTATTAGTAAAAGGTAATATTTTGTATGTAATTAACAGGGGTGCAGAATATGTCCAATCCGGCGAGCCAGGCTCGGGGGAAATTTTAGGCCAGCAAACAAAATAAATTTAAGTCGGAAATTAATTTAACAGAAAATTACAAAATCTTGAATATAACACAACAGCAATAAACTATTTACAATAATGTATAGTTCCATTGTCATTGGTCAAGCCAAATAATAGACTACAGCGAATTATCAAGAGTTCCAAATATAATTATAATTTCGATTGTCTCACAGTCACATTAGACAACTTACTGTGTTTGTTTACCTCCAAAAGTCGAGCGACCCTATATTTTTCATCTCATAGTTGGTCAATTGTTCAGCACCCAGTCGAGAGTCACAGTGATTTATTCAAGAGATTTTAAGGAATCCTAGAACGAAATGCTAAAACAGAAACTTATTGTTGTACAAAGACAAATGATGGCTAGTTTTTTCCGTCTAAATATTAAGAGATCAAATCACTGTTTATCGGTTTGATCAATTTTCCCGACCATTTTCTATGTTGATTTCCTCCTTTCTCAACAAATTCTCTATTCAAATTCTTGACTTTTCCAACTGCTAGACACCCTGAAATTAATTTTGATTAAATTTCTTTAAAATTATAAATTTAACATTACAGTATACCATGTGTCTTAAAAGTCCCACCCCCCACCCCACTATTATTTTTTATTAATTTGAATACACTGATTTTTTTCTTTGGGGATTGTTAACATGCCCAAAGATGGAGTTTTTTGTCCTAAATTTCAACCTTCCCCAAAGATGGGGTATTTTGGGGGCAAGTCGAAAGTGTTAAATAAGAACCCCTATTGAGTGACACCTCATTTTAAAGGCCTTGATGAAAGAAGAATATTGGCGCAAACTGAAGGTCTGTATGTTGACTCTATCCAACATAATGGCCAATCAAAGTTATAATGTAAACGTAAAGCCAAGCCCAAGCCCTCTGGAATTCCCAAGTACTGGACTTTGGCCAGATACAACCTTGCAAATGCTTTGTTATTCATGACTTAGGGGCATGTTTGTCGACCCCTAATTACTATGTTTTATAACTTTAATTACTATGTAATATATATGTTTTGGTGTAGATTGAGAGACCTACTGGATGGAACCCTTGTAAAAAATAACAGATGTACCACATTATCTTTAACAATTTTATTGGGGAAAAATTATATCTAAAATAATTGATTAAAATTAAGTATTTCAAAAACAAGTTGTTATTTCTAGGTGGTATACAAAATGTAAATCCAAAAATTTATTATTAACATTATCAAAAGTATTTTTTATCGGCCAAGCATAGTTAACATCCCAATTGATAATTTTTTAAACACAAAAAACAAATTCAAGCAACCATAATATTTGATTTATAGCTATAATATTTGATTTATAGCTATAAATTTGGTTGTTTTGTTATAATATATTTTTAACAGACTTTTTAGAGCGAATCAGTGTCTCATTTATTGTTTTGGTGGTAAATCTGACATTCCTCAAGAAATTATATATGAAAAATAAACATGCAATTCAACTTAGATTTTTTATTATTTCCTTTTGTAGGTTTATTTTATTAGTAGCATTATTATAAATGACAATGTTACAGGTAGGTTTATAAGTTACAGAATGTTGTTGTAAAATTTAAGCTTGAAAAATTAACGTAACAGCTTTTAATTAAACTTATATGTTTTTTTAGCGAATTTACCCTATAGGGAAGAAGCTATTACCGTAGGTCTCATGGTAAGACTTAAGCCCGAGACCATGATAACTTTTCGTTTTGAGGTCCCCAGATGCCAAAAACACCATTCGTTCAAATTTTTATATATGTATATATATATATGTCCGTAAGCACGATAACTCTCGTAAAAAAGGTCCGATCTTAATAAAATTTGGTACAAATATGTAAAGTACCATTTATTTGAACGAGTTCGAAAACCAGATAAATCGTACCATCCAAAGTGTGGGGTTTTGGGGGGTTTTTACCCCAAAAATGTTTTTTTTGGAGTTTTCACATGTAATTATCATTTAAATCAAATTTTAATTTATACCATTGAATTCAGCTTAAAAAAAAAACAATTTGGTATTTTGATCATTGCTCTACGTCAATTGGTTACTGAGATATTGAAAGTACTAAACACAGTACGTTGTCCAATGTTATTCTTATGGAGAAAAAGAAAAATTTTATATCTCGGTTATTTATGAACATAAACTGACGAAACTTGGTATATCGCTTCATCTGGTTGTGGTTTGTTGTTGTTTGAATAAAAAAATAATTTTTCACCTATGGTTCCCGTAGCAGCAAACCTAGGTAATCGGTCCCCATGTTATTCTTATGGAGAATAATAAAGATGTTATATATCGCTTATTTATGAATGTATATGGATGAAACTTGGTATGTGACTTCACTTAGATGAGTTCTATTGATATTTGCATAAAAACCCATCATTTTATGTTCCTTATTGCAGCAAACCTGCGCACTCATCCCTAATGTTATTCTAATAGAGAATAATGAATATTTTAAATATCGCTTATTTATGAATATATTTCTTATGAATTCTGGTAAGAGGCTTAATGTGTTATTAAGACATATATATTCATTGGAAATTCGCTGAGTACGCAGGTTTCCTGCAACGGGGGTATTATTGTTTCTTTTTTCTAACTTTATAAGTAGGTACCAGCAAAATGCTGTTGTGGAATTTATCCTTGATAAATTAAAGTAAAACCATTTACTTGATTATTATTGATTTGCCTTATAAAAAACTGGTAAATTTTAATGTAAAGGTACTTGTCGCTTGTACATGCATTTTGGAGGAAATTTTTTGTTTGTAATAATAAGATTGGGAAATTTCAGGGGTCCAAACATTTTCTGCATCCCTGGAAATTAATTGTTCAGGGTGTCTACCATATCTGGAAATCCTGAAATACCTGGAATAGTCAGGAGATTGTAAAAACCTTAAAAAGACATAGAATAGCAGGGAATTATGTAACAAATTGAAAAAAGTCAGGGAATTTTTAGGGAGTACTAAAAGACTGGTAGTTTTCTAGAGTTATGAATTAAAAGAGGTTAAACTTACTGTACGTAAAACCAAATTGATATTGGTAAATAATTTAAGAACACAACACAATTCAAGTAGGCCTAATCTTGAACATTTTACCATTGAAACTTGAAACTTTTGTTTGAAAACTAAAACTGGAAATGTTGTATAACCAGATTAAAAGCTTGGAATTTGTCTTTTATAAAGCTACGGTACTTGAAAACCTCGAAAGGCCAGGGAATTGTACACAGAGGGTTTAGTAGACACTCTGATTGTTTGATTTTTAAGTTTTTCTTCTAGTTTTAAACTAATATTTTCTCTAAATAGTTTATATAATTTGTATAATTTAATGGCATAACAAACAAACATTTTTTCCCATGACCCCTGCAACCAATTTTACCAGGCATGCCTAATTTATAGAAAATAGACATCACGGAACATGGGTTGCCTTTATTCGATTTTTCCCAGTAAAAAACTAAAATTTAGAGAGTTAAGGTATTTTACAGGATAATCTCTCTAAACCTTTCATTAGGATTGCTGTATTATTTTTTCCAAATTTACAGCATGCATTAAAGATTATTCAAATTCTACCTACCATGACTATTTTGAAATAAAATTAAAGACAATTTTGAACATTAAGACGAAAGACTAAGCAGCAGGAAAATATCAGTAACACAACTTTTATTTGATGAACATGTTGATGAACGGCACCAACGCCAAATCAAAACAGACTGCTATAGAAGTAGTATTAGGCTACTTATTTCCCGGTCCTAATTTAGCCTAAGGCAATTACTACGTATTTATTCATGTAACGGCCCTCACACTGGTAGCCTATATTAAAAGAAACACTTAATTATTTATTTCACACTTTTTGGTGCGTTTTATTAATTACTGGAGTCGGTTCTATTTTTTGTTAAAAAAGAGTTTCTTTGTCGTCATCGCTCCTGTTAGTGTCACGTTCCAAGCATCCAGAGTGCACAGGATGTTGATTGAGATATATAAATGTGCTGCTGCCCTTAATCCAAAGCTAGGCTGAAACAGTCCATAACCTGCAGGGTAACATACATTTGGCAAGGTTGTCATAGACCTCGCAAAGAAATTTGCTAAAGACCAAGCATACGTAGCTCTGAGAAAGGGAAAAGTGGAAGTTAACTGTGATGACAACAGGGCAGTCTCAGATATGAATAGGCTAAGTTCTATTCATGCATAAATAAATTACCAGTAAATACAATTTTTAGTAAAATATTTCACTTTGAGCCGGTAGGCACTATGAAAATTGATAGTATAATCTCCTCTTTCCAAAATAAATGTTCTTCAGGGATCGACGAAGTCCCCATTATTGTTCTTAAAAATGCTAAAAAATACATTGTAACCCTCCTAGCACATCTTATTTATTCTTTTTTAATACCAGGTGTATTCCCCAATCAACTAAAAATAGGTAAAATAGTACCAATTTATAAAAAAGGTAATGTAACTCAGCCTGAGAGCTACAGACCAGTGTAATTCTTAACTTAAACCTCAAAAATTTATGAACAAGTGGTTTATAAACAGCTAACTAACTATTTAGAACTAAATAATATATTGGATGGCCAACAACATGGGTCCAGGCAAGGCAAATCATCAATTACAGCAATGATTGCCTTTATTCAAAATAGAATTGATGAAGTTGATAGGGGCAAAAATCCAATAGGCAGACCAATCAATATAACTATGCCTTAAAATATATGATCAGTGGATAAGAATAATTGTATCTAGTATAACCTGTAGATAAATATTATTGTATTACACTTGACTTTTAGATTTATTTTTTTCATTTGTTTAACTTCATATATTTTTTTTTTAATTGTTAGCTTCATAATTTTAGTTCTGGTATAAAATATACCTTTTTGACACTTCTGTCTGTATGATTGCAGCATATTTTAAATAATGATATTTGAATTGAATTGAATTCCACATCAAAATACCCAATTATTTAATTAAATCCTCTAAATTCCCTTTCATATCAGTTATTAATGTATTACTAGTTGTCCTGTTGCTCAAATCCGAGCAAGTTTGTACCCAACAGTTGTAATCAAACATAACAAAACACCTGATATTAAAACGGATGATAAAAACGTACTTTCAATCAACACGTAATTTAGATTTCCGCCGTCGTATAGCGCCAGTTCCGAAAATTCAGCCGTTTAAAGTGTTTAAGTGATGCCCTTTCGTAAAATTCTGAGGCGTATTGGCAAATCTACGTATAAATACCTTTAATTTGGCACCTCAAATGTTAAAATCCGTCCACCCGTTATCAAGTTATGACTGTGAAGAAAAAACCCCTAGTGTATTAATATATAGATTACTGTATTTTACTAGTGGCTTAAAGGTGCCATAGCCTTTAACCTGCCCTAGTACTCTGCCTAATTTGATGTTTTTATTCTTTACATAGTTTGGAAAATAAAGCAATATAAATAGGAACACAGTCTGTTTGTTTTATAACTATGCACTTAATTACACGTTTGAGTGTAAACAGTCAAAGCAGACATGTTTACATCCCCATGCTTTTTTATGGGGATATTTTACGTTATTACTCGTTTGCTAGTAACTTTTTGGAAATACTTCTATTTTTTCCGAGTTCCTGGGATTAAGACCTTAAATTTGAGCCGTGTCCCATCATTCTGCAATTTGCCAAACTCCCACAATTTTTTGCTTACAGAATTATATATAAAGATTATACTATATCATTATTCTTCATTATATTTAGTAAAAGCCTCACGGTGACTAACGTTAGCTTTTTTGTCTCAGAAATATTTAGGCAGAGAAAAAAAATTATGTTTTACTGTAGTTTGGAATTTCTATAGGCTAAAGTGTTTTAACTTGTTTAACTACAGTGTTATTGATCTTATTTCCCTTTGGTAAATATACTCGCTAATATGGATAGGATTTTGGTATAAAAATCTCGTATTTTTGTCTGCATTCTGTATTAGTAATCTAGATTTACTCTCATACTGTTTAAAAATTGTGTTGCCATTCCATTAATAGTGTTTATTTTATCTACGCCATGGTTAAGATCTGATTTAAGAAAACACCTGACCAGTACGTATAGTTTAACTGAACATCATTTCTACATAAGATTTACATTGGAACTTTAAAGGTCTTTAAAGGGTGTAGCCCTGATATTGGATTAGCTTGAAATTAATGGGTCCACCCTGGAGTCACGACCTATAAAGCAAGACCAAAATCTGTTGATAAACTACAAATTTATGCACGGACATACACGAAAAAGCATACTGAAGAGTCAAATCTCTTAAGCACCTCTTTTTTGAGGTCAGTTAAAACATAACTCATGAAAGTGGACAACACAATTAGTATGAGCCATTATATCAAATCAAATGAAAATCATTTTATTGCCATTAGACTATCTTTAAGCATAGACAAGCCTATAAATAAATAAATAAAAGCTTAAAATAAAACCAATATTCAGACTGTTCTGATCTGTATATCTAATTCCGTAAACCCAAATTTGACAGTGAAATTGTGAGCGAACAGGAGATTGTAGAAATGTGACAGAGGTCTCATTTATAAGGTCTAGGCTTGACATTTTGGGGAAAATTATTAATTTGTCTTAATTAAGTATTGAAAATATGTTACGGAATAAAATAACTTCCATTTGAATAGCATAGGGATTTTTTTTAATGTTTGCATTAAAACATGTGATTAAGTGTGTACTTTGTTTGTCAACTGCCATGTGTTCCTACTTATATTGTTTGAATTTCCTCAGCATGTAAAGAGTAAAAGAAATCAGATGAGGCAGAGTATTGGATCAAGGTTGGGGGCTATGGCCCCTTCAAACCACTAGTAATAACTAAGAACATTTGAAAATATATTACAAACTTGTCATTGAAAAACTATTGCACGCTATAATCTATCCATCTGTTTTATTAATACGCTACACTCGTGAACTTTGTGAACAATAAGGCCTTTTTTGTTTAAAGATTTACCCCCACATATTATATACCAAAATGCACATCTAGGTGTGTAGGTTGTGCAAACTGGCATTGGATTTTCGATTTAGTCCTCAGGGCTCTGGCCGACAGGACTTCCAAGTCCCCATATTATTCATATGGATGACAGTTTTATTTGGTTTATGTTACATGTGCTTTTTCTTAATTCAATTCAATGAAATAAACAGCTGTTATAATGGCTACATCTAACTAGACTGTCATTGTTTTGTTTACTATTATTTAACTATTTTTGATTCTCAAAACGGGCTGCGCACAGGAAATTCTAGTGTTCCTTATTTAGTATGAGTAAAAACTTGATCTAACGTCTAAATTTGGTAACATCTGATTCTTGTTTTATATGTGTTATATGTGACATGAAACAAGTACAAACATGAGCATAAAATAGTTAAAAAATACAAAAAAATCAATAAAATCAAAACAAAGTAAAGCTAGTAAATTTGTCTATTCTTGTATTATAAGTTAGAATAACATAAAAACAAGGCAACTGCATTAATCTTCTTTTGTTGATATAATGTTTCTCACAGCTCCACTCGGCAATGGTAAAAGTATTTACAAATTCAGTGCAGCCGTTTTCTTTTGAAATATGGACAAAATCTGCCCCATGAGAGTAACAGGCATACAAAAAAAATTGTATAACACCTATTTCAGTTTCTCCAATGTGTAAACCATCAATACAACTAAAAATATCAAGATTCTATAAGCAATGTTCAGATAAAACTCAAATTTTATTTATATAGTTAGATATATTCCTTGCTTGTAGCATCTGTTTTGCCGATAACCTATCCTCAATGCATTGACCTCTGCGATTCTGCTAATCTTTGTACTCTTCTCCCATGTTATCTGTGGACAAATTTGAAACGTTGAGGGAGGCCCAAGCCCTTCAGAAAGAAGGTATCGAAAAATTAAAACATTAATGCCCAACTACAAAAATTTGGGCAGACATTTTAATAGTTCAATTGTTAAAATCGGTTCAAAAGTAAAGGAGAAGTCTTCTTAACAGAAATTGCTGTGTATCAAAAATGTATCAAACATTAGTTCCTAAGAAAATAATTTCTCTGAAATCAGTCTGTTAAACTAGGCAGTTTTAGGTTTAGAATACAGAAATCTTGGTTTAAAATTTAGTTTAAATATTTACTAAAGTTGGTAAGTGGTATAAGTACCTAGTTTTTAAACTAAACTTGTCATTTACTGTACGCGTGAAACTGTAGTTATACACGTCTTACCACAATTACATTCAGCACTGAGTGTAAAAATAGTTGTTGTGCTGGGTGCTAGGTAAAAGTACAGGTGTTGTACAGGAAGTTGAAAATATAACTTCTGCTTTCTAAGGTGTAGTTTCTGCACAGCTATCCTCTTAAGATCTTTTTTTATTATTTTATATTTAAGTAATTTAAGTCAAAGTATATATATACGGTGATGTTTTAGTAACTGTGACTTAAAATAATAATGAAACAAAAATATTTAAATAACATCAATAAATAAACACCGGTATAAAATTAATAATCAGGTCAACAAAATCTGTGTAAATTGTTTTGTTCTTGATTCATTAATGGATAATGGAGAGAAGGAGTGGGAAGTAAGGTGTTATAAAGGAAGTATAGTAATGGAATTACATAGAAAAAAAGAATAAGTTAATCGAAGAAAGATAAAAGGATAGTACGACCAAGTAATAATAGGTGTGGAAATTATAATACAAGTATTATGAAAAATATAATACATTGGGGCATTCCCAATGTATATTTATTTTGACTTGTATTATAATTTTCCCAAGTGAGAGGAGAAACCGTACAAAACTCATCTCAGAATGGCTGGTACTGGGATGAAACCCAATATCTTGGTCGGTTCAATATTTTTACATTTTTATATTGCATTTGTTTACGTTTTACATTTTTAGCGAATTTCCCCTATAGGGAAGAAGCTATTACCGTAGGTGGCATGGTAAGACAAGCCCGAGACCATGATAACTTTTCGTTTTGAGGTCCCCAGATGCCAAAAACACTATTCGTTCAAATTTATATATATGTGTGTGTGTGTGTGTCCGTTACTGCGATAACTTTTGAAAGAAACACCCGATTTGTATGAAATTTGGCTCAAATGTGGAGAGTAGCATTTATGACTTTAAGTTCGAAAACCAGATCGATCGCACTATGGGAAGGGGGTTTACAATTTTCCAAAAATCAGTTTTTTGCAAATTTGACCCCAAAATGTTAAAAACCACTCAACTTTGGTTATAACCATTTTATAGAGCTTAAAAAAACAAATAATTTAGTATTTTGAAACGTTAACCTAGGTTAAGTGGTTGCTGAGAAAATCCCAAAAAACGTGTCCCATGTTAACCTTATGGGAAAAAGGTTTTTAGATTTTTCTCATATAGTTTTACTAAAAACTTCACATTTCTGTTTATTAATGTGTTTAGCTCTAAAAAACAAACATTTTGGTGTTTTAATCGTTGTTCTACGTCCAACCATTGCAGAGATATTCAAAGTGCTAAACACAGTACTTGTCCAATGTTATCCTTATGGAGAATAAATAAAATTCTATATCTCGATTATTTGTGTATGTATATTGATGAACCTTGGTATGTGGCTTCAACTAGTTGTGGTATATTGATATTAGCACAAAAAACAAGTTTTTTGTTGATAGTCCCCGTAGCAGCAAACCTGCATACTCGGCCCCCATGTTTATTCATATGGAGAATAAGTAAAGTTGTATATCCCCTTAATTATGAACCTACATTAAGAGAACTTGGTATGTAGCTTCACCTGGTTCAGTTATATTGATAATTGCAAAAAAACACATTACTTATCTTCCTAGTTGCAGCAAACCTGCGTCCTCAACCCTAATGTTATTCTAATAGAGAATAAATAAAATGCTGTATATCACTTATTTATGGATGTATTTTTGTGAAACTTGGTAAATATCTCTATGTAGTAGTGAGTCACATATATATGCATTGGAAATTCGCTGAGTACGCAGGTTTGCTGCGACAGGGGTATATTATATAGACTTATCATGTTGGTTTTTTAGACATCTTTGTTTGTATTCCTCTGCACAAAATGTAATTCTTGACTACCTACTGTTGTTTTGAATATTGAACAAACGGAGACAATTTTAATTAGATACTTTAAAGATTCTGTTAATTTGTGTTTTCAACACTTTTTGTAAAAAAAGTCCTTTTCAATAATAATTAAAAAATTAAACTTTCCAACATTATTTGGTCCGAACTGAGAACCAAATAATGTTGGAAAGTTTAATTTTTTAATTATTATTGAAAAGTACTTTTTTACAAAAAAAGTGTTGAAAACAAAAATAAATCAAATCTTTCAAGTATCTAATTAAAACTGTCTCCGTTTGTTCAGTATTAAAAACAACAGTAGGTAGTCAAGAATTACATTTTGTGCAGAGGAATACAAACAAAGATAACTAAAAAACCAACATGTTAAGTCTATACAATTAAATGTAAAACATAAACAAATGCAATGTAAAAATGTAAAAAATTGAACCGACCAAGATATTGGGTTTCATCCCAGTACCAGTCATTCTGAGATGAGTTGTGTACGGTTTCTCCTCTCACTTGGAAAATGCCAGAAAAGTTACCAAAATGTGATGTACCCTGTCAAGAAAGGGAAGATAGGACTCAGGCCTTCATTACCTGGTTAAACTATTTTCACATAAAATACTCTTTTCCAAATTATTATTTCCGATACATTGTCAGTCTTGCCATGGAATAAATATTATTACTATAAATTATAAAAAATGCAATAAAATTGTGTTTTACAATTTCAGACGGCACTAGCTGATGACCCCAGTTTTATTTTGGTATACAGTAGTTGGCTTTATGTATGTAAGAAAAGATTTCCAAGTATTTTTTTTCTTTTGGAAAACACTCTTATTCTTTTCTGAAGCATTAAGGATAATATGGAGGTTGACTTTGCTTTGTTCCTTTACTTTTTAGCGAATTTCCCCTATAGGGAAGAAGCTATTACCGTAGGTCTCATGGTAAGACTTAAGCCCGAGACCATGACAACTTTTTGTTTTGAGGTCCCCAGATGCCAAAAACACCATTCGTTCAAATTTTTATATATGTATATATATATATATATATATATATGTGTGTGTCAGTAAGCATGATAACTCTCGTAAAAAAAGTCCGATCTTAATAAAATTTGGTACAAATATGTAAAGTACCATTTATTTGAACGAGTTCGAAAACCAGACAAATCGCACCATCCGAATGGGGGTTTTTGGGGGGTTTTGTACCCCAAAAATGGGTTTTTTGGGGTTTTCACATGTAATTTTGATTTAAATCAAATTTTGATTTATACCATTAAATTCAGCTTAAAAAAACAAACAATTTGGTATTTTGATCATTGCTCTACGTCAATTGGTTACTGAAATATTACAAGTGCTAAACACAGTACGTTGTCCAATGTTATTCTTATGGAGAAATAGACAAATTTTATATCTCGGTTATTTATGAACATATACTGACGAAACTTGGAATATCGCTTCAGCTGGTTGTGGTTTGTTGATGTTTGAACAAAAAACCAATTTTTCGCCTATGGTTCCCGAAGCAGCAAACCTAGGTACTCGGTCCCCATGTTATTCTTATGGAGAATAATAAAAATGTTATATATCGCTTATTTATGAATGTATATGGATGAAACTTGGTATGTGACTTGACTTAGATAAGTTCTATTGATATTTGTATAAAAATCCATTATTTTTTTCCTTTTTGCAGCAAACCTGCGTACTCATCCCTAATGTTATTCTTATGGAGAATAATGAATATTTTAATTATCGCTTATTTATGAATATATTTCTTATGAATTCTGGTAAGAGGCTTAATGTAATATTAAGACATATATATTCATTGGAAATTCGCTGAGTACGCAGGTTTGCTGCGATGGGGGTATTTTAAGATTGGAAGGTATATTTGGTCGCTCATTTGCCTTTACTTGCTGCAATCACAAGAATTTTATATGCTATTTAAACTCTTATAATCTAATCATCTAACTCATATAATCTACTCATCACTAATTCTCCAATTCCTGTCATGCTAGAGTGGTGAAATTTGGTACTTTGATTCTTTAGGTCTAAAATGGGAAAGTTAAAGTTTTTCATGCCGATTTGACTTGCCCTCAGGGTTTCAAAGTTATCATGTATTCCTTATGGACATTCAGTTTGGTTTGAGCTGATGAAAATTCAAACAGCTGATCTTGATTCGTAGCAGTGTCATGGGCTAACAACAGAATGCAGCACAAGTGTCAGTGTACGCTGGCCAAGCCGCAAAGGGGCTGCTAGTATTGTATATGAGCTATAAATGAATTGTAATTATTTCACTAAGTGGACTGTTTTAAGTGGCAGGACTACAATATAAATATTCTGTCATCAAAGTTGTTTTCTATCAATTAGAGCAGAAATTGGTGCCAACAGATAAGAATCAAAACCTTAAAACCCATGAGGCAATGCCCAGGGGAAATACGAAAACAGCTTAGGTACACAGCTACATCAAATTGAAATAAGTGTTTTCTGTGGACTCGCTTAGAAAAGCTGCCTCCAGACTGGCCAAATCCTTCGTCGAGTCACTCACGCTAGCAGCTTGAATATAAGCGACTCGGCTTCGTATTACAATGTAAGTAATCTGCTGTATTAACACAAACGGAGGCAAATCACGCATCCAAACTACTTTTGTCTTCGCTCGTCTAGACTCGGCAAGAGTGTGGACTTGGCTTAGGGATAAATAAAAAGTTGCAAAACTGTTGCAGGTGTGTCGCTCACAAACTTCTTGTAAGTATTAATCATTGCTTCCTCCGATTATTTTATGTGGTGCTCCCCCATATACTTTGGCCCTGGCTGAGTCGGGTTTTCAATCCTTGACTAAAGTCCTACCCTTGGCTGGGAGGATAAGAGTAATACCATTTAGCCAGATAGACCAAACCAATCTGTTGTGATTTGGGCAGGTCTGGCACCGAAGGTTGATTTCTTTTAAGTCTAAGGTGGCATTTAAGTAGGGGAATGGGTTTAAACTGATGGCAGAAGCTCAGGGAAGCTGAAAATGCTCTCGGATGTTTATAATTACTCTTTTGGCATGGCATTTATAGGAACAGACCCTTGAATACAGTAATTCTGATAAAGCAGTATCGAGTACGCAGTGTTGGGTGTGACCAGGCTATAAAAAAACATTATACCGTGGTATTCAATTTTAATCTACCACTAAATGTAATGCCTATTTAAAGCTCTGATCTAGTTCTGCAGTGTTGTAAAGGAGGTTCAGTGAGACACACTCAGCAGCTGTATACTGGCTAGAATCAAACTCTAGGTCTTATATTTGAGAAGAAGAAATTACCTGTTTACCTTTCTTGTGTTGCAGGAAACATACCCTGAACTGCCATCGGATGAAACCTTCCTTATTCAGTGTGCTATGTGAAATCAAGGAAAAAACAGGTAGGCTACGCTATTTAAATTTGTACTATTTATCTATTAAGGGTTTACATTTTTTCTCAATACATATATAAAACTCAATGACTAAAACAGTGGACTGCTCAACCGCCCTTCTCAAATTTGTGTGTTTTTTCATTATTTTATTGTAACCTGCCTGAAATAGAACGACTCAAGACTCAAGCGTACATTTGGCTTAAACAAACGTTTGATCAGTTCTCCAATGCAAAAACATTTGTCCAATTTACTGTATGATGTTGGCCTGCATCAAAGGGTAGGAGGTAGTAATTATTTATTGCTAACAATTGGACTTTAATAAACTAATTTTCCTTGAATGTTTATGAGAAAATGTCTAGATGTAATTCAGTCTTCTTGAGTAACTTCCTAGACTTGTCATCAACTAAAGATCAATAACATAACACTTAGAATACGTCCTGGTAGGGCCTAAATAACTATCCCTTCCACCACACGTTTTGTTTAGATCACTTGGTTTATACAAAGTTATTATTCATTAAAAAATTAAAAGAATTGCTTTGTAAAGATTATAAATTGCATATTTTTGGGTCAAACCGGAATGATATCTTATGAAAATTATATGAAATGAACCACCACAAAACTCCTTGGGATACACCTCGATAGGAGTGATCTGGAGTGACCAATTGGACAGCGTTTGTGCAAAAGAAACTTCAGGAGTTTATGCCCTTAGACTCATTTTAATTTATTGCAGCATGGAAGTTTTAATAATGACCTACTTTAGTCTGATTTACCCTCACCTGTCGACCTGTCAAATGGCCTAACTCGCTGCGGAGGCTGTGCAAACATTGAATTTAAGAGGGTTTTCAAAATCCAAAAAAGGTCAGTTAGGATAATGTGTAAATTAAAACATAGAGTCGTTTAAAGACACTTATAGACAACTCAGGCTGTTAACACTTCCCTGCCTGTTAACATCTTGGAAACATTCAACGATTCCAAGTGTGTTCTCACACGAGGAAGCGGCATCCATAACTATGCGACTGGAGGCTGGGACAGTGATCGGGCGGTCAACGTCATACAACAGCTTTTGAGCGCTTGCCATCACAGGCTGGTGTAACAAAGAAAGAGTTTCCAAGTTCTGAAATTTAATCGAGCGCATGTTGGAGTTTCAAGCATTTTATTTGGTGGGTGAATTGTTATTACACAGATGGGAATGAGGAGTGATGTTTCAAGATTCCTAGCTTTTCGGTTTCACAAAATTAGATGTACAGTATTAGATTATTTTTTATGTGAGTACTAAATTTCTCCTTGACGTTCCCACACACTGTTTTATACTGTCCCAACAATAAAAAATATTTTAATTGAAAAAGCCTACACCGTTCAAAACGTTATCTCCATCACATTTCGCAGCGATTTTGCAAACTAAAGTCAGAATATTTGTCAAGTTTTTCTCTTAAAATACATAATCATTAGTCTTGCTCTTCAATTAGTTGGCTTAGTGTTATTGAAAGCATGTTTATCAGATGATTTGCTCATGAGGATCGCTCTACTGGTGATGAGATACACATGTCAATCACAGATCAAACGATATCCTATCCTATCCTCGCTCTTCATTCTCGAACTTTTCCGCGCTCACCTTTTATCTAACATTCAAAATTGTTTTCGTGATGAACAATTTATATTTACTGATATGGTTCATAAAAAGGCTTGGAATAAAAAAAAGAAACACGTTAAAATTGTACGATATATGAGTGGTACGGACTAATAATTTCCTTTCAAAACGTATTTCCGTCGTTGAAAGAACGTACAGACGTCATCAGGTCACGTGACGCGGCGCGGTACGGTACGATCCGGCCCGGAGAGGACCATGGAGCGGGACCACCCAAGCGGCCGCTCCGCGAGCGGTCACACTAAAATAGTCGCGCTGGTATTTATACCCGGGTAGGCGGAGGTTGGGCACGTGTGTGTGGCAGCTTTGTTTACATCGACTCGCGGCTCTGGCGATCGATTACGTACCACACGCGTTCTACAACTTCTCCCGGCATTTTATGTTTCCGTGTTTCGTGAAGGAAGTATTGTTCGAGGCTGCGGGGGGCGCGGGACGAGGCGCTTTCGATTTTTAAGATTTACACCGGTCTGAAGGTTCAATTTTTAACTGCTTCGGGGTCCTTCCATTTTAGTCTGTCCGCTGCGCCGTGATGGGTTGAAGTGGTTCGTTTTGGGATGTCGGAAGGATTTATGGTAAATCACGACCAGCGGCATTATAACTGTTGGTGGGTTAAAATTTAGTTTTGTTTATGAGGTCATATCTAAAACTAGTTCGGTTGTTATTTTTGTAAAAAAAGTTATGCTGAAATTGGTGAGAAATATTTGCTGTTTATCAAACACAGACACGAGTAGTGGGCATTTGGGGCTTCTGGGCCAAGTGATTTATGGCTTCCGGTCACGTGACCGGAAGTGCTGAGTCATTAAATACGTCATCTGAGGCTGAGCCAGTGACGTAGGCGGTTTTGTGACGTAATGAGGTAAAGTTCAAAGTTCAAGGACACGGTGAAGTTTTTTTAAAAAAAATCTACCTCGCACTCGTATCATTCGATTGTGATTCGATAGTTAATCGATAATAAATATCGAATGAAAACCATCGAATGAAACAATCGAATGATACGAGTGCGAGGTAGTACTATTACAAATATTACTTTATTTTATTTACAATAATTCAGTTGCGGCCATCACTTCGCTTTCTGATGAAAGGCGGTAGATACTTTGATTCCTGCGCAGAGTCCATGTTGTGTTTTCGACACCTATCTGTTCTGTTAGGTGTTTGCATTTCATTGCTGTCAGGTGGAAATAATACCTGACGGCAATGAAATAGAAACATCTATCAGATCTTGAGTGAAATGATATTGTTATTTTGTGAAGAGCGTCTCGGAGAGCTCGATGTTCACCGGTCGAGAGCCGGAGGTGTACTGACTATTCGCTAGCTAGCGTTTTGGTATCAAACAAAATGGTGGGGGTAAAAGTGTGGTGGGGGCGGAGCAGATGGCGGACGGCAGATGGCAGGCGGCAGGTGGCAGGCGGCAGATGGCAGCTGGAGCGGGGAGGAAGACTATGAATAAAATATCCATTAGTTAAATCCCATCAAGGATAACGTAATTGCTTCTGTATCAGAGGATGTTGTGGTAGACACTTCTTGTACATGTATTTGATCAGTCGATTCATTAGTGTCAGCTTGGTAAATATTAAAAGATAAAGATGTGGAAGAAACATTATTGTCTTGTATTTGTGAATCCATGTGTACCGCGCAAGAGCTAGACATATAGTGATGTAGCGTTTGCGCGTAGGTTAGGTACTCGACTCTTCCCCCCACCACACCAGTCCCCCCACCATACCAGCCCCCCCACCAAGTTTTACATCGCACAATAACTTTAAGCCAAAAATAAAGAAGTTATATAGGCTTGCCCTTTAAAATAGTTATTTTTGGCTACTGCTACACCCTTGTTCGGATCTGAATTCTGTTTGCACCAACTTGTTCCTCTGATCAATCCGCGTAATTTGAGTACCCACTTGTCATATGTTAAACTAGAAATAAAGAAATTATTTAGATGTGACCTTCAAAATAGTTGTTTTTGGCTATTACTGCTATACACTTGGTCGGATCTGAATTCTGTTTGCACCAACTTGTTCCTCTGATCGGTCTGCGTAATTTGAGTACCCACTTGGCATATTTTAAACTAGAAATAAAGAAATTATTTAGATTTGACCTTGAAAATAGTTGTTTTTTCGCTGTTGCTGCTATACCCTTGGTCGGATCTGAATTCTGACTGCACCTTATGGTTCGTCTTGCTGAGCCGTGTCAGTAGAGTACCCACTTGACATATGTTAAACTAGAAATAAAGAAATTATTTAGATTTGACCTTCAAAATAGTTGTTTTTGGCTATTACTGCTTTACCCTTGGTCGGATCTGAATTCTGTTTGCACCAACTTGTTCCTCTGATCAATCTGCGTAATTTGAGTACCCACATGGCATATGTTAAACTATAAATAAAGAAATTATTTAGATTTGACCTTCAAAATAGTTATCTTTAGCTATTACTGCTATACCCTTGGTCATATCTGAATTATGTTTGCACCAACTTGTTCCTCTGATCAATCTGCGTAATTTGAGTACCCAATTGGCATATGTTAAACTAGAAATAAATAAATTATTTAGATTTGACCTTCAAAATAGTTGTTTTTAACTATTACTGCTATACCCTTGGTCGGATCTGAATTCTGTAATAACTAAACATTAATCTCTCCAGAAAAATCATTACATATCTTCCAGTATTTTAAGAGACGAGAATTTTCTGAATTTTCTAAGTCCCCAAGGTCATCTGGACATTTTGCCAAAGCGGGGAAAAGAGCAGTAAGTGATTCTCACTTTGACCACAAACTGCTCTATTCCCCGCTGTATTAGGAGAAGAGGACTAGTTTAAAGCTCGCAATTATAGGCAATAAACCTGATAACGGAACACTAACCTCTCCCCCGAAAAGTTATCCCCCCCCCCCCAAAAAAAAAAAAAAATAAATAAAAGCAAAATGGTCAGTTAACAACAGTCGCGCACTCTGAAACCGCAAGGACGTTCATCACTGTGTAGGCGTCAGAGTTTTACGAACCGAAGTACAATAATACCTGACCAAGGTCCCCTTAAGTTTATTTCCCCGAAGATGTATCCCCCTAAGATAAGCAATATGGTCAGTTTACAACAGTCGCGCACTCTGAAACCGCAAGGACGTTCATCACTGTGTAGGCGTCAGAGTTTTACGAACCGAAGTACAATAATTACCTGACCAAGGTCCCCTTAAATTTAACAAAAAATAAGCAAACTGACTGAATCTGTTTCTCGTGAGTAAGGGCTAAGATAGGTAAAGTCATCCGGTTTGCGCGCCGTAATGACTTAAGGTCGGTTTTCGTGCCATACCTTTTTGTAAGGGGTTAGGAAAGGTGTTTATTTGAGAAACGTATTATAAACCCCCCTGACATATTTAAAGACTTTACCCACTTGTAGAGCGTGAAAGAAAAGTACATATTTCATCAGTAAATAAAACACTTCAAAAAACCAACACCAAACACCACAATCAGATACACTAACTACATTTACTAGCAGCAAACTACAAGCGTTATTCTAACATGCTTAATAATACACAGACATGCCTTAAGCTAAGGTAGCATCTCTAATATATAGTGGTACCAACTCTATACTAGAGATGCTATTACGGACAGCTCCAACAAACAGCTAGCTAGACTGTTGGCTTCAGACTGTAAGCCCTCTGTGGACAGCTCCAGGTTTTATAGCCGGAACGGCAGGTGCAACGGCAGATGGCGCGGGGGCAGATACACTCTACTACATTCGCCGCGCTGCAAAAGTAATTTAATACGGCGTCGCCGAGTATTTTATTTGTCGGTTCATTTGATATGTTTTAAACTTAGATATGCAATAGCTGAAACACTCGCACTTACGACAAGCTTTCTCGTCAACTTGATTTCCTGGTATTTTTATAATAACTAGAATGGGTTTCGTTAGGTGTCGCAAAAAAAGATCTAGAATAAAGAAACACAATAACTTATACTTTATTTCTGGTATATATGTTACAATTGTTCATAAAAAATAAAAAAACTAAAACAAACTTTAAAATGTTTTGAATTTCGGTCAGGTAAATTAATAAATTAATAAAAAAGTACATCACAAATACTGTTGTATAAGTTTGTGTGTTCAAATTAAATGTACATGGCATAAAAAAAAAAATTATAAAGTATAAATCTTGCGTTATTTAAAAAAATCCATGATCTTAATAAGTATTAACGCACGTTAAATGACAGAAACACTATATATAAATTTTCCAACATCTTAACAATACTTTGATTTCAATATTTTCCTTACCCCACAGTAATTTCCCAAGTTATACCGAACTTATATAAACGCTTTTAATATAAATTTCTATCACCAATGAATATAAGCTTGAAAATGACGTCAAGAAGAGTCTTTAGGAGAGAATAGTGACAAATAATCAGTCTTAATATATTTCTGGAGTTAAAAATAATCATACATTAATAATTAATTTTAGATATATAGTGGTTATTGTTCGGGTTTAAATACAAATTTTGTGACATATTTATTTGAACTACGTTTTATAACACTTTGCAATGCTCAAACAACCGTCCAAAAGTTAGTCTGATCGACCTACGAGTCGGCGTATCGGATAGCTAATTTTGATTACAATATGAATATATAAAAACCTCACAACCCTCCGATACAATGTTCTAATCAGTTTACTGGGCTTCGGATGGCCAAAGGCGCTATGTCCCGCGGCGCGCCGCCGCGCCGGCGCCGCGCCTGGCATAGTTAGTTTATGGAGATATGGAGAATAAGTAAAATTTTATATCTCTATTATTAATGAACAAATCGAATCTAATGAAACTTAGTATGTGGCTTCATGTGGTTGGGATTTACTGATATTTGCATGAAAACCCCATTTTTGTGGTCCCCATGGAAGCAAACCTGCGTAATCAGCAGCTATATTGTTATTCTTATGGGGAATAAGAAACTTGTGATGTCTTGCTTGTTTATAAACATAAATTGGTCTTATTTGGTATGTTACTTTATCTAATGGTAATCCATTGGTATTTAAATAAATATCTGATTTTTATGGTCCTTGATGCAGCAAACCAGCATCCTCAGTCTTAATGTTTTTGTTATGGAGAATAAATAAAAATTAATATCTCGCTAGTTTATGAAGGTGCTTTGATGAAAGTTGGTAAGTGACTTCATGAGGTAGTAAAGTACCATTTGAAACTAGTTGAGTGTGCAGGTTTGCTGCAACGGGGGTATTTAAAGTTTATATTTCTAACGTCCCACAAAACTAATCTCGTTGTTTGCAAAACTCTTCATATACAATTGATTACAAAATTAGTATATTTGACCGAATCGAGAACGTGATGACTTATACAGCGAGTGCATCAATAGTAAATCCTGAATTACAGCCTACTCAACGCTTGAATCACTTAAAGCTGGGTTTTCCTAGGCGCGGAACTTTTCGGCAGCGGAGCGCGAAACGCGGAGAGCGGAGTTAGTAAGCTGGTTTCTGCTCATCATGTAATCAAATGGCGCTGTTTTCATAGACAGCGGAATTGTAACGCGCCGCGCCGCGGATTAACTTTGTCCGCTTCTGGAGCAGAGGAGTCCGCTTTCCGCCGCAGAAGTCTGTAGAGGTTATACTGGTGTCCTGTGATTTTGTGTTGTTACAGAATAAGTTCGGGTAAATTTAGTGCGCCAGTTGACGATAAGCTTGTTGAATGAATATAAGGCTATCCAATTATCTGAAGTACGATAGGTATAATAACCAACAGATCTAAGTTATTCCGCAGTCGGTCGCTGAAAAATTCCGCGTCTAGGAAAATAGAATTCCGCTGATCTGAAACTACGAGCGGAGAATCTCCGCGTTCCGCGCTCCGCTGCCGAAAAGTTCCGTGCCTAGGAAAACGCAGTTTAAGAAGGACTCTTTGAGACCTGAGCTTCACATGCAGCAATCTGAATTTACAAAATATCCCTGATAAAAATCCCACGAATTAAATGCATACTGCACAACAGTAACACGGAAAATCTAGAGAAAAGGTAATTTTTTAAACGTTAAGTGTTACCAACTATTCACTTTTCCGTGACAAATACAACAAAATATGTTTCCTGATGGTTTATAAAGAGCCTTTTCAATATAACACCAATCCAATTGGTCGGTCATGGATTAAAAAAAGTTAAACAAATGTTGTTCGGTAAAATGAATCACTTCCCATGCAGTATAATTTCATTTGTAGGTCTAGTCATTGCTAGTTCCTGAATACAAATACAATATGCAGACCAAAGTTACAATTATTAGTTTTTCGCCAGCAAAATTAAAGTGTTTTTATTCGAGAGCTTAAAAGAAGCAAGACGCATAAATCAGTAACATTTGCATGCATTCAGAGCTACAGTTAGGCCTTTGCGAAATTCAACAGAAACCTATCCTTTAAAGCGAATTAAATCTTACGTATAGAAAGCATTTAAACACGTGAAATCAACTAATAAGCCATTACAATTCTTGATATCAAGTAAAACCACACACGGATGCTACTATGCAACAGAATAAATGTATAGCGTAATTTTAGAAATAGTGGAAAGCACCTTTATGAATAAATACATAAATTTATTCATTTGTTTATGATGTGATAATGTCTGAATGATAAGTGAAACGCGCTTCTAGTGTGAGTTTAGAGAAATTCGCATTATCTTTAATTTAATTCCACTAAATAAAAAAGGGGGAAAAACATTACTGATACAACAGGAGAATATCTTTGAAGATAATTATGTAATGTAATTGAAAGATACAAATTTTTTAAAATCATAAAATAATACATTAATAATCTAAATCTGTTATATGTAAAGTAATCACTATTCATTTATACATGGAGTTAGATCTAATATTTAAAAGGTAAGCCTGTATGGAAGGCCTCTTCACACAATGCCTCTAAAAATAATAAACCCCAGAAAACCCCAGGATATTTAGTGTCATGTAGCAATATACTAGTTGAAGAGAAGGTCTATCTCACTGGCTGTGTATGAGGGTTTATATTTATGACAAAATTGTCAGTTATAAAACAAAAAATCCAAATCGATTTTAAATTTACTTAAAATAGATTAGTAAAAGTTAGTTGCTATTGTATAGTATACTAGCTGTTGCCCGCAGACTTTGCCCCGCAAGTGAATTATAAAAAAAAACTCTGACAGTTATGTGTGCTGCATTCTGTGGTTAGCTCGTGGAACCACTACGATTCAAAAGCAGCTGTTTGTATTTTCATCAGCTCAAACAAAAATGAATGTCCATAAGGAATTCATGGGAAGTGTGTCGGGGTCTTTGGCAGAGCCCTAAGGTCAGATCAGGATGAAAACTATTTAGTTTTCCTATTTCATGCTTAAAGAATCATTGTACAGAATTTTAACTCTCTTGGTAAATGGGAAGTAGGAGAATTTGTGATGAGTGAGTCAGTGAGAGCTTCGCCTTTTATAGGTATAGATTATTAGAGTTCAAAAGTAAATAAAGTATGCACTCATGCAGATCATACAGAATATGAATTAGTTATCGAAGTCAAGTTATCAGTAGTTTTATCTCTAATATTCCAATATTAATGGTTTATATTTAAATTGTAGTTGTGTAAAAATTGATTTTAGTGTGTAAACAAATTTTTGTGATATTTAATAAAATGGTTCACTAATGCGAATTAAATTTATTTTGGCCTCGAAACGAACAATATATTTTAATAGACATCAAATTATTTATATCTTACAAGCATCAGTCCATTTTACATTAACAAGACGGTCCATCGCTTCACCTCTCTTTTGACTTGGAATGCTAAAATTATTTTATTGATGTATTAGGGCACACCCCACAGAGGGGAGTGTCAGGATGACAGAGGGTTTAGAACCATTTTTTAACTCGGACCTGTCGCACAAATTTTGAAATAATGCTGATTGTGGTTATCTTACAATACAAGCTTGTCTCATCTGTATAAACCCATACATTAGTGGTAAGCTGCACTACCAGTGATCGTACATAGACGGCGTCGTCAACAGCATTGCAGTCAGAGAACAGTCATTGTCAAAAACAGAATACCCCAATCAAAACTAAACTGTATTAAATCAGCTCCTTGACAGTGAAACAAGTTCAGTCCTCAGTACCCGCACTTAGTTCAGAATACCATAACCGGAACGAAGCGGCACTTAAGCTTACACGTAGAAGGTCCAATAAAATGTACACATTGTCATGACACGGAATGCACCACCAAACAAATTGTAAGTCCTTGCTTACAAATTTGTTTGTTTGCTACGTCTGGTCATAAATTGTATTGAATATTCCTATAATTTCTCTATGAAATCTATTCGCTCTACATCTATTAATGATTATTTTTGTGTTGGTCACAAAAAACAACGAAAATTAAAGTACCGGTTATCCTGTATATAATAAATAGTATTTTTATAAATGGGGTAAAAGATACTTGGGATAAATAATATAATAAAATACACATTTTACTATCGTTTACATTTTAAAATCATTTCTTTGTAATTCGTAAATTAAGGGATTGTACAACCTTCTAAAAGTGTGCCGACTTTGCGAAAGATGTTTTAGAAGTACCTAACTATAATAGTCTAAATGAAAACAATATTCTCAGTAAAATGTAAAACCATGTACTTGGTCAATCTGGAGATATGATATGGATTCATTCCCCAACGTTTTAAAGTTTTCTGATAATGAGTAGGACGATAATAATTGTTGTTTAATAGTCGACAAAGCAAGTTAGTAATTACCAATTAAAAGTGGTAATCGTGATATAATAATCATAAATAAACTTGATATTAAGGTTACTTTCCCAATAAAAACGGTGTTGAACGACTTAATTCAAGGGCTCAGCTGATTATTACAACTGTCGACTGCTTATTATCATAACTATTTACAATGTCTTCACGTTTATTATGTGTCTTAATATGTTAATTCCCTCTTATAGTGCTGATCATTAAAAATCAGTTAATATAACGGTAACTAATATAACGGTTGGTGAATCTAGAAATTGTCTTTGTTTAATACATCCATGCAACATCAGTTACCGTAGCATTGTCCTAGATCGAATAACACTTTGGTGCTATGACTTTTTGCCGTTTAATTTTTTTAGCGAATTTCCCCTATAGGGAAGAAGCTATTACCGTAGGTCTCATGGTAAGATTTAAGCCCGAGACCATGACAAATTTTTTTTTTTAGGTCCCCAGATGACTAAAACACTATTCGTTCAAATTTATATATATATATATATATATATATATGTGTGTTCGTGAATGCGATAACTTGAGTAAAAAACGTCCGATTTCGATGAAATTTGGCTCAAATGTGTAAAGTGACATTTATGACCGTTCGATAACCAGAAAAATCGGGCCATGGTAAGGGGGGTTTATGGGGGTTTTAAATTTTCCAAAAATCTGTTTTTTGCATTTTTTACCCTAAAATTTTTAAAACACTTAATTTTGGTTTTGACCATGTTATAGAGCTTAAAAAAGCAAATAATATGGTATTTTGAATTATTAAGCTAGGTTAAGTGGTTGCGGAGAAAATCCAAAAAAACCTGCTCATAAAATCTCCTATGTTAATCTTATGGGAAAAAGGTTTTTGGCTTTTCCTAAGTTAATTTTAATGTAAACTTCACATTTGCTTTTACCAATCAACTCAGCTCCACAAAACAATCATTTTGGTGTTTAAATTGTGATTCTACGTCCAACCGTTGCAGAGATATTCAAAGTGCTAAACACAGTACGTTGTCCAATGTTATCCTTATGGAGGATAAATAAAATTTGATATCTCCATTATTAATGAATGTATATTGATGAAACTTGGCACGTGGGGTCACGTAGAACTGGTATATTGATATTTGCACAAAAAATTGATTTTTTGTTGATTATCCCCGTAGCAGCGAACCTGCGTACTCAGCCCCCATGTTATTCTTATGGAGAATAAGTAAAATGTAATGACTCCCTTAATTATAAACATAAATTAATAAAACTTGGTATGTGGCTTCACCTTGTTGAGTTATATTGATATTTGCATAAAACCCCATTTTTTTAGTTCCTTGTTGCAGCAAACCTGCTTACTCATCACCAATGCTATTCTTATGGAGAATAATTAAACTTGTACATATCGCTTATATATGAATATATTTTTATGAAACTTGGTATGCGGCTTTATATGGTATTAAGACATATATTATGCATTGGAAATTCGCTGAGTACGCAGGTTTGCTGCGACGGGGGTATTTTTGTTTGTGAGGGAACCTCCAGCGAGTAAAGCGAGTACACATTATACAGTTGTATATCTTAGTACACACATGACAAAAACAGTAATATAAACAGTTTAATGTATTATTGTTGTATTTTGTTTTACGGTTGTTTTATTTATTTAATTTTAGATTACTCATTACATTTTCAAAAACCGCGGTCTTAGAGTTGCCATATTTAGGTAATATGAATTATTTCGCTCTAATTTAGTTTTAAATAGGAGTTCATTCATCCATATTTACCGTGTTTTGGTTCTTTGTGATGATTTCAACCCTCGGAATTAAAAGAAAAGTTTCACAAAAGACTTAGATTTTTGTACAAATAAATTCTACAGCATGCTCTTTATATATTAGAAGTTTAATAAATACTTGCTGATCATTAAAAATCAGTTAATATAACGGTAACTAATATAACGGTTGGTGAATCTAGAAATTGTCTTTGTTTAATACATCCATGCAACATCAGTTACCGTAGCATTGTCCTAGATCGAATAACACTTTGGTGCTATGACTTTTTGCCGTTTAATTTTTTTTTTTTGTGAGGGAACCTCCAGCGAGTAAAGCGAGTACACATTATACAGTTGTATATCTTAGTACACACATGACAAAAACAGTAATATAAACAGTTTAATGTATTATTGTTGTATTTTGTTTTACGGTTGTTTTATTTATTTGATTTTAGATTACTCATTACATTTTCAAAAACCGCGGTCTTAGAGTTGCCATATTTAGGTAATATGAATTATTTCGCTCTAATTTAGTTTTAAATAGGAGTTCATTCATTCAAATCTTCACATTATTGAAATCGAAAATTTTGTACAGAATCAAATTATTATGAGTCATTTACGATATTAAGCTGTTTTTTGTTTTGTTTTTTAAATTTCGAATTCTTTTTCCAAACAAAGTTACATTGTGTTAGGTAATTAACGTTTTATGAATAACAGAGATTTCACTATCTTTATTATTATTAAAATCTTTGAAACTGAATAAATGTTACACTGCTTGCACATACAAATATAATCATAAAATTACTAAACATATCACCATTGTTTAGTCATTTTGTAACTGTTTAGAAACTTTTCGGTGGATACATTTACTATTTTGATTTAATGTTTTGCTTTTGACATTAAACCAATTAAAATTGATTTTTCAATTAATTTTCACGCAAAAGACTAAATATGTTTATTTAAATTTAAACCCCAATTATTTTAGTCATACCTCAGTTGTAATCAAACAAATATTTTGGTAGTGCAAAGTAATCTATACGCGATACCCTTGGTCGGAAGTGTAATAACTAAACATTAATCTCTCCCCGAAAAATCAATACATATCTTCCAGTATTTTAAGAAACGAGAATTTTCTAAGTCCCCAAGGTCATCTAAAGTTGTTCAGTAGCCGGGAAACAAACACACTGCACTGGCTATGGTCGGGCGCGGCGCGGCAGCGGGCTGCGCGATGAACGTTATGAAGGAATTATCTGTGATAATTAAAAAATGGCGCACGCCGCGGGCCGGCCACCGTGACATCTGCTGCGCCACATCTGCTTCATCTGGCTATAAAAGCGGGGGTTGACCGCACAAGTCTCACAGTCTCAGGCTGACAGCCTAGCTATCTGTTCGCCTTAGCTGTCTGTAATAGCATCTTTAGTATAGAGGTGGTACCCCTGTATACTAAAGATTCTACCTTAGCATGTTAGTTTGTTATGCATGTTAGTTTGTTTGTTAGATTATAGCTTGTAGTTTGCTGCTAGAAAATGTAGTTAGTGTTGATGTTTGTAATTATTTGTGGTGTTGGTCTTTGAAGTGTTTTATTTACTAATGAAATATGTACTTTAGTTTCACGCTTTAAAACTGACCTTGGTCAAAACTTTGGTTCGCAGTTGCCTGGCGCCCGTTACTGACCAACGTCCGACTGGGTTTCAGGATGCTGTTGACCTTTGTAAAACCGACCTTGGTTGGTCTTTGTAAAATTAACTTTAACTGATCAGTATGTTTCTCATCCTTTTCCTAACCCCTTACAAAAAGGTATGGCACGAAAACCGACCTTTGTCAATATGGCACGAAAACCAATTGACATAACCCATCTTACCCTCGAGAAACTTTTGCAAATACTCCCTGCAAACCATTTGTAACTTCTTGGGGGTTAATCAATAAAAGGTTCCAGTTATCAGGTTTATTGCCCATAACTGTGAGTAGTTTCCCTTGTATTTTTGGGAGGTTAATTAATAAAAGGTTCCTGTTATTAGGTTTATTGCCTATAACTGTGAGTATTATCCCTTTTGAATTTTAAAATCCCTTGGTCAAAACTTTGGTTCTCAGCTGCCTGGCGCCATTTACTGTCCAAAGTCCGATTGGGTTTCAGGATGCTGTTAGCCATTGTACCACCGACCTTGGTTGTAGCTTTTTGAGGTTCTTCAAACTTATCTTCCCGAATACAGAACGGGGAATAGAGCAGTTTGTGGTCCAAGTGAGAATCACGTACTGCCCTATTCCCCGTTTTGGCAACATTTTCAGATGGCCTTGGGGACTTAGAAAATTCTCGTTTCTTAAAATACTGGAAGATATGTATTGGTTTTTCGGGGAAGCTTTTTGAGGTTCTTCAAACTTATCTTCCCGAATACAGAACGGGGAATAGAGCAGTTTGTGGTCCAAGTGAGAATCACGTACTGCCCTATTCCCCGTTTTGGCAACATTTTCAGATGACCTTGGGGACTTAGAAAATTCTCGTTTCTTAAAATACTGGAAGATATGTATTGATTTTTCGGGGAGAGATTAATGTTTAGTTATTACACTTCCGACCAAGGGTATCGCGTATAGATTACTTTGCACTACCAAAATATTTGTTTGATTACAACTGAGGTATGACTAAAATAATTGGGGTTTAAATTTAAATAAACTTATTTAGTCTTTTGCGTGAAAATTAATTGAAAAATCAATTTTAATTGGTTTAATGTCAAAAGCAAAACATTAAATCAAAATAGTAAATGTATCCACCGAAAAGTTTCTAAACAGTTACAAAATGACTAAACAATGGTGATATGTTTAGTAATTTTATGTTTATATTTGTATGTGCAAGCAGTGTAACATTTATTCAGTTTCAAAGATTTTAATAATAATAAAGATAGTGAAATCTCTGTTATTCATAAAACGTTAATTACCTAACACAATGTAACTTTGTTTGGAAAAAGAATTCGAAATTTAAAAACAAAACAAAAAACAGCTTAATATCGTAAATGACTCATAATAATTTGATTCTGTACAAAATTTTCGATTTCAATAATGTGAAGATTTGAATGAATGAACTCCTATTTAAAACTAAATTAGAGCGAAATAATTCATATTACCTAAATATGGCAACTCTAAGACCGCGGTTTTTGAAAATGTAATGAGTAATCTAAAATCAAATAAATAAAACAACCGTAAAACAAAATACAACAATAATACATTAAACTGTTTATATTACTGTTTTTGTCATGTGTGTACTAAGATATACAACTGTATAATGTGTACTCGCTTTACTCGCTGGAGGTTCCCTCACAAAAAAAAAATTAAACGGCAAAAAGTCATAGCACCAAAGTGTTATTCGATCTAGGACAATGCTACGGTAACTGATGTTGCATGGATGTATTAAACAAAGACAATTTCTAGATTCACCAACCGTTATATTAGTTACCGTTATATTAACTGATTTTTAATGATCAGCAAGTATTTATTAAACTTCTAATATATAAAGAGCATGCTGTAGAATTTATTTGTACAAAAATCTAAGTCTTTTGTGAAACTTTTCTTTTAATTCCTAGGGTTGAAATCATCACAAAGAACCAAAACACGGTAAATATGGATGAATGAACTCCTATTTAAAACTAAATTAGAGCGAAATAATTCATATTACCTAAATATGGCAACTCTAAGACCGCGGTTTTTGAAAATGTAATGAGTAATCTAAAATTAAATAAATAAAACAACCGTAAAACAAAATACAACAATAATACATTAAACTGTTTATATTACTGTTTTTGTCATGTGTGTACTAAGATATACAACTGTATAATGTGTACTCGCTTTACTCGCTGGAGGTTCCCTCACAAACAAAAATACCCCCGTCGCAGCAAACCTGCGTACTCAGCGAATTTCCAATGCATAATATATGTCTTAATACCATATAAAGCCGCATACCAAGTTTCATAAAAATATATTCATATATAAGCGATATGTACAAGTTTAATTATTCTCCATAAGAATAGCATTGGTGATGAGTAAGCAGGTTTGCTGCAACAAGGAACTAAAAAAATGGGGTTTTATGCAAATATCAATATAACTCAACAAGGTGAAGCCACATACCAAGTTTTATTAATTTATGTTTATAATTAAGGGAGTCATTACATTTTACTTATTCTCCATAAGAATAACATGGGGGCTGAGTACGCAGGTTCGCTGCTACGGGGATAATCAACAAAAAATCAATTTTTTGTGCAAATATCAATATACCAGTTCTACGTGACCCCACGTGCCAAGTTTCATCAATATACATTCATTAATAATGGAGATATCAAATTTTATTTATCCTCCATAAGGATAACATTGGACAACGTACTGTGTTTAGCACTTTGAATATCTCTGCAACGGTTGGACGTAGAATCACAATTTAAACACCAAAATGATTGTTTTGTGGAGCTGAGTTGATTGGTAAAAGCAAATGTGAAGTTTACATTAAAATTAACTTAGGAAAAGCCAAAAACCTTTTTCCCATAAGATTAACATAGGAGATTTTATGAGCAGGTTTTTTTGGATTTTCTCCGCAACCACTTAACCTAGCTTAATAATTCAAAATACCATATTATTTGCTTTTTTAAGCTCTATAACATGGTCAAAACCAAAATTAAGTGTTTTAAAAATTTTAGGGTAAAAAATGCAAAAAACAGATTTTTGGAAAATTTAAAACCCCCATAAACCCCCCTTACCATGGCCCGATTTTTCTGGTTATCGAACTTAAAGTCATAAATGTCACTTTACACATTTGAGCCAAATTTCATCGAAATCGGACGTTTTTTACTCAAGTTATCGCATTCACGGACACATATATAAATATATATATATATATATATATATATATATATATATAGATAGATATATATATAAATATATATAAATTTGAACGAATAGTGTTTTAGTCATCTGGGGACCTAAAAAAAAAAAATTGTCATGGTCTCGGGCTTAAATCTTACCATGAGACCTACGGTAATAGCTTCTTCCCTATAGGGGAAATTCGCTAAAAAAATTAAACGGCAAAAGGTCATAGCACCAAAGTGTTATTCGATCTAGGACAATGCTACGGTAACTGATGTTGCATGGATGTATTAAACAAAGACAATTTCTAGATTCACCAACCGTTATATTAGTTACCGTTATATTAACTGATTTTTAATGATCAGCACTATAAGAGGGAATTAACATATTAAGACACATAATAAACGTGAAGACATTGTAAATAGTTATGATAATAAGCAGTCGACAGTTGTAATAATCAGCTGAGCCCTTGAATTAAGTCGTTCAACACCGTTTTTATTGGGAAAGTAACCTTAATATCAAGTTTATTTATGATTATTATATCACGATTACCACTTTTAATTGGTAATTACTAACTTGCTTTGTCGACTATTAAACAACAATTATTATCGTCCTACTCATTATCAGAAAACTTTAAAACGTTGGGGAATGAATCCATATCATATCTCCAGATTGACCAAGTACATGGTTTTACATTTTACTGAGAATATTGTTTTCATTTAGACTATTATAGTTAGGTACTTCTAAAACATCTTTCGCAAAGTCGGCACACTTTTAGAAGGTTGTACAATCCCTTAATTTACGAATTACAAAGAAATGATTTTAAAATGTAAACGATAGTAAAATGTGTATTTTATTATATTATTTATCCCAAGTATCTTTTACCCCATTTATAAAAATACTATTTATTATATACAGGATAACCGGTACTTTAATTTTCGTTGTTTTTTGTGACCAACACAAAAATAATCATTAATAGATGTAGAGCGAATAGATTTCATAGAGAAATTATAGGAATATTCAATACAATTTATGACCAGACGTAGCAAACAAACAAATTTGTAAGCAAGGACTTACAATTTGTTTGGTGGTGCATTCCGTGTCATGACAATGTGTACATTTTATTGGACCTTCTACGTGTAAGCTTAAGTGCCGCTTCGTTCCGGTTATGGTATTCTGAACTAAGTGCGGGTACTGAGGACTGAACTTGTTTAACTGTCAAGGAGCTGATTTAATACAGTTTAGTTTTGATTGGGGTATTCTGTTTTTGACAATGACTGTTCTCTGATTGCAATGCTGTTGACGACGCCGTCTATGTACGATCACTGGTAGTGCAGCTTACCACTAATGTATGGGTTTATACAGATGAGACAAGCTTGTATTGTAAGATAACCACAATCAGCATTATTTCAAAATTTGTGCGACAGGTCCGAGTTAAAAAATGGTTCTAAACCCTCTGTCATCCTGACACTCCCCTCTGTGGGGTGTGCCCTAATACATCAATAAAATAATTTTAGCATTCCAAGTCAAAAGAGAGGTGAAGCGATGGACCGTCTTGTTAATGTAAAATGGACTGATGCTTGTAAGATATAAATAATTTGATGTCTATTAAAATATATTGTTCGTTTCGAGGCCAAAATAAATTTAATTCGCATTAGTGAACCATTTTATTAAATATCACAAAAATTTGTTTACACACTAAAATCAATTTTTACACAACTACAATTTAAATATAAACCATTAATATTGGAATATTAGAGATAAAACTACTGATAACTTGACTTCGATAACTAATTCATATTCTGTATGATCTGCATGAGTGCATACTTTATTTACTTTTGAACTCTAATAATCTATACCTATAAAAGGCGAAGCTCTCACTGACTCACTCATCACAAATTCTCCTACTTCCCATTTACCAAGAGAGTTAAAATTCTGTACAATGATTCTTTAAGCATGAAATAGGAAAACTAAATAGTTTTCATCCTGATCTGACCTTAGGGCTCTGCCAAAGACCCCGACACACTTCCCATGAATTCCTTATGGACATTCATTTTTGTTTGAGCTGATGAAAATACAAACAGCTGCTTTTGAATCGTAGTGGTTCCACGAGCTAACCACAGAATGCAGCACACATAACTGTCAGAGTTTTTTTTTATAAATCACTTGCGGGGCAAAGTCTGCGGGCAACAGCTAGTATACTATACAATAGCAACTAACTTTTACTAATCTATTTTAAGTAAATTTAAAATCGATTTGGATTTTTTGTTTTATAACTGACAATTTTGTCATAAATATAAACCCTCATACACAGCCAGTGAGATAGACCTTCTCTTCAACTAGTATATTGCTACATGACACTAAATATCCTGGGGTTTTCTGGGGTTTATTATTTTTAGAGTCATTGTGTGAAGAGGCCTTCCATACAGGCTTACCTTTTAAATATTAGATCTAACTCCATGTATAAATGAATAGTGATTACTTTACATATAACAGATTTAGATTATTAATGTATTATTTTATGATTTTAAAAAATTTGTATCTTTCAATTACATTACATAATTATCTTCAAAGATATTCTCCTGTTGTATCAGTAATGTTTTTCCCCCTTTTTTATTTAGTGGAATTAAATTAAAGATAATGCGAATTTCTCTAAACTCACACTAGAAGCGCGTTTCACTTATCATTCAGACATTATCACATCATAAACAAATGAATAAATTTATGTATTTATTCATAAAGGTGCTTTCCACTATTTCTAAAATTACGCTATACATTTATTCTGTTGCATAGTAGCATCCGTGTGTGGTTTTACTTGATATCAAGAATTGTAATGGCTTATTAGTTGATTTCACGTGTTTAAATGCTTTCTATACGTAAGATTTAATTCGCTTTAAAGGATAGGTTTCTGTTGAATTTCGCAAAGGCCTAACTGTAGCTCTGAATGCATGCAAATGTTACTGATTTATGCGTCTTGCTTCTTTTAAGCTCTCGAATAAAAACACTTTAATTTTGCTGGCGAAAAACTAATAATTGTAACTTTGGTCTGCATATTGTATTTGTATTCAGGAACTAGCAATGACTAGACCTACAAATGAAATTATACTGCATGGGAAGTGATTCATTTTACCGAACAACATTTGTTTAACTTTTTTTAATCCATGACCGACCAATTGGATTGGTGTTATATTGAAAAGGCTCTTTATAAACCATCAGGAAACATATTTTGTTGTATTTGTCACGGAAAAGTGAATAGTTGTACTTCAGATAATTGGATAGCCTTATATTCATTCAACAAGCTTATCGTCAACTGGCGCACTAAATTTACCCGAACTTATTCTGTAACAACACAAAATCACAGGACACCAGTATAACCTCTACAGACTTCTGCGGCGGAAAGCGGACTCCTCTGCTCCAGAAGCGGACAAAGTTAATCCGCGGCGCGGCGCGTTACAATTCCGCTGTCTATGAAAACAGCGCCATTTGATTACATGATGAGCAGAAACCAGCTTACTAACTCCGCTCTCCGCGTTTCGCGCTCCGCTGCCGAAAAGTTCCGCGCCTAGGAAAACCCAGCTTTAAGTGATTCAAGCGTTGAGTAGGCTGTAATTCAGGATTTACTATTGATGCACTCGCTGTATAAGTCATCACGTTCTCGATTCGGTCAAATATACTAATTTTGTAATCAATTGTATATGAAGAGTTTTGCAAACAACGAGATTAGTTTTGTGGGACGTTAGAAATATAAACTTTAAATACCCCCGTTGCAGCAAACCTGCACACTCAACTAGTTTCAAATGGTACTTTACTACCTCATGAAGTCACTTATCAACTTTCATCAAAGCACCTTCATAAACTAGCGAGATATTAATTTTTATTTATTCTCCATAACAAAAACATTAAGACTGAGGATGCTGGTTTGCTGCATCAAGGACCATAAAAATCAGATATTTATTTAAATACCAATGGATTACCATTAGATAAAGTAACATACCAAATAAGACCAATTTATGTTTATAAACAAGCAAGACATCACAAGTTTCTTATTCCCCATAAGAATAACAATATAGCTGCTGATTACGCAGGTTTGCTTCCATGGGGACCACAAAAATGGGGTTTTCATGCAAATATCAGTAAATCCCAACCACATGAAGCCACATACTAAGTTTCATTAGATTCGATTTGTTCATTAATAATAGAGATATAAAATTTTACTTATTCTCCATATCTCCATAAACTAACTATGCCAGGCGCGGCGCCGGCGCGGCGGCGCGCCGCGGGACATAGCGCCTTTGGCCATCCGAAGCCCAGTAAACTGATTAGAACATTGTATCGGAGGGTTGTGAGGTTTTTATATATTCATATTGTAATCAAAATTAGCTATCCGATACGCCGACTCGTAGGTCGATCAGACTAACTTTTGGACGGTTGTTTGAGCATTGCAAAGTGTTATAAAACGTAGTTCAAATAAATATGTCACAAAATTTGTATTTAAACCCGAACAATAACCACTATATATCTAAAATTAATTATTAATGTATGATTATTTTTAACTCCAGAAATATATTAAGACTGATTATTTGTCACTATTCTCTCCTAAAGACTCTTCTTGACGTCATTTTCAAGCTTATATTCATTGGTGATAGAAATTTATATTAAAAGCGTTTATATAAGTTCGGTATAACTTGGGAAATTACTGTGGGGTAAGGAAAATATTGAAATCAAAGTATTGTTAAGATGTTGGAAAATTTATATATAGTGTTTCTGTCATTTAACGTGCGTTAATACTTATTAAGATCATGGATTTTTTTAAATAACGCAAGATTTATACTTTATAATTTTTTTTTTATGCCATGTACATTTAATTTGAACACACAAACTTATACAACAGTATTTGTGATGTACTTTTTTATTAATTTATTAATTTACCTGACCGAAATTCAAAACATTTTAAAGTTTGTTTTAGTTTTTTTATTTTTTATGAACAATTGTAACATATATACCAGACATAAAGTATAAGTTATTGTGTTTCTTTATTCTAGATCTTTTTTTGCGACACCTAACGAAACCCATTCTAGTTATTATAAAAATACCAGGAAATCAAGTTGACGAGAAAGCTTGTCGTAAGTGCGAGTGTTTCAGCTATTGCATATCTAAGTTTAAAACATATCAAATGAACCGACAAATAAAATACTCGGCGACGCCGTATTAAATTACTTTTGCAGCGCGGCGAATGTAGTAGAGTGTATCTGCCCCCCGCGCCATCTGCCGTTGCACCTGCCGTTCCGGCTATAAAACCTGGAGCTGTCCACAGAGGGCTTACAGTCTGAAGCCAACAGTCTAGCTAGCTGTTTGTTGGAGCTGTCCGTAATAGCATCTCTAGTATAGAGTTGGTACCACTATATATTAGAGATGCTACCTTAGCTTAAGGCATGTCTGTGTATTATTAAGCATGTTAGAATAACGCTTGTAGTTTGCTGCTAGTAAATGTAGTTAGTGTATCTGATTGTGGTGTTTGGTGTTGGTTTTTTGAAGTGTTTTATTTACTGATGAAATATGTACTTTTCTTTCACGCTCTACAAGTGGGTAAAGTCTTTAAATATGTCAGGGGGGTTTATAATACGTTTCTCAAATAAACACCTTTCCTAACCCCTTACAAAAAGGTATGGCACGAAAACCGACCTTAAGTCATTACGGCGCGCAAACCGGATGACTTTACCTATCTTAGCCCTTACTCACGAGAAACAGATTCAGTCAGTTTGCTTATTTTTTGTTAAATTTAAGGGGACCTTGGTCAGGTAATTATTGTACTTCGGTTCGTAAAACTCTGACGCCTACACAGTGATGAACGTCCTTGCGGTTTCAGAGTGCGCGACTGTTGTAAACTGACCATATTGCTTATCTTAGGGGGATACATCTTCGGGGAAATAAACTTAAGGGGACCTTGGTCAGGTATTATTGTACTTCGGTTCGTAAAACTCTGACGCCTACACAGTGATGAACGTCCTTGCGGTTTCAGAGTGCGCGACTGTTGTTAACTGACCATTTTGCTTTTATTTATTTATTTTTTTTTTTTGGGGGGGGGGGATAACTTTTCGGGGGAGAGGTTAGTGTTCCGTTATCAGGTTTATTGCCTATAATTGCGAGCTTTAAACTAGTCCTCTTCTCCTAATACAGAGCGGGGAATAGAGCAGTTTGTGGTCAAAGTGAGAATCACTTACTGCTCTATTCCCCGCTTTGGCAAAATGTTCAGATGACCTTGGGGACTTAGAAAATTCAGAAAATTCTCGTCTCTTAAAATACTGGAAGATATGTATTGATTTTTCTGGAGAGATTAATGTTTAGTTATTACAGAATTCAGATCCGACCAAGGGTATAGCAGTAATAGTTAAAAACAACTATTTTGAAGGTCAAATCTAAATAATTTATTTATTTCTAGTTTAACATATGCCAATTGGGTACTCAAATTACGCAGATTGATCAGAGGAACAAGTTGGTGCAAACATAATTCAGATATGACCAAGGGTATAGCAGTAATAGCTAAAAATAACTATTTTGAAGGTCAAATCTAAATAATTTCTTTATTTATAGTTTAACATATGCCATGTGGGTACTCAAATTATGCAGATTGATCAGAGGAACAAGTTGGTGCAAACAGAATTCAGATCCGACCAAGGGTATAGCAGCAACAGCGAAAAAACAACTATTTTCAAGGTCAAATCTAAATAATTTCTTTATTTCTAGTTTAAAATATGCCAAGTGGGTACTCAAATTACGCAGACCGATCAGAGGAACAAGTTGGTGCAAACAGAATTCAGATCCGACCAAGTGTATAGCAGTAATAGCCAAAAACAACTATTTTGAAGGTCACATCTAAATAATTTCTTTATTTCTAGTTTAACATATGACAAGTGGGTACTCAAATTACGCGGATTGATCAGAGGAACAAGTTGGTGCAAACAGAATTCAGATCCGACCAAGGGTGTAGCAGTAGCCAAAAATAACTATTTTAAAGGGCAAGCCTATATAACTTCTTTATTTTTGGCTTAAAGTTATTGTGCGATGTAAAACTTGGTGGGGGGACTGGTATAGTGGGGGGACTGGTGTGGTGGGGGGAAGAGTCGAGTACCTAACCTACGCGCAAACGCTACATCACTATATGTCTAGCTCTTGCGCGGTACACATGGATTCACAAATACAAGACAATAATGTTTCTTCCACATCTTTATCTTTTAATATTTACCAAGCTGACACTAATGAATCGACTGATCAAATACATGTACAAGAAGTGTCTACCACAACATCCTCTGATACAGAAGCAATTACGTTATCCTTGATGGGATTTAACTAATGGATATTTTATTCATAGTCTTCCTCCCCGCTCCAGCTGCCATCTGCCGCCTGCCACCTGCCGCCTGCCATCTGCCGTCCGCCATCTGCTCCGCCCCCACCACACTTTTACCCCCACCATTTTGTTTGATACCAAAACGCTAGCTAGCGAATAGTCAGTACACCTCCGGCTCTCGACCGGTGAACATCGAGCTCTCCGAGACGCTCTTCACAAAATAACAATATCATTTCACTCAAGATCTGATAGATGTTTCTATTTCATTGCCGTCAGGTATTATTTCCACCTGACAGCAATGAAATGCAAACACCTAACAGAACAGATAGGTGTCGAAAACACAACATGGACTCTGCGCAGGGATCAAAGTATCTACCGCCTTTCATCAGAAAGCGAAGTGATGGCCGCAACTGAATTATTGTAAATAAAATAAAGTAATATTTGTAATAGTACTACCTCGCACTCGTATCATTCGATTGTTTCATTCGATGGTTTTCATTCGATATTTATTATCGATTAACTATCGAATCACAATCGAATGATACGAGTGCGAGGTAGATTTTTTTTAAAAAAACTTCACCGTGACCTTGAACTTTGAACTTTTACTCATTTCGTCACAAAACCGCCTACGTCACTGGCTCAGCCTCAGATGACGTATTTAATGACTCAGCACTTCCGGTCACGTGACCGGAAGCCATAAATCACTTGGCCCAGAAGCCCCAAATGCCCACTACTGACACGACTTGTGTTTTGTTACAAATTTCAACAAATAAAACTTTAATTTATTACTATTAGAACATATATTATAAAATCAGGACCTACCACGCTAAATGTTTTTCACGAGTACAGTAATTATCCAATCGTATATGACAGTTTTGATTTGAATAGCCTTCGTCAGTTGTTTGTTTTGAACCTTTCGTGATTGAACTTTCCTGGAACGACTATATAAGTAATGTAGTAGTTGTTCTATTTGTAGGGCGAATAAAAAGACTATTTTGAATTAACCTCATATAAAGGTTGTTATAAGAATATATTTTTACCTGAAGTCAAAGATACAACAAAACAGTTGATCTTATAATTTGATATTTGTTTTATAGATATTAATTTACAAATAAAGAGAGATCTTAACTTACACGTGGGGCTATTGACCATGTCATGTCTAGTGTTCATATTGAATCGAAATTATATTTTCCTTCAGCAGCGCCTAAAGTGCTTCTTAACGATCTTAAAATAAATCGTAAAACAGCTGTTTTATGTTTGTTGAGAGAAAACGTCGCTGAATTTTTCCGCTCGCTGAACTAGTAATAACCAACTGAATGATTGTTGCTTTATACCAAGCTAATTGACTCAGTGTTTATAACCTCAAACTCGCGAATCCAGCCACATTAATTAAGGTGAATTTTTGTATGTTTGTGGTACAAAATTTATGTTGTACGAACAATCATGTAAAGTGTCTTTGTCCCAGCGTCGCGCGGTAACAGTTCTCTCAAAAGATATAGTTAGTTTCCTTTTTAATGTATAAATCACTAGTCTATAAATTTAAAAGAAAAAATGTGTGCTTTCTCCATAATGTTTTTCCTATTTGTATCATCATGCCTATAAAATTGTAGCTGTTAACTGTTATTAAGGAAATCTTTGTCGGAGAGATGTAATTTTCTCTACTGCATACATCTGCCAATCGCAGTTTGATTGTTCACATTCATCAGCTGTTTTATATCCAGTTTTTCCAAAACGATGATCCCTCTTTCATCCAACTCTCAGCGCACTCAGATTGTGGAGGCAGATTGTGGTTCTTTTAACTTGCTTGTGGCGGCATCTTATTTCCACGCACCAGACAAAAAGTTGATAGAACCCCGTTGTAGGAAGCGACCACTGTTTTCTATATCCCCTGTCTCGCCTCTAGACTCGGGTTGAGTGTTAAACTACCGGTAACATCTATGTTTCCACCGTTCAATCTCGGCGATCTTGTTCCGTAAACACGGAGCGGCGCGGCGGTTGTTTCGGCCGTGCGAGAGCGAGCAACGCCTGTAATGAGGCTGTTGGACCTCATTGTCGTAATCGCTCATTACACCGCCAGAGCTCGGTCGCTGTTAAATTGTATATAATTTAATGGTAGAAGGAACGATGGGCGGGCAGTCCTCATCCACACACACTAGGGGCTGGAGGGGAGCGCCCCCCCTCCCCCACCGAGCCACCAACGCTAGCGCTCCGCCGCTATTTACGATTCTCTTGCTCTTATCCCATCCCGGCAACAGCGACGCTTGGAAACTCTTTCTCTTGTATCCCACGAGTTAAATAATGTACGTTGGAATTTGTTGTCGTGTAGTGTGCAGTTGAATTTTCAATTTACAATTACAAAGGTGTTTGACGAGTGGAGCTGACGATGTTTATCTCCGCTTAAACAAATCGTGTTTGTGAAAGGGTACTGAGAGTTTGGGTTTCGTTTTGATTTATTTATCCAAGAATAAAGTGCGAATTACCTTTGAAATGGCAAGAGAGGTTACTCAGGCGCAGTCCTTGTTATTGTAATAAAGAGGCTTAGTGTGTAAAATAGAATAGTATATTTTTTTTGCAGGATAACGTAAAAACATACTTTAAACTAAATGCGTTTCATATTCGGTACAATTTCGTAGATTCACCATTTATTTCATAAAAACCACCTATTACAGTGGCTACCACGTACCTACTTATATTATATCTCAATGGTCCTTTCTGGTCGGTATGCCATATCTCTCTAAATAATTAATCAAAACCCAATTATTGAGCTATTTATTTTGAAGATTTGCCATGAAATGCGAAAAAAAATTTAAAACAATTCTTAGCCGTTAAAATGGTAATTTATAGGGTGATTCAAACATGCTTCCTGGGTGGTTCTAACTTATTTATTGGTCAGCGTTCAGGAAAGTACCATCTAAAAGGACAGGTTCAAATAACTCAAAACAGGTGTATCAATGCGTGATTCTACATTAATTTGTTTTAATTGTAATTCTAAATGCTAACAATCGTTAAACTTTATTTTGTTTTGGCAGTTTACCGGTACTAACACTATTTATGCGTCTGACCACGAACAGAACAATTGAATATTTTCTCGCACTGTTCTTGCTTGGATTTTAAAAATCTACTAATTATATGATTCCAGCGTTTTAATTGCCGGCTAATAGGTGAAAACAAACCAACAGTTAATAATGCTACTCGGCCATCAGTATGCGGGTCTCGCGGCACCGGGCGATGGAGCGACTGCAGTTGGCCGGGCGGTAAATAATCACCGCGCGACGGTGCGATGGTGGACGCGCTCGGAATCCAAGCCGCCTCGGCGCAGCTTCCCGGCACTTTTTACTTAATGTCATATCGATTGTACGAAATCCTTGCATTACCCGGTTTAACCATGTGGATGTATTTGAGTTGTCGGTTATTGAATCAGTACGCTCGGCAAATCGAAACAATGTATTTTTTTGCTACAACCTAAGTGCTTCTTTAGATCTTAGAACACATCGTAAAGTAGTTGTTTTCTGCTTAGTGAGCGAAATAGTATTTTTCGCCCGCTACGTCTTACTTTTTTGCTCGCTGAAGTAGTTATAAAGAGTTGATTGATAGTTGCTTGGACCAAGCTAATTGACTCGATATTTATAACCTCGTCTCGTGAGTTCAGCCAGAACGGATGATTGTGATTTGTTGTATGCTTGTCGTATCCGTGATTTGTTGTATGCTCTTAGTATCCAAAATTGCGGTGGTAGGGAGTATTGTATATAGAATTCCAGTGTAAAATGTCTTTGTCGCTTTCAGAAAATTACCGCGCTGCCCTACGCGTCGCGCCCGTGCAGTTTTCTCTCAAGCGCTAAAGACCTACTCTCCGCTCTTAATTCATCAAAAACTATTTTGTCTTTTTGATAAGCAGTGAGTGGGTCATTTGATCGCTAATTCCTATTTTCCGTCGTTTTATTTGTTTTAATGTCTGCATGTAACGATTGGTTGTACCTCCTTCATAAACAGGAAAATTAAATGTCTCAATTGGACTGTATCTAGTGTGCAACAGACCCAACTGTGCAAACAGAATAAATCCAGCCGGTTTCCCGTTCTTTATACGGGGATCCCGCAAACACAATACAGTTTAGTGCAAACCTGCAAAGTAAACCATATTGACAGTTTGAACTATTTCTTATGACATCTGTTTATTTACATTTAATTAATATAAAATTCATGTGATAAAGTTCAATGCAATCTTTGTTTAATAAAGATAACAATATGGGATCTTTGAGGACCACTAAACCGGGGTCCTGAGGCCCGAGGGAAAAATTCCTTTGGAATTTGTAAACGATGTCCTAGATTCTTTCAAGTCATATAGAGAAAATAAATTCAATTTGACACCTCAGACCTTTAAATTGGCAATGAAATAAAAGTCTATTTCTTTGAAATCATATAAAAAATACGTTCAATTTAACTCTTCAATCCTCTTAATCGGCAATGAAATAAAATCCAACTTATTTTATATCATATAGAGGAAATAGTCCAATTTGACACCTTAGTAGTCTACTCTAAATTGGCAATGAATTGGCAGATGATTTTCTTTCGAATCATCTGGAGAAAAGACGTTTCATTTGACACCTCATTGCTGTAAATCAGCAAAGAAATAAAAGCATGTTTCTTTCGAATCATCTGGAGAAAATACGTTACATTTGACACCTCATTGCTCTAAATCAGCAAAGAAATAAAAGCATATTTCTTTCGAATCGTATAGAGAAAATACGTTTCAATTTGAATCGGCAATTAAATATAAACGTATCTGACCACACTAAACATTCCTTAGCTTGGATAAGAAGTAGGAACATTTTATCAGTTCCTACTATTCTTAGTAGATGCCCGTGAGCTTGCGAATTGAAACTCCTGTTTTGAGTTAGTGGAACTTGTCGCCGTAAGATGCAATGCTGCCACCAGTGCGTTGACATAGGTGAGAATCACTCAACGAGCATTTTGGAATCACCCAATAAATTATCATTGTTACCGTCTTTGGGTTTTGATGAAGTCATAACGAAGGTATGGCGTACCAACAAAATACACCTTTGAGAAAAATGTGTATAAAGATATATTACATCCGTTAGGTCTAATAAAAGGTGTTTATTGACCATGATGATGGGTTTAAGTCCCGAAACATGTAGTCAGATAATTAATTAAAAATTGGTTTTTAAAAAAGGTTGAAATGTTTCATGTAGGCTTAATAAAGAATCTATATTACCGAGTGATTTATTTAAGCAAAATGGATCTTGGGACTACAGTACGCTGAAGAATTTTGCTGGTTTTAAAATTAAAATTGTGGGCCTCATAATCGATTTTCAAAATCCTTAATTCGTGGAAAACTCATACTTTGACTTTGCTGGGAAACTCTTTTGGAAATCGAAGTTTTTAACCTTTTGGCTTTTATAGTTTTAATCGTAATAAAAAATTCATCGCATATCTGATAAAAACGACAAATTGTAAATCAGTATAGTCAATCTTAGTCACGTGGTAAGATATCAATATGTGATTTTCAGCCGTGCAAAGCTGGTCCCACGAACCTGTTTATAAATTGAAGTTATTTTTGTATATATTTAAATCAACGCTCTATCATAGGTCGAAGTTATATCCGTTGACAATAAAATTATCCATTAATATAAAAGCTAGGAATTTAATTCGTTTTATTCACATATTAATGGTTGTTGTCCTTTTTCCATACTCTTTGCTTTGGTACTAACTACCTGAATAATAACTATTAGAAAAGGTAGAACTTCGTTGCATTTCCTTGTGGGGGACAGTACGTTGGTTGGCACTGTCTTCTTAATAGAACGAAACCGTGTCGGTATGTTCTTTCCTCTTCCCAAACCACCATGCTTTATTGCCTCCAGGTAATAACAGAGGTGTGTAAAATAATAAACAGCCATTTCATTTGGCCACTAGTAATGCGCGGTTTAACTAACCAATTCCATTTGCCCAATTACTCGGATAATAAACCAGCGGTCCGCAGCCGAGGCGCAGCGCAGTGCTGACGAACCCCGGCTCCTTTGAGCCCCATAAAAAAGAGAGAGTGAAAGGTTTTTGTGTTGTTTTGTTGGTCACGACGTCGGCGTCGGCCGGTTGGTTGGCAGGCCTGCAGGACCGGTCTGCACAGGCGCGGGGTCGCGGGATGCAGATGAGAGGGAACTCAAACTCTGCGTCTCTGCGTCAGCGTACAGAGGTTGAGGATACAGGGTGGCACGGACGAGCTTAATAACATCTAGAGTACTCATCTGGGGTTAAAGTGAAGCCTTGATGGAGGATATACCTCAGAGAACAATGGTTTCCAGCAAACATATGATTGAAAACATGTGTGACGTAAAGGTTGTATTTTAAAAGAAAACTAGTGAACCTGTTGCTCTAAATCGAGCAATCAGCTGTTCTTACTGTTTGCCTGTATTTTACTGTACCCATTGTTTTAGAATGCAACTGATTTCAATGTACTCTCCATGCTATATTTATGGGAAAAATTTAACTTTGAGGGTGTCCTGTGCCCTTCAGCAACACAGAATTGGAAATTGAAAACCACTTTGGACAAAATACGTATCTGGGCCATTTTTGACACCCTAATCGTCAAAATCAGTCCAGGAATAACGGAGGAGTTCTGTTCACAAACACCAGCTTAGCGTATTAGAGATATAAATTAGCTGCTTTTCGCTGCATTGCCATATCTATACTAGGCCTACTAAAGAAGTTGTGCATGTGTGTATGTGTGGGTGTGTCCTAGGTGATTTCAAAAATGGCTCCTCAAGACTGCTGCCGGACCCTACCACGTTGTAGAGGACCAACCAATTTTTCCCCGATCACAGGGCTCCGCCCCAGTGCCTTTTTCTGTCACTTCCCGATGTCCAATTTATACGTGTGATGGTTTTTGGATTTGTTTCACATATCTCTTGAATGATGAATACGTTCCCCCCAACCAACCTTAAAACTTCGCCCCCTGGCAAAATGTCCATGCTACTCTTTCCGTATGTTTTGCGTGATTTTAGCCAGTTGTCATTGATCCATTGCATTTGGATCGATTTGTTATAACCCCAATCTTCGGGCTCCGCCCCACTTGCTATAATAACATTGCCATGTAAATATTTTGGAGAAAAGAGTACCTACTCCAGGTGATTGCGAAAAAAGGATTCTATGCAGGATGTAATCGATTAATACATCTAACAGCACGTCAACAATCGATTTCAAAATAGTTCCAAAGTGTAGTATTAGATGAGTGCAGTTTTCCATTCTTGAGATTGGTTATGATAATTTTGACTCTTAGACTATTTAAGAGTAATCGATGGATATATCGAACAGCCCGTCAACAATCGATAGTGGCGTTCGGTGGTGGCAGCGACGCGACGGCGGGTCTGGCGGCACAAAGGCAGTAATGAGATGCACGCAGCAAGGCTAACTGGTCACACCGCACTAAATTATCTGTCCTGTAACATACCCGGCTTATCTCCCCACGCATCTGCCCTCTCGCTCGCACCGTCTACCTCGTCTGCCGCTTATTCGGGATTTCTTGTCGCACGAGACATCGGAGACATCTACCACGAGATTGTTGTTTACCATGGGTTTTGATTGTCGGGCGTAACTCCTGCCGCGCTACAAGGCAACACGGCGTCATTCGTCCAAGGGAAGCGCTGGTTTGATCGGGTGGTGGGCGCTTTGCGTAGCCCCGTAGCCGTAAGATTAAAAGTAGAAATTATAATAATTGTAGTGTTGGGTTCCGTTATTTCCGTTATTCCGTGTTGGCTTCCGTTATTTTAACACTCCTGATGGTAACACCCATGGTTTAAGAGGGGGTTCCAGTCGTGCGATGGTAACACTCATGGTTTAAGAGGGGGTTCCAGTCGTGCGACATTTCGCGTCTCTACTTGCTTCTCCCATAAGGCCAAAATGTTAACGTTTAAGTCACGTCCCTCCTTAAATCATTAATCATTAATTTGTGGCTCGTTTTAAAAGAGCAAAAATATACCCACCGATTGTAGTGAAAATAATTTTGGGATACAAATAATAATCGTTTTAAATTTAAAATATTCAATATTTGTGTGTTTTCTTTTTTAATATCTCAATATGTAGCTCATTGATATCGCTAGGTATTTTGTTCTCTATAAAATTAGTCATTAATCAACGTTCGGATAATCCGTGAGGAAGGACGGGATTTGAAAGTTAACATTGGTGTTTAGGGAGAAACACGTAAAACGCACAATATTTAGTGTCTAGAGCCCCCTCTTAAATCGAGCAAAGGCGTGAAAACCGATAGCAGCTCTATTGCGTGGGTTATATACTCTAATGCCACCATAGAGATCTGATTTGCCAACCCTCTAAAGAGGCGTTTGTTACGCGATCCATAATTTTAGTAGTTTCCACAATTACAAGATAGTTCGAATCAGCCCCACTAGACTTTCGAAAAAGCTGTATGACCCATGTGAGTCTACTCCAACCTAGGAAGATCCACTTGCCGGAGTGGTTGGATTGGGATCAATCAGGTGATTGGAGACCCCTCTTAAAACAGAACAGCATAACAGAGGAATGGTGTTCTTACTCTCGAGCAGGAAGTGATGTTCCATTTTCCATTGAAGCAGATCGTTTAAATCTCGTCCACGTCAATTTGTAAGCACTTTTGCCTGTTTTGCTGCAAATGTGACAGGTTTCGGGTGTGCAAATATGTTTTCGGGTATAGATTATGTTATAGTATTGGTTGGTTCCATTTATTGTTCTAAAATGTTTTACTGACACGTTTAAGACATTTAAGAGCCCGGGTAAAAAAGTTGGATTATTTTTATCCTTGCGGTTAAAGCTGTCGATAGACGCATTTCCATTGTGGGCACGGTCTCCTGTAAGGTAATGTCTGCAACCCACTGACTCCGTCTGCGTGGTGTCCGCGTTCTGCGTCGCGGCTTTGTCGGGCGCACTACAACAACCATGTTAAATCATCCAGAGCATAACAATATTAGAAGGACTTATGGCTGTGAGTAAAACCATCCGTTAAGTTTTGAACGAACCTTGGTCTATGCGATCCTTTTATTGTTAGCTAATTGGTTATGTCACGTGTACTGCTTTAAGTTTTAGCGTTTTAGCATCACAGCTTTCCTTGAAACAAAGCTTTAGCTGTTATCATTGTTAATTATAATTCGCTTTTTCATTAACAGAAACCCCAATCTGACAGACCTATAATCTAGTGGCAATACTGAGGCACGTTACACCAACCGAAACACTCGGTAACTTGGGGTGTCCCTATATAGTTGGTTATATTCATAACCAACTAACTAGGGACACTGCAAGTTATTTTACTAGTTTCACTCCCCAAGTTTAGTGGAGAAAGCAGCGCTGCATGTCCTGCTACTTCACCGTTTCCTCTTTGTGCGCGCTGTTACCAGGAAACGTCAAAATGAGTTTGTTTGTAAGCAAACTTAAAAATGACAGACGCTTATCAATACATTTGAGCTAGCTGTTAAGAATTTAACTTGATCTGTAAACACTTACATCCTAAATATTAGTGTAAAATATGCAATAATGACTATCTTTGTTGTTGGTGGGGGAGGGGGCGTTCTCATTAGAAACCGTCATAAGCGTGTCCCTAATTAATAGGTTATATAATTATACATTGCCCTTTATCTCACTGTCTGTTTTGGGTATTTTGTGTGTAATTCCAACGTAATCGTGCGCACATCAAAAATAACCACCTAGTCCTAAAGAATGGAAGGTAAGTAAGGTACCTGAAAGAAAGGTTTTCGTACACCTATGTTGCCAATACAATTTTTAATTTGGAATGGGTCTGTGAGTCCTGGGGTTCGGTATTATAGGTGTCAGCCGAATGTACGAAATGTTATAGTGATTTACAGTCAAGGGCGCCATCGTTTAATGCTATGCGTCTTGACAGAATTTTTTATCACGCTCTATTACCGAATTTCAGGCTACTCTGTTTTATAATGGGCTTGGGACGTGCTGAGTATTGAAAACAAGAATTAATCCGGAAAGAATCATTGCTGTGTTTTATTGAAAGTGTGATTAATTTTATACATCATAGAGTATAGTGAATACTTTGTAGTAACACGATGAATTTGAGTGAGAAACAGTTGCATTTCCAGTGACAGTATCACCAGCGTATCTTACCGGCATTTCCTGTGGGATAGCTGCGATGTAAAATATGTATGTTCTCAAACCTACGTACGTGTTGGTGTTCATCTGACATTTAGTCACCTTATGATACCTTTTTCGTAAAAAAATACTTGGATTAATACTGTGGTAAATTTATAATTGCTTTATAATCTCTAATTGATCTCTGTTTTGCTGAATGTTTTTAGGTTGCATTTTTAGTGCTCTCCGGTAGTCTTATTTGTTGCCTGACTCATAAATATTTATTTTATTTATTGTCTTAATTTCGCATCTCGTTTTTTATCTTAAAATTACTTTTTGGCGCCTCGATTTTTTAATGTGATGAGGATCATCTCGTTTATTTAGCTTTTTAGTTATTAAAAAAGTCTTAATACATTTTAACATTTATATTTGTTTTAAGTAAATGTATTTTTAACCTTTCTATTTGTTTTTATTTAATTTGCATTCAGCTCTTCCAAATCCCCGTGTTCAACCAGTCTCATTCCTACCCTCGATTGGGTTCGACTATATAATAAAGGCCTACCCGGGGAAAGATTGAACAGTGGATTTTTCAAAGTTGGAAATTGTGGAGGGCAAAAAATAAAGAAAATGAGAAAGTGAGAGAGGGCCGCGGCACAGTGAATGTAGAGCCGCTCAATCGATATGGGGTTCGATCTGGCGGGGACGGTGCTGCCACGGCGGCCACGGGCGTAACTGCGCCACCCGCCACACCGGCCATTCATGGCTTGATAACTACTGGGTACTGTGGACCGACGATTATCCGGATGGCGTGGAAGTTGTTAACACCTCACAAGGGCTTGGAAAGTGCCTGGTTGAGCTATGCAGATTCTGGAGTAACAAACGTAAAAATCAGGGATGTGACGATAGAGTGGTGTTTTAAATCAGTTTTAACAGTTGCCTAATTTGACAATATGAGGGCGTGTTTTTATGTTTGGGTATAGTATGGGGTTGGGAGTAACGAAATTGTCGTGTTCACCTGCTTATCCCATTTAGGCCAATGTCAGTGTTATATGCTACAGCTACAGTATTATTATTCCATTTTGTCTCCTCAACGGATTAGCCTGAATCATCTCCCACTTTGAAGAACCAGTAAATGCAATAGCGATTCCATATTGAACAGGGTTTTGTAATTTCAAAATAATCAATGTTTTCTTTATTGTGAGCGATTAGAGGTCAGAGTTGTGTTCACGGACTCGAATCTCTAGAAATATTGTTTTCTTTTAAATGAGACATAAAATAATTGTTTTAGATACCACGTTGATGTGAAGTAAACGTTAGTGTCGGTCTAAAAGAAGGCTCACGAAACATTTGGCCGCAACAACTATAAAACACTCTACAATGTTCTGTGATCTAGCGTTTCTACCTGTTTTCCCCCATAACAAAGTCCGTCTCTCCTTAACGGAATATCCGATTTCGTTGATTTATGGCTGATTTTAAGATACAAAAATAACTAGCGATTTCAGTCTGCAAAATGTATAGACTGTATTAAAAACTATAAACTTTCAGTACATTTCCAAAATGTTCAATATTTAAAATATTTTATGGATGAATTTCATTTATGATAACCGAAATACTGCACACTGAAATCGCAATGTATGTTTTTGTTCGACAAAATGAATAACCTTTTTTTGATAATGCGTTGGAGGGGAGATCGAATTTTAAAGTTAAAATTGATAGCAGGGAGAAGCAGGTGAAACGCGGAATCTTATAGGACTGCGTGCCTATCTCGAACACAACGATTGCCAAGTGTAAACGCAGATCACACAAAGGCGAGTATTCCCTTGCGACAGTATAGCTACATATTCGCCAGCCAACCAGAGTTGCCAGTTGTAAACGCACCTCACACAAAGGCGAGGTTTCCCCGCGACAGCATAACTGCGTATTGTTGCCAGTTGCCAGTTGTAAATGCACCTTACACAAAGACGAGTTTTCCCTGGCGACAGTTTAGCTGCATATTCCCCAGCCAAACAGAGTTGCCAGTTGTAAACGCAGTTCACACAAAGGCGAGTATTCCCTTGCGACAGTATAGCTACATATTCCCCAGCCAACCCAGAGTTGCCAGTTGTAAACGCACCTCACACAAAGGCGAGGTTTCCCCGCGACAGCATAATTGCGCATTGTTGTCAGTTGCCAGAGTTGCCAGTTGTAAACGCACCTCACACAAAGGCGAGGTTTCCCCGCGACAGCATAACTGCGTATTGTTGCCAGTTGCCAGAGTTGCCAGTTGTAAATGCACCTTACACAAAGATGAGTTTTCCCTGGCGACAGTTTAGCTGCATACTACCCAGCCAACCAGAGTTGCCAGTTGTAAACGCAGTTCACACAAAGGCGAGTATTCCCTTGCGTCAGTATACATATTCCCCAGCCAACCAGAGTTGCTAGTTGTAAATGCACCTTACACAAAGGCGAGTTTTCCCTGGCGACAGTTTAGCTGCATATTCCCCAGCCAACCAGAGTTGCCAGTTGTAAACGCAGTTCACACAAAGGCGAGTATTCCCTTGCGTCAGTATACATATTCCCCAGCCAACCAGAGTTGCTAGTTGTAAACGCACCTGACACAAAGGCGAGTTTTCCCTGGCGACAGTTTAGCTGCATATTTCCCAGCCAAAGTTGCCGAGCGTAAACGCTCCCCAGTCCCCACACTAAGGCGAGTATTCCCGAGACGGCACAGCCGCATACCGACCTACAGCGATGCTAATGCGGCCGGTAACACGCGCGGCGAATGGCGTGCAGTCGTCGTAAGTCACAGACACCGTGTAACGTAACGAGACGAGGAATCAACAAGTGAGAGACAAAAAGCGAGAGCGGTAATGAGCGAGTGGGACAAATTATTCATACAGCGGACAATTTGCTATTCATGAAGTGGCGGCGCGAAGTTGAGAGGCAGCAGTTAAAAACAGAGGTTATTCATTAGAGTAATGACGTGGCCGACCCTTGCTCTGATAGTTGGCTGTGGAGCACATCGCATGGGGTATTGAGGGCTTGCGGGGGTGGATCTTGTGATGAGGGGGAGGGGGTGACAACGCTCGCATCACAAGCTGAGGTTCGCCAGATCGATGCTGAGCAACGTACAACGTACAGCTTTGTGATGGCTTGGGTTGGGAACTGGATGGTGCCACTTGTTGGGATACTTGACTTCATTAATTACTAGTGGACCCGAGCCAAGTAATTGGCTATCATGAACAATAAACAATGTGTTGCCATTTAAGATGTTTAAGAGTAATAAATCGGATAGGCAGAGTATTGGAAAAAGGTTAAGGGCTATCTCCTCTTCAAGCCACTAGTACATTTTAATGTTCTATCGCTTGGTTTTATTGGTGTTAGTTTACAGGTATTTTAAAATAAATTGAATTAAAATTAATCTACATGATATCCTTTTGGGCAAAAATGAACTTTTAGGGCAGCCTGGACTGAGCCCTTCAGGGCGTAAGACGGACGAGGCCATTAAAAAATTCCTCAATCGCTGAAATCGGTTCTGATATTTACGAAGAAGTAATGTTTCCAAAAACTGCCTCAGCATATTTATAGGTGCTTTATAACAAAAGGCTGCCAGCCTTAAAAATATCAAGGGTAAGATTGTTCCTTATCATAACATAAAACACGCCATGGAATAATAATGCAATCGGCGTAGAAATACACCACACAAAACAAATGTACCCATGTTTAGTGATATTTTGAAACAAGTATTTGTTATTGTACGCCAACCTATCAATGCCAACATTACATTGTTTTTTACAGCGTTCAGTTATTTTTTATAAGATTACTTTGTAATTATTCATGTTTGTTTTAGGTATGTGATGTATTCGATTCTACTGCTGACCTTAATAGGTATGTTACTCTCTTTCCGTTTGTTTACTACTTAGATACTATAGCTACTGTATTTTATTTCGTTCTGTGGTTTGAGTAAATTTTTTCTCCAAAAAGATAAAAATATATAACGAATTTCGTTCTTAATTAAGAAGTCTTTTTACTCGACTGTAAAGCCTTGTAAGGAATGTTATGTTCTTCGAGTGTTTGTATGTATGCATATTTCTTTTTAGCCTAAACGGCTTGGTGGATTTTAACATACGGGGTTTTGTTAGATTCGTTAAGTCCTAGTCAGTTAATTTGTATAATGTTGAATAATAATTGTTAACCATTGGTAAAGTCAGTTTTCCGTCGGAAATTTAGCTAAACAATTTAAATCCACCGTACGGATATTTAAACTGAGAGTCGCGTAATAGTCCTCAAATAACCTAATTTATTCGGTTAATTTCACAGCCGCGCAGACATTAGCCACAAACAGTCTGCACGGGTCGGTTATGTATTCACAAAAAGCGCAATCTCTCCGGCACAGAGCTAGGACGGAGTGGGGCAGAATCCTCATTTCCATACTACTGGCGGCGATATTTAGCCGGCATGGCATTGTTTCTGTCCCGGGCCTGTTCAATAATGCATGGCCCCGGCGTGGCTGCCCGGCCCCGCTACACCGGGGCAAAAACTTGCCCGCACATACGGAAATATCGACTGTCGCGGCCGTACATGCCCGCCAACGTTTTTATCTGCGTGTTAAAGCCGTGGAATTTATTGACCCGTCGATGTCTCCGTGTGGCCGCTGGAGAGAACGAGTCAATTTTGGCGGGTCCAGGGTCCGGGTCTGCGGGAAAGTAGGAGGGGAGGTACGAGGTTGGTTTGACTTTAGAGTATCGAGTCAAGCGCTTTTAACCTGCCACCATCAAGCGGCTGTGTTAAATTGTGTTACTTCTCATCGTAACGATTTCGAGTTGTCAATTCTCAAATTGTCGATTAGCAGTCTCGATCGTGATTTTGTAGAACTGAAGGTCGTGCAACTTTAAACTCCCATTTCCTTTGTGGCACTCTATATGCAGCTACCTCTGTGAGTAGGTTTCCCCCAAGGTGAACAATGTTTCCTACCAGAATTCGGGACGCTTCTGAATGAGGTAATGTTTGCCTCCCTCCTACCAAATAAACTCTTCCCGTAAAAGTTGCTAAAGGAAGCCGTCCCGATTTAACCCTCTAAGAAATCGGGAAACCACTTCATAGATTAGGGACTCTCCAGAAAAAATAGGGTTGGATTAGTCCTACATTTTTCGTACTACATGACCATTAATTTACCCTCGATTAGTTCGTTTGGATTCAAAATTATTTTAAAGACTTGCTAACAACCTTTTCTCTCTGACTAATCTCTTATACGGAACGTGTCGCTATAAACTTTACTGCACGATATAAATACAATAAAATACCAGTATTACCGGCTCCCTTGCCTTCTCTCGGTTTCCCAATGCGATCAATATCACTTGGTCGGTAAAGCGACTTGTTTTTACGCTGTAAAACGTCAGTCGTTAAAGTTATTTTCCTATATTACGATTCAGCTATAAATTTATAAACTTGTCATTCATGGCACATCGGAGAAAATGGCATTGAATATAAAGAAGTGAATCATTGTATACTACTTCAAGATCAAGCAGGTGTACGATGTAACGGCATAGCGATATCACTTCATCGTCGAGGATTTGTATACTTTGAGCCTTGTAAAAACGGGAGACAGGCTGACTTTGATTGCTATGTAAGAGCCTCCCGACGCAAATCCGATGCTCCATTACAGTGCAGACCCCGGTTGACCTAAACTATCATTGAAACCGGGCAATTATTCTATCAGAAAATGGAGAAAGGTTTCTTCTGCAACTGCTTTGAAGAAAAAATGCAGAATAATATTTCCTAGAATTTTCTGTGCGCAGCTTGCGCTCCCCTTTTGAGAAGCGAGAATAATAAATAAAAAATAGTTAAATAGTAAACAAAACAATGGCAGTCCGTGGTTGGATATAATCCTTATAACATGTGTTTATTTTATTTAACTGAACTAAGAAAAACATATGTGACATAAACCAAAAAACTTTCCTCCATATGAATAACATGGGGACTTAAAAGTCCCGTGGGCAGAGCCCTTAGGCCTAAATCGAAAATCTACAGCCAGATCGCACATCTGCACACTTAAACGCGCGTTTTAGTGTATAATGAGTGGGGATAAATCTTAAAACAAAAAAGCCTTATTGTTTACAAAGTTTGCATGTATCGTACCGATATTAATGATATAAATAGATTATCGTTAAAAAAATACGTTCTAAATAATAATGCACATTTATTTGTTAGTTTAAAAATGGAGTATTGCTATACTCATACGATAGAAGTATTAACAAGTTTACACATTCCTTTGCCGATTTAACGTTTAAACATCAACCACTGATTTCCGGAACGGTTTCGCCTTTTTTCAGTACTATTAAACAGGTGACTACTGTATTGCCAAAAAATTACAACAATTGAAAAATCTACTATAGCCACAAATTTTGTTGTTGATTTTCATCTGATTATACAGAGGAGCCGTAATAGTCAAATTGTCATTCATAGTTTTCTCTGCCAGTGATTGATATCGCTGTAGGAGACTGCTAGGCCCGAATTATCTATGAAGTGGATTCATAAGTTCGTTATAGCAAACCAGAACTATCATTATCATTATCATCTCCAGGACCTCCAAGTTTCCGTCAGGTCAACCCCGCCCCCTTTCAGTGGAAGTCGTCGTCGGCACATTCGGCAAACATGAGAAAATTACGGTTTCGTACGTTTCTGCTTTATTGACGGCTGTAAATTATTTTATGGATGCTTGCGCGCGTGAACCCGACCATTATTGCTGAAAATGACTCGTGACACAAAGTATTTTCTTAACCCCTTCAGCATTTTGAAAGTTGTTATGCCATACAATTTATGGGAAACGGTCCAAACCGTGGTATTCTCGTTGATGCGAGATGAAGGGTGGACGGGCGAGATGAGATGAAGCGATCAGCGCGACTCAGTTGACCGGGTGACAGATCCCATCAGCTAGCGGCCGCCCGCCGACACTGTTACACGTTACACCCCAGACAGCCTCCCCGGTGGTAAATAGGCTCAGCACGAGTCTTTTGGGAACAATAAAACTACGGACTTTAGGGGTGAATCTATTTTTTGTATTTAAAAAGTACTTGCCGTTGTCCATTTTTCCGCACGGGAATCTTGCAGGCTTAACGTAAGATGTTTTATAAATGTTTAAAATGTTATCGGATGACTTCTATATAACTCGAACAGATTAACATTGGATCTTTAAAAGCCTATGGGGCTCAGCTCTGAAGGTAATGTGTTTCAAACCCACAACAGGCACATTTATATAGTAAGAGCTGTATTTGATACCATATATGTATGCAAAATAATAATAAAAGAGACCGGGAAATGACCGAAAAATTATCTAAATAATATAGATATAACTAGCTGATGCCCCGTTCTCCGCACGGAATTTTTGCAGTTATAAAGACAGATGTTTAAAATTCAGGTGGATTATAAACTAAATCAATTCCCACCAGATATTTAAAATCCAGGGATATTATAAACTAAATCAATGCCCACCAGATATTTAAAATCCAGGGATATTATAAACTAAATCAATGCCCACCAGATATTTAAAATCCAGGGATATTATAAACTAAATCAATGCCCACCAGATATTTAAAATCCAGGGATATTATAAACTAAATCAATGCCCACCAGATATTTAAAATCCAGGGTGATTATTAACTTTTTTCGGTAAAGCCGTTTTCCCGCGATACGCCAACAAACTTTGTCTATCAAATGAAACAGACAGACAATGTTTTAAATACCGATTTCGGCTTCTTTGGTGTAAACAAATAATAATATCGTAACTCCAAAAACCTTAAGATTCTAATCTATGTACAGGTACAACTCTATTGTATTTATCTAAATACTTAAATTATTTTTGGTCTAACTAACTGAATGACCGTCAGAAGATATTGTAATACAGATGAACAAATATCAACGAAATACTTTAATACTTTTATGAGAGAAACGTTTTGACTTTTGGTTTCATGCAATAAGGTCGTAATGACGTTAATTTAAATAATTTGTTGAAATATAAACATAATTTCAAAAATCCTAAAGGCGGTCCCACATTTCTCGCGAACACGCCTGAACATTCGGCCGAACATTCTCCCGAATGTTCACTGAACATTCGGTCTCGTATGTTCTCATTATGTATTAAAAAGTTCGTGCAGTTCCCACACTACTCGGGAATACTCCGAACATTCGGAGTTCGGGCGTGTTTGCGAGAAGTGTGGGATCGCCTTTATTTAACGAAATCTTCTAGACCTACTTTATTTAATTTGAAACATAAAATCAGGCGAACGAGGTGGGCTATCATTTGAAACTAATATTGTTTAAGCGCAGAATTGTTTTGGTTTTCAGTGGTACAAGCAAGGAGCATGAATACCGATATGTTTACACTATACTATATGTTTGACCTCGGGAGCCCAAAGTGCAAAGTAAACAAGACTGGGACAGTAAACAGTAGTATATTATTTCACAAGACGCGTCATTTTCAGTTACCATGGTTGCCATTCGACCTAAGTAGATGATTGCGTGAACATATGATAAATGGAAACGACAATAACTGCTTGCCTGTGGAGCAAAATACCCCTATCGTTGTCCGAAGTGTGAATATATTTTAAAATATATATCATATAATAATATTATAACATAATATTTCATAATATATATATATATATAATATAATAATAATACATATATATAATATATATATAATATTTATATCATAATATGAATATAATTACAAAATAATAATTTACGAATAATGTTTTTTGTTGTATGGCAGTTTGAAAATTCTCGCTTTTTGGAGTACGACTGATGAGCATGCATCCTTGTATACCAATTTTGTTTAGACCGTCAATCATGACAAGGACGTGGAACATTTATGTACCGATGTCGTTAAGTACATGTGGTGGCAACACATTATTAGTTGATGGCAAATAAATTATCGTATCTCTCGCTGTAGCATTTAGGGTGTAACTAAAGGCCTTAGTTGTGTAGACGCGACACTTTAATTTCCAATGTTTAACCACTTGCAAGGCTCCCTTCAAAACATTGGAATCAGTCTAAAGTTTTAAGATTTAATCAAACACTATGTGTATTGTAATGGGGTAAAAATATAGCCAAGTTGTCAATTAATGTATGTCTTACTTATCATTTGTGTGGGTTAACATGTTCAAGAGGGGTGCTATGTATTGCTCCTGCCGCACCCCATAGTAAGGGGGCTGGGAGTGTGAGCTTCTGGTTCCGGAGAAGTCCTCTTGCTGAAAATCTTTACATTTCTTAACGTTATTCATATAGGTCTAATTGTTTTGCCCATATTCATTCTCAATAATTCTAACCCCGCCGACCGCCAATTGCTATCTTCTATCATTTGATAATGTCTAATGTCCGGTGGTTCAGAACCCAAGCTGTTGGTCTATAAATAATATAAATAGGTGTTTTAGGCGAGGAGAATTGTCTCTGTAATGAATTGTCTTCCTCCACCATAAGCTATGCAAAATATATAAAATAATTAACACATTTCAATTAAAATGTTGCTGTGCATGTTGGTAATTGTTGTAGTCTTTAGCTTCTTGTTTGTGTAATTTTGTGGTGCTGTATGTTCCTAGGAGTCCTCATCCCAATAAAGAATCCCTGATGATATAGCTTACGATTGCGCAGGGTCCCACCTCGAGTTCCCATTCCTCGTCACGGTATGCAGAACGTCCAGTCGCTTTTCACATTACTACCCAACTGCCCCCGCAACTACACCCTGAACTGGACGCTCAGCGCGCTGTCAACTCCACGCGACAACACGGCCACGTGGCGGCGCCGCAACCTGTTGCTGCTCCAAATTGTTATGACTGCATAGCTCATAGACTCCCGCTTTTACGACGGCGTAAAATTTTGTGATGTTGCCCGCCCCTCCCCCCGGAGCGGCTCTCTCGGGCGATAATCCTAGATTTTACGGCCGCGACTCATCCCCGTCATGACCGCCCTTACGACGCTCTTTCCCTCGTATTCTCCTCGTTCATGTCCCCGCTTGTTTTCACGTCACTTTTGCGACTTCTCGGTTTATTTCGCATTCGGATGAGTTTTGTTTTATGCGTTTTCAGGTTCACCTTTCTCGGGGTTTAGAATGTTTGCGCGTTGACGCTTTGTTTTCCGTGAATAGATTTTTCAAAGGATGATATTTGTTGGAAGTAAATTTTTGATTAGGCTTTTGCAATCGTGTTACGTATCGCAGGATTGCGATAGTGTCCGACGAGTAATGGACCGTATCAAATTCAATGATGAAGAGGATAATATTAGTTTTCTTCTATCTGTTTCAAGTGGGGTTGGCTCCACGAAACATTTATCGTTTCTACCTGATGAGGCCAATGTCAATGACTTTCAAAGCCCGTCCCTCCTTATGGGATTGACCGATATGGTTTATTTATGGCTCATTTTACAGAGCAAAAATATCTAGTGAGCAAAATAATAAATAAATAATAATTGTTCAGGAAAAATTCCAACATATTCAATATTTTCCATTTTGTATAGGTGATATTTTTATGAGATTTGCGATATCTAAATTCTGCTTACTGTCATCGCTAGGTTTTTTAATATTTAAATTGAAGCATTAATCATCGATTTCGGATAATCCGTTGAGGAGGGGCGGGGTTTGGAAGTTAGCATTAGCTTTATGGGAGAAGCGTACGCGCCAAATATTTCGTGGCTGGAGGCCCCTCCTTAATACGAGGGAATAAAGCAGTATTGTATGAAAGTGTAAGGTAGTTTATAAGCGTACGTGTTTTTAATGGATATATCACTTCGTAGTTTGAAATTGCTCATCCTCCGATGGTTTGAATCATTAGTAACAAATTGTTAGTACTGTATCTACACATAAGTTTATCTATGTATAAGTTACAACAGATTTTTAGTACTAAACTCGAGTTTAACTTTTGATATTTCTTTCAAAGCGATTATTAAAAGAAAATATCATTGTTTTGTTCACATCGGATGCTTGTTAGATGTCTTACTTCAAGATCATTATAATTTCGAAGGAATTCCATTGGAGGAGCCTAAAGTTTCAGGGAATCCGTTTAAGTCTTTGTCAGACCCGACAATGTTGCCCAGCGTCCGTGAAATCGTCCCTGCCGCTTGACCAGTTTTGTCGGTCGCCACTGAAGGTTTTACAGTTAGTGCCAAACGTTCTGAACCATTATACAACACCCTGCAAGTCATAAGTTAAACTTGTATACAACAATACCTTGCAAGTGATAAGTTATGTTGTATCCAACAATACCCTGCAAGTGATAGGTTAAATCTGTATCCGACAATACCCTGCAAGTGATATTATGATTAATGTGAGTAGATAACCTTTTGTCGTACTTGGGAGTTCCGAGTATGGAAATTTCGAGTATGGAATGGTTATGTTTATACAGCAGAAGCGACCAAAGCTAAAATAAACTAGTACCTGCAAATGATATGTGTATTGCTATAATACTGTTTATTACAGCATTATGGTTCTTATTTAAAATTGTGGTAAACAAAATTCTAAAACACGTGTTATACACCTTCTTATGCTATATTACTAATGAACGTTTAGGAATATATTATATAAATTATTTATGTTTGTATTATATTCTTACCTAAATAAAGTTGAACCTCACCAGAAAGCTTCAAGAAAATTGTAAATCACATGAATAGTCTCAGATGAAATTCTGAAGTGATAATTATTTGTTGTAAAACCTTTGTTCAGTTATCAAAATATGTCATTTAAACACATTAAAAAGCAAATATAGTGGCAACTGTAGCAAATATAGTGGCAACTGTTATGGCCGTAGGCAATTCGAGGTAGTCAGCCCGAGTGATGTTGTATTTTTCATTTTAAACCTGTTGATTTTAATTTCCTATAGGCGATACAAATCAAGTTTCGTCCGAATAAGAAACTTGACGTCTGTTTGCATCTTAGCTTGGTAAGTCGCAACTAGTTAATCATAAATGTATTATTCCGTACGTTAAGTGTTTATTATCTTTTCAATATTTAGCCACAACAGTCAGCTCTCGCGGAAGTTTAGCTTTTCAGCCAAGATATTTTGTGTCTAGCACCCCTAAGTTGCCGCGTCAAACACAAAGTAAGAATAATTCCAGGGTAGTACGGCAGGCATATGCAGTCCCATTGCAGTTGTAACAGGCAGTTTATAGACGGTGTAGTGTAGGATTATAATAGTCTAAACTAGTCGGGCGGAGAGTGTAGTGTGTGAACGGGCCGGGAGCCACCGAGGTCAATGAATTGTCGGACCTTGGAGAGGCCTTGGAGCCGCTGCCCTCTCGCCCCTCGGAGCTCGGAGGTTGGGCGGGTTATAATCCGATGATATTCGATATGACACCGATACGATTTGACGAACAGATAAGTGTTTGTCGGTGATAAGACGTGGAGCCTGTGTTATTCAAGAAATTATCGCGGTAATTTTCCACCTCCAGTCAGTAAAACAAAGTTTCACAATGTTTCGGGATCTAGAATCCGATTCCGTCTTCAGGTGAAAAGAATACCTAGGATATAAAGAAATAGTGGTGAAATCAGGCAAAGCTGGACAAATTTATGGAAAAGCTAAATCAGAGAACTGGGTTGAACCACTAATTTTGTTATGTTTTAGATAGTCTTTCCGCCTGAAGACGGAGTCAGATTCCAGATCCTTAAACTTGTTTTACTAATCAGTGATAACAAATGTCCGCGATAATTTCTTAAATAACACAATACTCCCCACCATCACCAACAATTAATTTTTAACTAAGAATGTGGGGTCTGTGAATGACATAATTCAATCTGCGGCGTTGTTGTACTATTTGTTTATTTTACCCGTGAGTCGCGTTGGTTCACGTCTACACTCTCTGGGAAACTGTATTTGTTATAAATTATTGAATAAAAAATATACGTATGACCGGTGAATAGTAATCCTAATAAAAATCAACGTAATAACCTCCCAAAACAATTTTTACCTACAAACTTTTTACGATTCCAATTTGACTTAAAGTTTCAGTTTTCAAAGGCCTTCAATAGTGACAAGGGGAGGTTTCTCAGGGCTTATTACAAAATGCCTGTATCCAGTTTCTCAGTGACTGAAGATATATTTCGTTTGTCTGAAATAAAAACCTTGCCATCTCAGCTTATAATTCATCCGTAACAGCCAATTATTAATACGATCCTCTTATTATTGTTTCCAAAGATTGTATTAAATGCCTCGTATATCACTCATCCGCCGTCTGCCGCTCGATCGGTAGATTTATACCTGAACCAAAAATCTGCACCTGATCTTTTACAGAAGTCTGATACTATGATTTACTGTGTTTATTTTACTTTAAAGATTATATTCTCTAGTCTGCTGGGTACGGTTCTCATTAATTTAGGAATCAAAATAGTTAATGCTGAAACAATACGTTCAGCCATTTTAGTTTTTTAACTAATTTCCTTATAGGGCAGAAGCTATTACCGTAGGTGTCCTGGTAGGACTTAAGCCGGAGACCCGGAGACGATGATAACTTTTCGTTTTGAGGCCTCCAGAAGCCAAAAACACCATTCGTTCAAATTCGTATATTATATGTATACGATAGTTCAACAAACTCCATCAGTACACTGACAAAACTTGTTATGTTATTTCTCCTGGTTGTTGTCTTGTGATATTTGCATACAAATTACCATACTACTTTATGTATTGGTGAGGTAGGTACCGCTGGTGTATACGCGTTGAAATTGGCTGAGTTCGCAGGTTTGCTGTGACGGGGGTGTTGTTTAACGTCGTTTCACATAGCTACCTAGGAGGAATAACTTGACTTGTATATCGTTAAACAATAACACGCACCTCATCCATGCAGTCGCGTCGTTATCTAGAAGGTAGGCCTCATAACTACAGAAACCTCCGTGGCGCGGCGTTGGCGCTGGTTTAGTTAACCTAATCCAACGGCAAACGTGGTATTCTGGAAAGTGCTATCCGTAGATTACGTCAACCGTCAACCAGTTGATTTAACACCTCCGCTCTGAGCTGTTGACTAACCTGGGGAGATTAGCGTTATCTGGGAACCGGTGGCGGTGCTGTTGTACTGTTGTAGACGTAGGCGCCGTTGTGGGACGGACATGCGTGCGACCGTGCAACTGGAGTAGTAAAAGGTTTGAACAAACTGCGACTACGGTAGAGTTGTTCTAACTTGGTGGCTGGCGCGCAAGGTAAACAATAAGGTGCGGAAGAGAAGGTGTCAGGGTGCTTCTATGCTTCTACAATAAACGTGAACTTTGGGTGGGTTAGCGGAATTTTCAAACACAAGTAGTCCGTAAATCGCGTCCGGGCATTTTAAACTATCAAAGTGGCATCATTCTGCAGGATTATACTGAGGATGTCAGGGTTAAGGACTCGTCTTGAGAACCCGAGAAAAAATTTCATTTCATCAATATAGACGTTTTTTAATTACCGGTGAAACATTTTGAAAGTTCATATTCTTAGGGTATATTTTCTAAAAAAAAAAAAAAAAAAACTTAAAAAGGTACCTCAAAATGAGTATCTTTGAATAATGTTATATGGTCCAGTGCCAAATTGCATGCGTTTGTTACGGTGTGAACACAATATCTTTTTTCTTGTCTGATCTGTCTCAACATTATTGGACACCGCTACGCCGTTTGCTGTTACGTAGTCTTATTCAGTTACGAGACATCTTCTTTATCTATAAAAACAATAAACCGACCATCCCCCAGGCCAAACCTCTACACCTACAACCACAAAATTTGGCACGTATACTCTTTCCACAACAAGAAAGGGTTTTTAGAAATTCCTATGGAGAGCTCTGCCCCACGAGGAGTCACAGTTCCAATCCGATGTTATTGTATTCTTTTGGACATTCACTTTGGTTTGAGCTGATGAAAATTCAAGCAGCTGATCATAATTCGTAGTAGCTCCACGGGTTAACCACAGAATGCAGCTCACACCACAGGTTTTATTCCCGGGTGAAACCGGGTACGATGGCAGCTAGTATACCTATATTACAACTCTCCTGTTATACTTTGCTCTCTCAATAAATTGACTTTAGCAGGCGCTCGAATACCTGCAACATTTTCAACAACTATCATTTTTGAACCACGTTTGAAGGGACAACTTTCGAAGATAATTTTCTAAAATAATATTCTTTGACGTTTTCTACAATGCTATACAAAAGTATCCTGACACATTTAACACGCTGAATTATCGTCTCCCCTTGTCAATCGAACCTCGCGGAAGTTGAATCAAAATTCCAAAGTCCTCGTTACAGTTTCTTACTAAGTAATTTGTTACAAATTATCTTAATTTTTACACCCAACCGAATTGCAGTGAGAATTAAGTAATTGAGCAGGTCCCACGGCACAGCGGACGCAGTGCAAGAAAGTGCGAACGGTGGTTTTTGCCCATCGCGGTGCCATCTGCCAGACGCGTCTAGCTTGTCGCGGCTCTACACGTTAAATACAGTACTGCCTGATACCTGCCTTCAGACCCGTCTCAGACTTGCATTCCTATAGTATTGTGGTTTATGCACCGTCGTTCCGGTTATTGCAGTTCTCGCTGCTGCGTGTTACCTCGCGTAGACAAAGCTTTTGGTATATTTCCTACTACTGAGTATGTAAAGGGCGGTTCCGAAGAATAATTTACATGATTAATAATTGAATTTCTGTTACAAAAATTAAAATAAATACTACTGTATGTAAAAAGTGAAATATTCCAAGTATTTTGGTTCATAGAGAGGTCATTACCATGTCGATTTTAATGGTTTTTAGCGAATTTTCCCTATAGGGAAGAAGCTATTACCGTAGTCGGCATGGTAAGACCTAGGCCCGGGACCATGATAACTTTTCGTTTTGAGGTCCCCAGACCCCAAAAACACCATTCGTTCGAAACTGTATATATATATATATATATATGTGTCCGTGGGTGCGATAACTCTCGTAAAAAAGGTCCGATTTTGACGAAATTTGGTACAAACGTGTAAAGCAGCATTTATGACTTTAAGTTCGAAAACCAGACAGATCGGCCTATCCGTATTTTGGGGGGCTTTTGAACCCAAAAAATGGGTTTTTTGAGTTTTTTACGTATAATTTTTGAAAAAGTAAAATTTTATTTTTTTCCATTGGAATCAGCTTAAAAAAACGCTGTGGTGTTTTAATCATTGGTCTACGTCAATTGGTTACTGAGATATTGAAAGTGCTAAACACAGTACGTTGTCCAATGCTATTCTTATGGAGGATAAGAAAAATTGTATATCTCGCTTATTTATTTATCAACTTATCCTGACGAAACTTGGTATATTGCTTCATTTAATTGTGGTCTATTGATATTTGCACAAAAACCCAGTTTTTGGCCTATAGTCCCCGTAGCAGCAAACCGTCATACTCAGCCCCATGTTATTCATATGGAGAATAAGTAACGTGTTATCTCCTTTAATTAACAACATAAGTTAATTCAACTTGGTATGTGGCTTTACCTAGTTGAGTTATATTGATATTTGTATAAAAACCCAATTTTAGTGTTCCTTATTTCAGCAAACCTGCATACTCAGCCGCCATGTTATTCTTATGGAGAATAATTACAATGTCATAAATCGTTTATTTATGAATGTATAGTGATGAAACTTGGTATGTGGCTTTATGTGGTATTAAGATAAATTTTTATGCATTGGAAATTCGCTGAGTATGCAGGTTTGCTGCTACGGGGGTATTTACTTCAATCTTGTACAATTCAAATGGATATGACGCCTTGAAACTAGTAACTTAACTAGAAACTAGTAGTTATTTTGCATGTCTTAATTTAATCCGAGAGAGTATCGGGATAATTTTATATATCTAATTACATATTTGTTTATGTAGGGTTAGCGACCACCAGTCAAAGTTATATTTTTAGAGTGTTAAGAGGGGGGCACCAGTAAATCCAGGTAGATTTATAAAACCATAAGAGCAATATTATCTTTCGATTTCCATACAGCCTAAACGGGTGGTCGGATATTGTTGATATTTATGGCTTGTTGTTTAAAGGAAAAATTAACGAAGCGATTTCCAAGAGAAAAGTTTCGAATTTATTTTTGATTTATTGGTAATCTCGCCTAAAGATACTCAAAATTAAATAATTTGTATCGAATTTTAAAACGTAAATAGAAAATTTGTTCACTGAAATCGCTAGTTATAGCGGTAGGCCTAAACATTCATATCCAATTTTAAGACTATATATAGAATAGAATAGAATATTTTTATTTTCTCATGATACATAACGAAAATACATAGTTGTTACTTTATTTAAAATTATGCAGCTTGTTTGTAACTTAAATAAATAACAAATGTCCATTTTACTTGTCAGGCTGACATAAAAATAAAAATAATGAGGAAACAATAGGCCCTCTTAAGGCAATGCCTGTTGTGAGGTTCCATCACTTAAATTAAAATAACATAAAGTAAAGTAAGCGAACAGAAATGATCGAAATATAATAAACACAATTGTCTCAGACAACCTATGTGTATACAAAATAAAAAATAAATACAAAATTAAATATGTTACGTGCCTTATTTACTCACATAAACACTGAAATTAAGCATGGGCTCAATGCATAAAAACTAATTACAGAAAATAAATAAAACTGTATTTGTATATTCATATAGTCTATCATATAAATTATACATGTATTATAAAATTCTAAGGTTTACTCTTTCAAACCGCGCACCGCACTTGTGCCACCAAGCGGCTCATGGCCCTCCCCGGAGGCTTGCCTTCGAATTATATCCACAAATAACTGCTGGACGGAACTTGAAAGTTAACATTAACCTTATGCGGCAAGCAGGTGGAAACGTCTAGTCTCGTGACTCGTGACTGCTGCCCCCTCTTAAATCAATTTTAGGTATTTTTGGCGAATTTCCCCTATAGGGAAGAAGCTATTACCGTAGTCGGCATGGTAAGACCTAGGCCCGGGACCATGATAACTTTTCGTTTTGAGGTCCCCAGACCCCAAAAACACCATTCGTTCGAAACTATATATATATATGTGTGTGTGTGTGTGTGTGTGTGTGTGTGTGTGTGTGTGTGTGTGTGTGTCCGTGGGTGCTTACGGAGTTCACGAGAGTTATCGTGCTTACGGACACATATATATATATATATATATATAAATATATATATATATATATATATTTATATATATATATACATATATAAAAATTTGAACGAATGGTGTTTTTGGCATCTGGGGACCTCAAAATGAAAAGTTATCATGGTCTCGGGCTTAAGTCTTACCATGAGACCTACGGTAATAGCTTCTTCCCTATAGGGGAAATTCGCTAAAACTTGGAATGTTGGTTCACCTAGTTGAGTTCTATTGATATTTGCATAAAAACCCATTTTTGTGTTCCTTATTGCAGCAAACCTGCGTACTCATCTCCCATGTTATTCTTATGGAAAATAATTAAAATTGTATATATCGCTTATTTTTGAATATATTTTTATGAAACTTGGCATGCGGCTTTATGTGGTATTAAGACTTATATTTTGCATTGGAAATTCGCTGAGTACGCAGGTTTGCTGCGACGGGGGTATTTTTATTTTGAGCAGTTTGTCTTTTAAAGCCACAAACTTTAAGGCAATATTTGTTAAGTTCCACATTCAGCGGTATTCCAAATGCGACCACCTATCTGTTATCACTTGGTGATTCGCCGACCAAACTTGTGTGTGTTTAGGCAATGTAACGAAAGATCAGTTGTGTGCTTGGTCTAACCATTTAAATATAAACAGGTTAACATACCTTGACGTCAGCAATTCCTTATAGTAACAAAATGTTGACTATAGTTTCGGCTAGCACGTAGCCATTATCAAAACTTTAAATAAGAACGTTATTCCATTCTTCTGAATGTCGTCAATAACGTTCTTATTTTAAGTTTTGATAGTGGCTACGTGCTAGCCAAAACTAGTCAACATTTTGTTCCTACAAAGAATTGCTGACGTCAAGGTATGTTAACCTGTTTATAAAACATCTCCGGAAGCCTTCAAAATTAATACCATTTAAGTAGCTTCTTAAGACAGACCAGGCTAATTACAGTTAACAACCAGCACCCATCGAGAGTTTCGGGGCCACTATATATCCTTTTATAAGTGGCCTATTAAGGATTATTCCTGGATAATTCCTATGTAGGCCTATTAAGGTTTCATAGTAATTGATCCCCAAAACATTTTTCACTTTTTCGAAAATCTGGACACTTAGGAATTTTCTTAAGGTTCAATATTTGTGTTGGCTAAGGGAAGATCGCCAGGAACCCTGAGGTCATCAGATTGCCGATGTCCCCTCGAACAACCCTACAAATCCTAATGAAGTACCGAGGACCGCGGTGTGAACACTGAGCCTGAAAAGTACCCTTATTCGCTCGCCCTAAAAACTCGATGTTTTATGGAAATTGCACCATAAAATAAGTCGGCGAGCGATTTAAAAACAGATCGCCGGAGTTAATAAAGCGAGCGAAGCGAGATCAAGTGACGGAGTCTGCAACGGGGGCAATCAGATGTTATCGGCGGCCGAGAGCGATGTTGGGAAATGAAGTGAACGAGCTTGCCGATCGCGGGGCTGGGTAATGAAATATGGCCGGGCGTTATTGCTTCATTGAGTCAAAGTCGGTTCTGGAATCATAGTGGTATTTATTTTGTTGGAAATCGTGTGAACTAGACTGAAAGACGAACAGTAGTTCGTTCTAGACGGTTGGACCAAATGTTTACGCCTGTGCAATTTGTTTGGTGACGTATATTTTCTTAGAAGTACCTGGGGGATCGAGCTTCGCTAGGGGAAGGTCTGCCAGTTTGTTTTACGGAGTAATTTTTCACCATGTTCCCCACCTTAGTAAATGTACTTAGCTCATTTGCCTCGTTTCTGCTTGTTTAAGGTCACTCCAGTTGTTATAGCTCAATGTCCCGTTAGGTAGTATTTATTTTGATTACAAGCACATTTGATTCATTTTGGATATGACCACTAATTATGTAATCTTCATTTAATGGGTTTAGTCACTTTTCTCAGGAAACCACATGTTAATACTTAAACTTCATGAGTATAACTTTGACAGTTCACTGATTGAAATTCCATAAGCCCAATGCTATTTTTTTTTCATAATCTTGTTTTAACATTAGTTGATTTTTCCTGGGGATAAGTCCTATCTAAAACATTTTTTCCCACAAATTACTTATTTCCAACATTTGAAGGGAATCGTTTGAGCCGTTTTTGAGATCAGAGTTGCAAGCAAGCAACCAAGCAAACCTTCCTCATATTAAAGTATATATAATGGTTATTAGTGAGTGGCCATTTTTATTGCATTCTTCATAGCTACTTCATACCGTCTGTTACATGCTGCAATGTAAACAATGCCGAAGTTTTACAATCCACATAACTTGAGACGATTTACTAGTTTAGTTGCAAAGTTTTAGATTACATTTCTCGGGGGAAATCTCATTTAAGCGCCCTCACGTCTTTCTACAGCTAGTCAAACGTCCGAAATTAATTTCTTAAATATAATTAATTATCTAATTACTCTAAGGACACGGGTCGGGCGTGTTTGTGTGAGTGCATTGGTGACTATAGCACGAATAACAATCAATCGCTGTCTTTAGATATCTCGTCCACCTCCAAAGCTTAAATGTTAATTTGATGCTTGTGAAAATCGTATCTGATGTGACGATTAGTTAATAGTATATTTCACATCTAGTGGGAAAAGTATGATTATTCCACGAGTTTTGAACACAAAATTATTTGATACAACAGCAAAAAATATGAACAAAAGACGAAGTACAGCAAACACAACAACCAACACAATGTTTTAAACAGATGGGCATTATTTCAATATTATATTGTATTGTTAGGGCTGATTTATAATCAGCTGATTTTTCCTCACGAGTGAGAAGTACCTGGGGGGCCGAGCTTTGCTCGGGGGAAGGTCAGTCAGTTTGTTTAGATGACTCGGAGTAATATTTCACCACTTCCCCCTACTGATAATCAGATTTGTATTATTCATTAGCCTCTTTTCTACATTTTTAAGGTCCCTCCAGTTGTTATTTATAGCTCAATGTCCCTTTGATTTATTTTACTACTCTATATATGTAATCTTTACTCAAATCTGTTAATCTCTGCTCTCAGGAAACCACATGTTAATAATCATAAACAACATGAGTATTATTTTGACAGTTCCCTGGTTAATTATGAACAGCTGTTACAATACTTTTGTTTTGATTTGAAACTCCATAAGCCCAATGTTAATTTTTTTAACTTTTCATTTTAGTTTTTTTACATTATTTGATTTTTCCTAGGGATGAGGCCTGTCTAGAACTTATTTTTATCCCAGAAATTAGTTATTTTGAACATTTGAAGGAAATCGTTGGAGCCGTTTTTGAGATCCGTGTCGCAAGCAAGCAAGCACGCAAGCAAGCAAGCAAGCAAGCAAACCTTACTCATATTAGAGTATAGGATATAATTTTTCCTCACTAGTGGGGATATGACGAACTTTACCTCGCAATATACGCAATGGAAAAGCAGATGATATTCCAATAGTATCGTGAGAAAAGGTTTATCTTCTTTAATTTAAAGCTAGTCAACAGCTATTTCTATAACCCCTTTTAATTGGATTAATATCAAGTTTTTTTTAATATCATATTTTTGCATCTGCATTAAGTATCTTCATTGTAAAGAGTTACCTTCACTGTTTAAGAAGTACGAAGAGTCTAATGAGAAAAGCGGGTTCGCCCTCTGGTTATCAAAAGGAGCCAGAGAATGTTTTTTTAAGAACAAGTTGTCTTGCCCCGACAAAATTAACGAAGAAAAGATTTTGCACTTTTGCTTTCGACGCTACAAGCTATCAATTGGCTTACCTACAGTATGTAATTTACAGAACAATGAGGCATTGTATTGTAGGTATCCAACCTGATTTTAATCGGCAATCAATTATCTGTGCAGTATCTGTGTAAAAGTTAGTTTCAGTAAGGTATTGTATCACTTTTATCTTACGTCGGCATCAAGGGCGCTTGTATTCAATCATTGTAAGAATTGTGGATAGTTAAGATATTTATCGTATAGCGAGTGTTAAAATAATCGTAATATTAGTCAACTTTGTATTTTTTCACGTAAATGACCAAAACAACCGTTATTTCAATTAGACCAATTCCCTAGCGTTTTTTTCAAAATCGCATCATGGTGCTGGGTGATAAAGAAAGCTGTTTCATGAAATATTTGTTGTTTAGATACTGTATATGATTATAAGAAAGGGGTATTTTGGATTGTACAAGTATCATTCATAAGGATTAAATTGTGATATATCTAAATAATAACAAACCAAATTCTACTAGTTTTTTTTATCAAATGTATGATAAATGACGATGTTTACTTTGTAAACGAAATGCCTTGTCCCCAAATAAAAATTACATTACCGATTGTTTTTTTTTTACTTTAAATTCTAATAAAGTTGTTCAGTGTTCCTTGTGAAGAAAATTGAAATATGTTTGAGCTAAAATACGTCTGGGGTCGCACACTCGAGACGAGAGGGCGGACGTATGTAAATGCCCCGAACTCGGCACTTATACGGGACTGTGGCGTTATGAATAATCGGCGACGTTACGAGCGGTCCCAACTTGGAACATTGCGAACTCCGACAACAACCTTCGCCGCTCCTAAATTGTTCTTTCCTCGACACATTTCATTAACTTAGACTAGATTAACACAAGTTGGCCGTGTAAAGTTTGCCGGCTTTAATAAGGCTTATCTGGCGCTGTATTCTCCCGGGGTCTCCTCCCTCCTCCCTCCTCTCTCCCGCTGAAATATTTAGTTTAGTTCTCTTTCCCTCGCCTCCGCTCCGCGTCTTGTGTTTTTCTCCTCGATTATTTCGTAGAAAATTTAATCACGGCTGTGTGCGAGGACGGCGTCGCGGCGGCGTCGGCTGTGTTTCGTAAGATTATAACGTAATTAGCCTTCGAATGGGGTTTGTTACGCGATGTTGCGGTTGAAAATCGTGTTTAACTTAGAAATTTTAATTTAATAAATTTTTGGTCAACGGAATAGACGAAATTTCTGTGGAAGGCGGTCGTAGTAAAAACGAATTTCATATTTGTAAAAGGTTTTATGAGGTATTGTAGCGGAAATTAGGTATGCCATTAAATAAATGGTTTTAGCATTCCAGATATTAGAAACAGCAACATCTATGCTCGAAACAATAAAAAAACCTTTGAGAAACAATGATCTGAAGAAACAAATTGCCTGTGGTAAATTGTATTTATAGTGACAGAATAGTTTCACCTCGCATACCTGTTTACGGTACATCAGTTGTCGAAATACTGTAGCATGAGTATTTATCGCTATGGGACCATTTGTAATGGTCCACAATAAATCACTTGCGACTGTAATCGGGCATAGTAATCTCTTCAAAACATTTTTACTTGTCACGTTGTCTCAAGGAACGGCGTGTAAAGTTCACAGCCCATTAATATGTGAGTGCGAGCGCTGTGCGGTGTTATTGTGCGTGGCGCTGTGTAGTCGGGCCCAGATGTGGCGACTGCAGCGGCAGTTGTATAATGCAGCACTGTGACCGGGTTCAATATTACAGCACACGTCTAGCAGAGCCTCGCCCATTCGCACATCCTCTCAGGGCCGGGGGTGGTTCTATGGTGAAACCCTGAATCGGAAACTGTGTGAAAAATGGGAGCGAATCCGGTTCAAATTTTAATATTTTTACTATTTGTCATGTTCATTTCACTGGACAGTTTGAAAGGTCAAGTTAATTTCTCAGACAAGTCGTTCAAACCCGTGGCGTTTTGTATAATACTTTCTAGTAACACTCATATTTTCATAATTTCAGTTTCTTTTGTTGGTTACCTCCAAGTTGTTAGTTGAATATATTCTTGCTAAAAGGTCAGAGACTGTTGTAAGTTATTATTGAAAATTGTAGGAGGGAGGATATAAGCTTATTTATAAAGGGGTGTCGTCCATTATTCAGAGTTTGTGACGACTCATAAAATGTAAGAGTGAATGTTTCACGAATGGTGTAGAACATGGTGGAAAACATTTTCCTTCCACCATGGTTGTTGACATTTTGAAATTCTGAAAAAAGTGTAATTTTATTTGGCCGATAAATGTTATTTGACAACTCCCGTAATCGTATGTAACATTTTAATCGCAACAGCTGGACTGTATGGATTTTCTAGAAAGCAAGCTGCGTCTCCGCTCCCAGTCGTATCCCGATAATACAACCGCACGTGACAATCCGCCGGATGCCCCTCCTCGTGTATTTTTAATGTCGTGGCCCCTGGCCCAGCGTCGCCCCGTCGCAGCACGGCAGGTACAGTGTACAGGGCAGGACGGAGACAACTGCAATATACAGAGGGTCCGGTCCCGGCGGACCGCCGCTGATTACAAGAAAAAGAACCCCGCCAAATTGATCCTGTTACTCCATTTTACTCCAATTTCCATTCCGTTTCTCGGGCTGCGGCTGCGGGGAGTTGCGGGAGTTGAAGCTCCTCCCCGCGCCCACGCGCTCCGAGCCTTCCAATACTTTCCGCTCCTGAAAATACACTTTCTTTTATCTCGATTTTCCTGTTTGTTACCCTGTGCAGGAGAATCGGGACGTTTTTAGAAAGTGGAGTTGTGAAAATAATTGTGTCAGAAAACACTAATCCGTGAAATTTAAAATTTGTCTTGCCTACCAGTTAAATTATCTTTTATAATATCATCGCTGCTAAAAATGAAATTTGGGTTAGCGTACAAAATGTGAATCATGTTTATTAACTTAAGTTTCTACGTCTGTAAACATTCATTCATTCATTTCTGACGTGGTGACGTGGTGACGTTATTCTTAGTTAAAATACCACAGATAAACTTAAATTCATCACAAATAAAATCTTTAGGTTCAAAACTGTTTAAACTTGACTTTTATAACATTTGTTTGCATTGTGCACACTTTTTGGATAGTCAGGGAATTTGAAAAAGGCCAGGGAAAGTCAGGGTAAAGGTATTTTATACAAGTCAGGGACAAATCGTGATATTAATCGTAAACGCAAAGCACTGCTGTATGAAAGTCAAAACTTGTAAGAAAAAAGTGCGCATTCCGAATCGCGAGTCTGGGAACATTAACCTTTATGATTAGAGAAAGTCAAGAAAAATCAACTTGTTTGGTCAGGGAAAGTCAGTGAAATCATTAACCAAATAAAAGTGTGAACCATGTTCTGTCGACATTCCATTGAAAAGGAATAATTAGGACATCATTCTATTCTTGAACTTGTAGGTTTTAAAAGGTTCCGCAGGATTTGTATTTCTTCACTTTGTTTGTTTCACTCACAAACTTTGATTAAACAGGAGTACAGTGTTGTTACTGTCAAATTGTATAAGAGATTCACATTAAATCACACAACGTTGTGGTGTGGTACTATGTGTATCAATGTGCAATTATTTTACTATTTATTGGCAAGACCAGCTTCTCTCCAGTTCAGTTGTGGCGATAGTAATCCCTACACGAAACATGAACAAACATAATTAAAGATGCGTAAGTAAAGTGAACACGCAGTTAGCACGTTGAACACATTGACCCGAGCGAGTATATTGTAGGGCCATCGTCTTCTTTAAATAAACGGATTTGAAATATTGGAGTGGGATGTAACTGAAGCGAAACCCAAACGTCTGGTGCGTTGCCAGCCGCGCCGGCCAAATGGCGTTCAACAAAGCAGTTTACAATTTCTAGTAAGAAGGTTTTAATTTATACATCTCTCACTTTACTCGGCGTCGGACGAAACGTTTACAGTTTGTAGTTGTTGGTAGTAGGCCTATTGTTTGTTTACTGAGCTTAACGCTTGCGTAGTACGTTTAGTGTGTTTTATGTCTTGTGTCAGGATGGTTTCACGTTTAAGCGAATTTCCCCTATAGGGAAGAAGCTATTACCGTAGTCGGCATGGTAAGACCTAGGCCCGGGACCATGATAAATTTTCGTTTTGAGGTCCCCAGACCCCAAAAACACCATTCGTTGGAAACTGTATATATATATATATATATATATATATATATATATATATATATATATATATATATATATATATGTATATATATATATATATATTGATATTTTACTTGAGTTCACGAATAGGGCTACTAATAATGTTATTAGATTGAAAACAAAATTTCCAGAGTACCCTTTTTTAAACATTTTTATTACACAACGCGTTTCGGCTATAATGCCATTTTCAAAGTGTATAAAAAGTATACTTTTTATACACTTTGAAAATGGCATTATAGCCGAAACGCGTTGTGTAATAAAAATGTTTAAAAAAGGGTACTCTGGAAATTTTGTTTTCAATCTAATAATATATATATATATATATGTGTGTCCGTGGGTGCGATAACTCTCGTAAATCTTTGATTAAATTTGGTACAAACGTGTAAAGCAGCATTTATGACTTTAAGTTCGAAAACCAGACGGATCGGGCTATCCAAAGGGGTATTTTGGGGGGGGAGTTGTACCCCAAAAATGGTTTTTTGAGTTTTTTACATACAATTTTTGAAAAAGTAAAATTTTATTTTTCCCCATTGGAATCAGCTTAAAAAGACGCACAATTTGGTGTTTTAATCATTGCTCTACGTCAATTGGTTACTGAGATATTGAAAGTGCTAAACACAGTACGTTGTCCAATGTTATTCTTATGGAGGATAAGAAAAATTGTATATCTCGCTTATTTATCAACTTCTCCTGACGAAACTTGGTATATTGCTTCATTTCATTGTGGTCTATTGATATTTGCACTAAAACCCATTTTTTGGCCGGTAGTTCCTGTAGCAGCAAACCTGCTTACTCAGCCCCATGTTATTTTTAAGGAGAATAATTAATGTGTTATCTCCTTTAATTATGAACATAAATTAATAGAACTTGGTGTGTGGCTTTAACTAGTTGAGTTATATTGATATTTTTATTAAAGCCCATTTTTAGTGTTCCTTATTTCAGCAAACCTGCATATTCAGCCGCCATGTTATTCTTATGGAGAATAATTAAAATGTCATAAATCGTTTATTTATGAATGTATATTGATGAAACTTAGTATGTGGCTTTATGTGGTATTAAAATAAATTCATAAACATTGGAAATTCGCTGAGTATGCAGGTTTGCTGCTACGGGGGTATTAGATTTTGCAATTCAGTATAAATTGTAACCGCCGGATTCTAGTTATTGAAGGCTGTAAAAGTGTAATCGATCAGGAAGAAAATATGTTGATTGAAAAGTATTTGCTAACGTAATAACACCTACCCTGTAAATCCTATACTAATCTAGAATTTCGAAATCATTGATTCACCAGGTATCCGATACATTTCTACACATTATATTTAATACTCATTAGTTACTACAAAATATACTTGAGCTTATATTCAAATCAAATACAAATATTTAACTGGTCGTGTTATTTATCCCTACAAACTAAAAAAAGTTGGTAGGAATTGATCTAGTTACCAAGTAATTTCTCAGCGTTACGAATTAAGACGAAAACATTAAGTTGATAACATTTTTATTTAGGATGTTTAAGAAATAATTAATTACTATTCGGTGTCCCGTTTTCCGTTCGGGAATCAAACAGACACAGTCTGATGTTTTGAAAAATCACACAGCTCTTTGACTAAATAAAATAACTCTCCATAAGATTAAAATTGCAGTTATTAAAGTCATGGGGCGGAATCGTGAAGGTGGATACTTTGAAAGACCCCAAAAGGCACATCTTGAGGGGGGGGGGTAGCTTTCGATTGCTACCAAACATGTGTACCAATTAACAATCTTAAAGGCCTAAAATCGCCCAACAAAAATCGAGACATTATTGTAATAGATTACGTTTTTAAATAAAATTGTGTTATTCATTACACGTTCATCCCGAGAAATAAGCTCATATAATAATGTTTGATTATTATTTTCGGTTCAGAACTTTCCGCCAGTTCGCGGGAATTGAACCGTGCACCTTGGCCCCGGTGTGGTGGTGCCAGTGGAGCGATGAGTTGAAACTGACGCAGTCTGCAGATCACCTTGTATCACAACACACAGACAAATGTCCTCATTGGCAACTAAACAATGAGTTCAGCGGAGCCACGACGATGCCAACTTATCTGGTGGTTTCGGACTCGGTTGTTTTGTTATTGTGGAGAAAACAAGTACCGTCGCAAATGCTGTGGTTAAAATATAAGTATAAGAGCCATTATATTAAAGTAATTTAAAACAACTGTTTTTAATTTGTAATGTATCGTTTGTCTATTGTACAAATTGCGAGTTTTACTTAGGTAGTATAAACCTTTTGTTTTGAATCATAGAATTGGAATAATATTTACTAGTTGGACCTGTGGTGAGCTCAACTCGCTCACCTTTTTGTAATTAATTAAATACCCCCGTCACAGCAAACCTTTGAACTCAACGTATTTCAAATGCATAATATGTGCCTACACCTACACCTACATGAATCCATTGAGCAAGTTTTATAAAAATACATTCATAAATAAGTGAGATATATTTGATTTATTCTCCAAGAATAACATCAGATGTCGAGCACCTTGATAAATCGCAAATTATAGGGTAAATTGTAAACATTTTCGTTCAAAATATGTCTGAAGTATTTCTCTAATCCTTTATACTGATCAAAGTTTTGTGTTTTAGTCAATTTCATAATGTGCAATGTCAGTGCTGAAGTGCAGTTTGAATATTGAATAAAAGACGGAGACTCATTCCCACTTACAGACGTTAAGCCTTTTTGGGTATTAATTCTACGCAAATTAATCAGTGTGAATTTATTTGTATTAGGCCTATTTAACATTTATATTTGGGAACAAAGTAATTTCATTAAATTTGATTTCGGCAGGGTAAAGCGGTAAAAAGTTAGCTCAAAATTAAAAACGATCCAAGTTTATAGTTTGTAATCTATCTGCAGCTTTATATTTTGTGGTTTTAATCAGTACTTACACACCATTGTGCGCGTGTTCCTATTAGCTTGTGGTTAAGTCCAAAAGATGTTATTAGGCGTGGTTTACAGGCGGAACGGCTTGTGCTGCCAGCTCGATTTTACTCTTGTTATTGTTTACGGTAACAAAATGCAAATCCGCCGTTGTAGTAACCGGCGTAATCTAATCTAGCGGCGTGTAACTGATCACGGCGCGGCGTACGCACGGTGAAATCACGCCGCCGGCGCCGCCCCGTGGCCGCGTGCATCATGCTAAACGGACATCAATTACGGCGTACGAGGTGAGGTTTGTGAATGAGATAGGTCGACACGAGGGTTGATACGGTTGCCGTGTTGTAGCACAGGATTGGCACGAGGATTGTGTGGATTGAAACTGAATAGGTGATGATGCTGGGTTTTGATTTGTTTTAAGAAAGATGTAGATCAGTATGTCTGTAAACTCGCTGACTACACAGTTGATTTATAGTGTTTACTTACTATTTGCGGGAAGTGAACTAAAATACAAGGACTTGACCCTTGGTTGACAAGATGGAGGTGCAAATTCGGTCGTATATTGTTAGTCAAGGTGCATCGATGGTCGTTACTATCTTGGGAGAGCACAGGATTAACTGTCAACCGAGTTGAACTATAAACATTAGCCTCATCCTTAACATTACCCTTCAGTTTGTAAAATGATCACGTGGTCGGGAGGAATACACTTTTCCCATCCGGTTGAAGGTAATTATTTGTTGTGTTCTGAAAATGTACGCACCCAATAACTCCGGAATCCTACCAGCCCCCAGATAGACTGGATGGGGACAGTACGTAACATTGTGGTGGGAAGTGACCTTTGCAGCAAGGTGTTTGCCCCGCAAGGGAATTAGGCTCATTAGGCAAATTATGATTCGAATTGCAGCAAGTATTTCCACAAGTTGTTGCCAGAAGCAGTGACGCGGCGCAGTCTCCAAACAAATCAAGTGAGAACGAACATCAAAGATGTGAACGGTGAGTGCGGACCATTAAACAAAGCGATAAACGACACCGAGTTGCAGCGAGCAGTTCCCCAAGTTGTTGCCGGGAGCAGCGGCGCGGCGCGACAGTGGCCGACAATCGTTCGCAGATGATCGGAATAAATTAACACCGGTGCGGCGGTGGGAATGAGACTTGGACTGAAACTGAAGTCGCCGGGGCCTCGTACCGTCATGGTCCCGTGAACTGTGAAATCGACTCCTTAAATTCTCATTTCATTATCCCCCACCCGCTCCCGACTGTGATGGCTGCTCGCTCGCTCCCCGACCCGATCATTGGAACCGATCTCAACTTTAATCGCCGACCTGCGATTACCTTTGCGCGTTTTGGTTATTTTTTACCTCGCGATTAAAGCGGGTTGAGAGTGCGAGTTGTGATTAGGTTCGGGTCGGTTTTATGATAAGTTGTTTACAAGTCGTTTATCCAGTAGAGAATATTTATCTAGAAACTGAAGAACACTTAGCTTGAGAATTCAGTAGTCTCGAGGTAAATTGTTTTACCTGTGAAATGTAAAGGCATTGAAAGCATTACAAATCAAAAGATATAATGAAAACCCCACTGCTTATGAACCTGCGCAAGGCCTCGCTATCCTTTCTTCGGACTTTACCAAGGTCCACCAAGGTCACACAGTAACACCTTAAATATTTCGCAGCGTCTGTATGCACGGGAATGTTATTTAGATAATGTTTACTGCATGAAATAAATGTATCCGTAGCGTAGGTTTCGCAAATTCGTGCCATACAAACGTTTTTGCATATCGGGACAACAATATTTTTGCGTTAAAACTTTACTGAGATGACGACATACGCCACATTCGTGTTATAAAATAAAATACCCCGTTGCAGCAAACCTGCATACTCAGCAAATTTCAAATGGTACTTCACAAAGTCATGAAGCCACTTACCAACTTTAATCAAAGCATATTAATAAATAAGCAAGATATGACATTTTATTTATTCCCCATAAGAAAAACATTAGGACTGAGTATGCAGGTTTGCTGCATCAAGGATCACAAAATCTGGTTGTTATGCAAATACCAATGGATCACCTCCAGATGAAGCAACATACCAAGTTTTATCAATTTATGTTCATAAACAAGCAAGGTATCACTTGTTTATTATTCTCCATAATAATAACATTATAGCTGCTGAGTACGCAGGTATGCTGCAATGAGGACCACAATTAATGAGTTTTGCATGTAAATAGCATTAAAACCCAACCATTTAAAGCCACATACCAAGTTTCATTAATATATGTTCATTAATTAGCGAGATATACAATTTTACTTATTCTCCATAAGATTAACATTTTACAACGTACTGTGTTTAGCACTCTCAATATCTCGGTAACCATCTGACGTAGAGCGATGATCAAAATACCAACTTGTTTGTTTTTTAAGCTGAATTTAATGGTGTAAACCAAAATTTAGGTTTAAAAATAATTATATGTAAAAAGTTAAAAAAAACATTTTTGGGGTGCAAAACCCCCCAAACCCCCCTTGAAGTAGAGCGACCTGTCTGGTTCTCGAACTCATGAAAATAGATGCTGCCTTGCACGTTTATACCAAATGTCATCAAGATCGGACCATTTTTACGAAAGTTATCGTGCCTACGGACACAAACATATATATATCTATATACTTATATATGAATTTGAACGAATGGTGTTTTTGGCATCTAGGGGCCTCAAAACGAAGATTTATCATGGTCCCGGGCCTAGGTCTTACCACACCTACGGTAATAGCTTCTTCCCTATGGGGGAAATTCTCTAAAAATGTCAGTAGTGTGTATTTACAAATGTTCTGTGATTTTTCCAGCTTCGCCTGGATTGTGCCACTAATTTTGTTACGTCCCAGGTATATGCTTTTCTGTCTGAAGAATCCAGATCCCGAAATGTTGTGAAATTTAGTTTTAACACTTGTGAAATCGTTTATCGTTGTGAAATCAGCATTGTAAAATGAGCGCAATGATTTCTTAAACGAGTTCGCACGCAGCACGCTGACGTGAGGGAAGTGAATTTCCACATAACAACTTTTAAAACTCAAAATCAGTGTAAAAGCATACATTTGTCAAATTCTTATTGAAATCTGAAAACATTGATTTTTTGGCTGTTCTGATACTCCTGGTTTAGTTTACTTGCAAAGCTGGGAATACAATTTTGCACATTATAAGGTTAGGAGAAGGTCCAGACAGGCTTAAAGGTAGGCGTGAGGTTGCTGGGGATGATAAAAGTACTCTAACAAAAGAATAACAGGCTTTTCTAGTATAAAACCCCCGTAAGACAACGTACTGTGTTTAGTCGATACACATTTTCTTTAATAACTCGGTAAATATTTATGCTAGAATGACGAGAGAGGGCTTAAAACTTTTGCCTTTTTAATTCCCATCTTTTAACATGCATTAATTTTACAACTGGGGCCTTTCAAACCCTTGTTGGGCCCAAAAACTCGAAATGTTAAAGATTTATCCCCCAAAAAAGGGGTTTAAAGCTTTCCTATTGTTTTGCCCAACGAACTTGTCCAACTGATTACAAAAAGGAACGTCCCTACCAAATTTGAAGTAAATCGGACAAAAAATGCGACCGCTAGATTGCAAACACATATATATATATATATATATATATATAACATTTTGAACGACCCCCCAAAACGTGTTCAGGGGGTCACGTTAGGAACTTCTATGGTGGTCCCGGGCTTAAGTTTCACCGTGCGGGTCATGCTAATAGTTCACTTTCCAAAGGAAATTCACTAATAACGCGAAAGTTGATGTTATGTGAATGTGTTAAACTATATTTAAATAAAGGGTATCAGGAAACTGACACATACTTTCTCCCTTTTAGCCAAACTTTAATGACAAAAATATTTGTTATTTACTAAATATAGAATATGAAGTATAGATAAATGTACAGAAAATTGTCTAAAATAGTTGTTTTCAGAAATATCCACCCAAATTGCTTTTTTGGAGGCACTATAGAGTCCGTTGCTACACACAGTAGTTTTGAGAGGGGAAATGCCCCCTTCCCCCCCGTGGGTTAAATAGCAACACATTTCGAACATCATCTGTTGGTCAATGCTAACTTGACCTGCATATCAAATGAAATTGATCAGTAAATAAGAGATAAATAGTTATTTTTGTATTCCCCATAAGAATAACATTGGACAACGTACTGTGTTTACCGCTAAATGAAAATTTCAATTTTATTCGCAACTAGCAATCGTAGAATAGTAATTTAAAATACTAATTTATTTAGTTTTTGAGCTCTTTTTAATGGTGAATAGTAATCTTTTTTAACATTTATGATTTTTTATGAAAAATCCAAAAAAACTGAATTTTTGATGTTTTAAGTCCTGTAATTTCTGAACCCGCATTTTTCCAGAAATGCGGGTGGTGTCATTTTGTTGGAAACCTAAAGTTCTACAAACCACGAAAGTTTAATCAAAATCGTTAGAGCCGTTTTTGAGAAATTTGGATTTTTCATGTTTTTTGGCGGTTTTTGGGGGATAATTACCCTTAAAAATCAAAAATTCAAAAAAATGAAAAAAACGCCTGGAGATATCGTGGATTAGTACCTACATACCAAATTTCATAAAAATCGGCCCATAGGTTAGGTCTCTAGCTCTGTACACATCCACACAGACACACACACACACACACACACACACACACACACACACACACACACACACACACACACACAGACAGACAGACAGACAGACATCACGTAAAAACCACTTTTTTGGGTTCAGGGAGCACCAAAACGAATATTTCCACTAACAACTCAAATTCGAAAATTTTTACGAAAACAATACTTTCTCCATATACTATGTGTAGGGGGAGAAAGTAAAAATAAATACAAGTGAGATGCAGCAGCAGATGTGCACGGCGCAGTGTCGCCACGGGAGAGGCTGAGGGCTGAGGGCTGAGGGCAGGTCGGGAGCGGCTGTAAACCCGGTAACGGCGCCGTTTACTGCCCTGTAAACCCGGCCCGCAGAATAACACCATTATCCCCGGCTTTTATTGTGCATTTCGATTAAATTAATAGTGAGCCCGCTTTACGAGCGGTCCTCTCTCTCTCTCTGCCAGCCTGACAGCGTCTCGGGCACGCCGCTACTTTGTACCCTGGACTGGCGGGGGTTTATGGAGCATTGCGGATGTTAAGAAGCTAGATGTGTCATGTGTCACGTGTAGAGGTGCTGTTTAAATTCATAGGAATCCACCTCACATTCGGGAGGTCTCGGGTTTCAACCCAGGCAGGCTTTCTGAAATGAGTTTGTACGGTTTCTCATCTCACTTAGGCAAAAGCCGGGATGGTTCCCAAAAAAGGGCCGTACCCCGTCAGGAAGGGGAAGATAGTATTCAGACATATCTTACTTGGTTTAAAGATTTCCCCATAAATTAATTCATTTGTTGTAAATTTCGATACATTGTTAACCATTATTTGTTATTGAATAAATAATATTATTATTATGTCGTTTTAAATTAATGATAGTTATAATTTTAATTGTAAAAAATTGTAATCATTACAAATGTGACACCGTAGTTTTCTGTAATGCCGAAAATAAACTATTGAAGAGTATTTAAATTATTGGAAACTGAGGGGTTGATGCTACCATTTATTAATGTAGATTATTATCGATTGTATAAAATCTATGATGATGGTGTGATAATTTTGTATTATTTCGATTGATGATATTATTTCGATTACTGTACCTTTTTTGAATAATTTAAATATGATTTGAACTATAAAGATTCTTTACAAACACTATTTAGTTGTATTACTTTAATTTTGCTATTATGTTGTTTATTAAAGAAATATACCGAACTGAAAAAATCTATTTATAGTTGTAAATATATTTAACAATCACTCACAGTTGACTGGTTTGAGCGAATTTCCCCTAAAGGGAAGAAGCTATTACCGTAGTCGGCTTGGTAAAACCTAGGCCCGGGACCATGATAACGGGCCCAGACTTGAGGTCTGGGGGCCTCGTTTTGAGGTCCCCAGACCCCAAAAACACCATACGTTCGAAACTGTATATATATATATATATATATATATATATATCTGTGTGTGTCCGTGAGCACGATAACTCTCGTAAAAATTATCCGGAAATTTGGTATAAATGTGTAAAGCAACATTTATGACTTTAAGTTCGAAAACCAGCCAGATCGCTCCATCCAAAAGGGTATTTTGGGGGATTTTGTACCCCAAAATTTTTTTTAATTTTTTACATATAGTTTTTGAAAAAGTAAAATATTGGTTTTTACTATTGGATTCAGCTTAAAAAACACACAATTTGGTATTTTGATCATTCCTCTACGTCAATTGGTTACCGAGATATTGAAAGTGCTAAACACAGTACGTTGTCTAATGTTATTCTTATGGAGGAAAGGAAAAATTGTATATCTCGCTTATTTATGAACGTGTACTGACGAAACTTGGTATAAGGCTTCATCTGGTTGTGGTCTATTGATATTTGCTCAAAAAAATGTTTAGCAAAAGGCTCCCTTCCCTAGCAACAAACCTACGTACTTAGCCCCATGTTATTCTTATGGAGAATAATTGAGTGCTTTGTCTCCCCTAATTATGAACATAAATTAATAAAAACTGATATACGACTTCACCTAGTTGAGTTATATTTATATTAGCATAAAATCCCATTTTTTGTGATCCTTGTTGCAGCAAACCTGCGTACTCAGCCCCGATGTTACTCTTATGGAGAATAATTAAAATTGTATATACAGCTTATTTGTGAATATATTTTTATGAAACTTGGTCAGTGGCTTTATGTAGTATTAAGACATTTCATCTCCATTGGAAATTCGCTGAGTATGCAGGTTTGCTGCGACAGGGGTATTATATTTTATTATTGCTAAACTTTACAGATTTCAAATGTAACTAAGACAGTTTGTAACTTAAAATGCATTTTAAAATACAACCAAATAAACATTTAATAGTCTACATAAGCATATAGTTAATAATATAACTCAAAATGGATTTAATCGTTAGTTAAAGGTGAAATTGTAAAGCGAATAGTAAATAAACTGGTAAAGCAAACCCATTAGTTTTACTAGTGTCAATATAGATTGTTTACATCCATATTTGTTTAATTAACAATACTAATTAAACCAATTCAGAGGTTACAGTTAATTAAAACTATAATTTATTTAATGAGTCTTGGTATCGATATTTGATTTATTGACCAAATACTTGATATTTAGATGATTTTAACTCCATTAATTGTTAAGAATGGGTTTTATATATTTTAGTTTATAGAAGTGTATAGAACTATGCGTTTTCTTAGTTGTAATTGAAATACATCTGATGTAATTTGAACTGAACAGTCTAAGCGCAAATAAAGAGTTACATGTTAGTAAAAACTCAACCAAGGGGACTGTTAAAAGAATTTTAAACCCGGTGATCATCCGGAAAACTTTTAATTCAGTTTAGTATTTTGCGAACCTTTTTTAAGGTCAGTGAGGCGTAATTTTCATTACGTTACCTTTCATAAGTCAAGTGTTTGTTGTTGGCTTTGGTTGGTATATTGTAGTTTTGATTGACTTGTTTTATGCATAGGCCTACCTTTCATAAGTCAAGTGTTTGTTGTTGGCTTTGGTTGGTATATTGTAGTTTTGATTGACTTGTTTTATGCATAGGCCTACCTTTCATAAGTCAAGTGTTTGTTGTTGGCTTTGGTTGGTATATTGTAGTTTTGATTGACTTGTTTTATGCATACCTTTCATAAGTCAAGTGTTTGTTGTTGGCTTTGGTTGGTATATTGTAGTTTTGATTGACTTGTTTTATGCATACCGTTATGTTTTCTGGCAGTAAATCATTTTGATTTGGACTAAAACAGGACAATCCAATAGTTGGGAATAGTTGGCAATAGAATTTTCCACCCGTCGCTAGAACTTTTTAAAAATAATTTGGATCCATACTGGTTTTGTCTAAAGATATGACAAAATACGCTAAAACATCTCTTGGGAGCATAAATTCCACAAAGGTTGCAGCCCGAATGACGATTAGAGTACTGTGGCTTTAAAAAAAATACTTCTATTATTAAGACGATATACATTTTGCATTATATTTAATAACTACACCGAGCGCATATCGTCGCTCCATACAAATATTTTCTCCATAAAATAACATTCAACTTAAAGACCAGTGGGGCGGAACCCTGAGGTCTGGTGAGAAAAAACGACCCAAAATCGGTTGGTCTACTGCCACGTCGTATGATCAAGAAACAAACATTTTGAGGAGCCGTTTTCGAAATTACCTGTACACACACGCACTACTACTTTATTAGTGTAGATTCAATAACGCCATTAATGTATCCTATAGACAATTTGTTATGTAAGCTGAAATGGAAATGGTTATTTTTTACTGGTAACACCTAACATTTTACACTCCCATTAGTCGTATTCCCAGTATTATACTGTATTAAAAATCTTGCAGGAGATTTGTGATCTTTAAATTCTGTAAGGAGGTACTTAAATATGCCTTTGCAAGTGAGTTGTAAAAAGAAATAGTAAAATTTAGTTTTTTTAATTATTTTTTCTTCAAACTCCTGTGGGTTAACGTAGTCGAAAACTTTATTTTCAGTACGGAGACGATTCATGTAACTTACCTGGAAATCAAAATAATACCACCTTTTGTATAACAACACCTAAAATTACGATAGTTGTACTAACTAGACTATTAACGTATCAACCAGTTTGTTGTTTATGGAACCGCACCGAGAATATTGAACCATTTAGTGGCTCGTTTTTATGCTTATAATATTTGAAAATAACGAACATTTACGGTGGAGGTCGCCACGCAACATTCTTAGAAGATTAAATTAAGGAGTACATTTATTGAGAAACATAAGTTTATAACAGGTTAGAGCTACCAGAGCATTTTAAATTTCCAGTGTTATTCAAACCGCCTTATTACATGTGTTAATTAAGGCCTAATCGCTCCATCAGCGAGACGGCGACTCTTTGTGCCCACTGGAGGGAGGCCGGAGAATCTCCCCCGCGGGATGAATGAGACAAAAGAAACGTCTCGTGGCGCCGTAATGAGGTGCAAAAGAAGTGTGTAAGCGAGGAGGACACGCGAGATTTGAGCCGAATTGCGGGGCGGCGCTCATTTCCGGGGCAACCCTCTCCTTAGTTGGTATGCATTGCGAGGCCCGCAACTAAACTAATTCCGCTTATTGATCTGCCCGTTGCTCATCGCTCCCCTGCTCGTACATATGCTGCCCGATTAAAACTGCCTCCCCCTCGCCCCCCGACCCCCTAGGGGGGCAACAACCCTTCACACCCGGGGGGAGGGGTGGAGAGGTGGAGGGAGCTTTAACTCCAATTGGCTTCGGTAAGAATTCTAAATGGCCGGGTGTTGTTTGTAGTGTGGAATTCCAGAGGGGGTTGGCGGGGTTAGGGGGGGTAATTGAAATTGAAAAAGACGAGGTGTCAGTCGATATGTAAATTTTAATTACTTTACTCGGCCTGGTTGAAAAAAATATGGGGAAAAATGGAGGGAAGCATCCTTTTTGTGGACAATGACAAAAAGGAAATAATGAAAATGGCTACGCATTTAAAAACATGATTGGAATTTCGGAAACATCGAGAATTGATTTATTAGTAGGGTTTTTTATAATGCTTCCATCGTTTTTTGAACTATTATGCTAAAGACTTTGTTAATTGTTTGTTGGTCAGAAATCAACCATCCAGATCCTATTCAATATCAGATTTCGCAGTTTAATTACGAACATTTAAAAAAATCATTAAATCAGGTTGTGCTTAATATAGTCGTACATTTTAAAAGACAGCATTTGACAATACAATTTATGATTTAGACTTTTTTGAATTATTACTGCTTATGACATTTTACTCAAAATGTATTTCGATGTTGACACGAATCGGAAATACGCTTGTATTTGAAATTTTGCTCGCGTTTTAATTAATTATTCTGTTTTAATGAAACGAGACCTCATCACTGAATCGCCAAAGTTATTTTTAAGTGTTCATTTATCCAAATGATAGAAGGATTGAGAGTTTACACAAGTAGTTAGCGCTGTTACTTTGCCAAATCTCCTTCCCAAATTATGTTAGCAAGTTCGTTTAGCCACTTGGTTGTTTGTGATTCGATTATTTTTGTCCCCTTTCGCTTTCTGCACTTATTACTATCAAAACTTTTATTATGTAATTGAATTCTCAATAATTAAAGTTATAAGGAAAAATATAAGTTCACGTTGTAATAAAGTAGTTCACATGCGTAATGGTATGTTGTTCCTTTTTCGATAAAGTTGTGATTTTATTGTTTATGCTGCACTACAACATACGTTTTTGAGTAGGTGTGAGTCTCAGGAGGCTTACGATTCTAAGTTTGAGATTAAATATAACACGCCACTAACTAACGCACTGCACGCTGCAGTATGAATATTAATCACAGTCGGCTGAAAGCTTGTTTGGGCCGATGCCAAAGCCGTAGGCTGGTTCTGTTTCGATGCCATCTCGCTATCTGAACTGTTTCCAGCGGTGACGTTCGAACGTCCCCAGGACGCACCTCCCCTAAAGCCGATCTATATTTGAATACATCGGGCCGAAATAGACGTGGGGAAGCTTAAGACCCCGTCGAACACAAGTGCTCGTTAGGTCGATAAATGAGAAACAGATTCGGCGGCATTAACTATGCTGAACGTGCAATTGAGGTCGGGTTGAATATTTCGGGCTTGTCTACTGGGAGTTGTGGGAAAGTTGGGAGACCTTAATGCAATTGAAGAAATTGAAGTAATGTTGAAGAAACTAAAAAGACCGATTGTTTTAGCAAGTATCAACTATTTGCTGTACCAGTTGCGTGTTAAGCATATTAGTGATTTGTTACCTGGGGAGTGAGCTTTGCTCGGGGAAGGTCGACCAGTGTGTGTGTGTGTGTGTGTGTGTGTGTGTGTGTGTGTGTGTGTGTGTGTGTGTGTGTGTGTGTGTGTGTGTGTGTGTGTTTGTTTGTTTGTTTGTTTGTTTGATTGTTTGTTCAGTTAGATGACTTGGAGTAATTTTTCACCAAGTCCCCCTCCTGACGAGCAGATTTGCCTAGCTCATTTCCATTGCCTCTTTTCTGCATTTTTAAGGCCACTCCAGTTGTTATTATAGCTCAATGACCCCTTGATATATTTTTGATATGACATGACCACTCTATATGCAATCATTTAGTGGTTTTTGTCGCTTTTGTGAGAAAACCCCACATGAGTATTACTTTGCCAATTACATGGATTTATGATAAACAGCTACTGTTTCTTGTTTTTATATTTGAATCTCCATAAGTTAATAATTTGAAACCGCATGTGTTAATTTTGTTAACTTTTCAAAAAATATGTTATAATTAGATTTTTCGTAGAGATAAGACCTGTCTAGAACTTATTTTTAACCGAGACATTAGTTAGTTACAACTTTTGAAGGCAATTGTTGGGTGGAGCCGTTTTAAAGATCAGAATTGCAAGCAAGCAAACCTTACTCATATTAGAGTTTAGAATTACTAACACCACGTATTTAAAGAGAGCAGACGATTCAATGTTTTTCTGATGAGGTCGATTTGTTCTCATTTCTTACTTCCCTGCAAACTATTATAAAACCATCGTTTTCTTATCTCTTGGTCCCGGATCTTTTAATAGGTATCTCTTCAGTCATTCTGCAGTTTTCCTAACGACTAAAAGTAATTTTAAACATTTCTATAAATATTACTAATGAATTGAATTACGGCAATATCAACTACAAATAATCCCCCCCACCCAAACGTTCCATTAAAATCTCATCTATGTATGTTATTTATAGAATTTGTTTATTTTGTGTTGGACAATTTTAGGCCTCTAAGACTATTAGTTTTTTTCATGTTTGTTATCACTCGAAAGCTCTTAAGCTCAATATCTGCCTTTGAGGGGTTTGAAAAACATCCACCCTCAGGGCTCCGCCCCATGAGCTTTTATATAGTTTCAGTGCTATCTTATGGGGTTGTATTTTATTTAGTTTGAAAGCTTTTCCAGTTGAATATGCTGCAAGTGTTTCAAAACATCGTAGATTCTGTGCCTGATAACTCGGCTAGTAGTTTTAATAAATTTAAAACTACTGTCCGCGCAGACATTATGGATACTCGAGTTTACGGTATCGCACCTCCGATACGGCCAGTTCGATTTTAACGAGAGACCTATCAAATGAACGGAAATATTATCAAATTTTATATTACGGATTTTCAAATCTTTACATCTATTTTTATAATTTATATAACGAAAACAGTGAAAAATATCGGTGTTTTTCTACAATGTTAGAGTAAATCTCAAATTTAAACGTTTATTAAAAATATTTAGAAAACGTATCAGCTTCAAATTTTTATGGCGTATATGATGGTTATTTACAAACACCTTTGTCAAGTTTCATAATTTTAACATTATTATTTGTTATGTTCTTGAACATTTTATAAACCTTTGTTAACTTTGTTATTTTGCGCTTAAAATTCCCGTTCAAAGCAATGTTTTGACTAATAGTATGAACGAAACACGTGGTGTCTAAAGAGTATAATGTAATAGAGATTTGTGATGAGTTCATATTTGTTAAACGTTTTTATTCCAGCGCGAGGGCGCTTGTAATCGGGAAACGCGAGGGGGGAGGCTCTCGAGTAGTAGTATCGAAGTGCTTTTTGACCTTTAACTTGGACCAAGTTATTGGGAAACACTAGCTTCGAGAGGATTTGTTACGAATGTTTAATAATTGGTCTAAAAAAATAAAAACTAGTTCGCACGCAGAACGCTGATGTGAGGGAAGTGAATTTCCAAATAAAAACTTTTAAAACTCAAAATCAGTGTAAAAACATACATAATTTGTCCAATTTTTATTGAAATCTGAAAACCTTGATTTTTGGCTGTTCTGATACTCCTGGTTTCATTTACTTGCAAAGCTGGGAATACAATTTTGCCCAATATAAGGTTAGGAGAAGGTCCAGACAGGCTTGAAAGTAGGCGTGAGGTTGCTGGGGATGATAAAAGTACGCTAACAAAGGAATAACAGGCTTTTCTCGTGTAAAACCCCCATAAGACAACGTACTGTGTTTAGTCGATACACATTTTCTTTAATAACTCGGTAAATATTTATGCTAGAATGACGAGAGAGGGCTTAAAACTTTCGCCTCTAATTCCCATCTTTTTACATGCATTTATTGTACATCTGGGGCTTTTATGACCATTTTTGAGCCCAAAAACTCGAAATTTGAAAGATTAATCCCCTCAAGAAGGGTTTTAGAGTTTTCCGATTGTTTTTCCCAACGAACTTGTCCAACTGATTACAGAAAGGAACGTCCCTACCAAATTTGAAGTAAATCGGACAAAAATTGCGACCGCTAGAGTGCAAACACACACACACACATATATATATATATATAAAATTTTGAACGACCCCCCAAAACGTGTTCAGGGGGTCACGTTAGGAACTTCTATGGTGGTCCCGGGCTTAAGTTTCACCGTGCGGGTCATGCTAATAGTTCACTTTCCAAAGGAAATTCACTAATAATAATAAATAAATATACATTTGTATAGTACTAATCCTTAAAGCCCCGGGGATACTACTAATACCACACAATAATACTACGATACTGCATAACAAACATAAGCGCCTCACACACTGCAATTAGTCCGACCAGAAGCGCAGTTTCTTCTCCACCTCTGACCTTCAGATGCACCTCGGATCGTCCGCTAATCACCGGCGACCTGTGGCCGAGTGGCGTAACTGCTTTATTATTATGTTTCGGCTCGATAACGTGAAATTTAATATGCAAATGAGTCCGGAGTCTGGACACGATCTCGATATATCCGCAGGAGAATGCGGCTCCGTGTAATTAGATGGGGTGGCGGAATGAGCATTGCGTTGCCGGACCGGCTGGCATGCGGCATTCCGAGGACGGCCGGTGTTAGGAGCTTGGACGAATTTAAACTAAAAAATAAAACAAAATTGAGTGCCGTTTCGTCAGTTGCGGTGAAAACCAAAGAGTTGCAACAAAAAAACTGTCTTTAGTTTTTTAGTACTGATGACTAATTTCCGTATGGTTTTAATTTACTAATGGCTCCTTTTTATCCCCAACTTTGGATTTTTAACATTAAAAGGTATTTTGGGGAGTTACTAGAGTTTTGTATTATTTGTTCTGTGTAGTAACGGATAAAACACTGGCGTGAAAAGGAGTTTTCAGCAAAATCAAACGTTGCCTCGTATAAATTGTGTGCAGTGTATAGTTTTAGTGATTTCGTTATTGGAAAATGTTTTACTTAAAAAAATCTGATTAAAGAGTGAGTGTTGGAGGAGTGAATGTTTGTATTTGTACTAATTTATTGTTTAATTGCCGTTTTATATGTTTATAAAGGAGTTTGGTGTTGTGGCGCATTAAATGAATTCTAATGAGTATCCATAACATTTACCAAAATGTGTTTTGGGCTCAAAATTGCCATAGGATGTCTCAACCTATAATCTGACACCAAAATGAATGGTATAGTATGAGGCGACTGGACGAGGAGTATCGGAGACACAAAGCTATAACATTGGTCTTGTGGAACAAAGCTCTGAGATGTTGTCCGGCTACTTGAAGTGATGAAAACGCTTAAGGTCATAATTTGAGGGAAAATAAGGGCAAAAACAAAATCGAGCTCCATGGAGATCTTCCCAATCTACTCGTCTGTGAATGTTCCAAGTTTCGTACAATAGCTTCAGAAACCTGCGAAAATTTAAAAAGTACACCTTTTTTATCCTTACGAAATGATAAGAAAATTGGAAATCACGAAATATTTCGAAGTTACCGAAGCAATTTGGACCATTATATTCACTTATTTGGTAATTATTCAATTAAAAAATAATGATACATTATTAAAATCTGTCTTTATTTTTTCGACCAATCACTTTAAATAATTAAACTGATTAAACCCGACACTGCGGGAGCCGGCAACACGACGGGGACTCGGTTATTAGTTGATTGGTTCGTAAAATATGCATAGAACGACCGAGGCCACGCGTCGCTGATGCTGATTTGGTGTCACAGTTCCATAATGAGTGGAACACTATATAAATATCGGTGGTCGAACGCGCGCTTTAATATGATTAAACTTGTTTATTCATAGCGTTTGCACAGGTAACGTACAGTGCGTTACTTCATTTAATTTGTGCGCATGCATTTGTGTCGGTAAATTGATTACTAGCACAGTTGATTTGACTTAATTATTTATTATATTTTCTAGGTATTTTTTTTAACAGCGTTTGAATTTCTGCCCTTTTGTCACAATTGAATTGTTATGTTTAAAAGTTGCTTGAAAGACGATTTGTATTTCATATTCATTAATTATTTCAAAACATTCGGTCAAATGGTAAAATAATAAAATATGGTTTTTAGTGTGAAGATGGTTTCAAATACAAAATGGCCGCCCTCCCTAATGACACCCTTTTAAATTTAAATAAAAGGACATTTAAAAGTGTAAATATAATCAGTTCAGTCAGTGTAACTAACTCTATTAATAGTATTGTTCATTTTTTCTCGCCATGAAAATATTGCAAATATGTATTTCATTACTACCGTGGTATCTAGAATTAATTTTAGCGAATTTCCCCTGTAGGGAAGAAGCTATTACCGCAGGTGGCATGGTAAGACTTAAGCCCGAGACCATGATAACTTTTTGTTTTGAGGTCCCTAGATGCCAAAAACAATATTCGTTCAAATTTTAAAAAATTTAAATTATATAGTGTGTGTGTGTGTGTGTGTGTGTGTGTGTGTGTGTGTGTGTGTGTGTCCGTTACCGCGATAACTTTTGAAAGAAGCACCCGATTTTGATGAAATTTGGCACAAATGTGGAGAGTAACATTTATGATTAAGTTCGAAAACCAGTTCGATCGGTCTATGGGAAGAGGGTTTTATGGGGGTTTAAAATTTTCCAAAAATTTGTTTTTTGAACTTTTTACCCTAAAATTTTAAAAACACTAGATTTTGGTTTAGCCATTTTATAGAGCTTAAAAAACAAACAATTTAATATTTTGAATCATTAAGCTAGGTTTAGTGGTTGTGGAGAAAAGTCAAAAAATGTGTCCATTCAATTTTCCATGTTAATCTTATGGGAATACGGTTTTTAGATTTTCCTCAGATAATTTCACTAAAAACTCCACATTTCTTTCTACCAATCAGTTTAGCTCTACAAAACAATAATTTTGGCGTTTTAATTGTTGTTTTACGTCCAACCGTTGCAGTGATATTCAAAGTGCTAAACACAGTACTTGTCCAATGTTATCCTTATGGAGAATAAATAAAGTGTTATATTTCGATTATTTATGTATGTATATAGATGAAACTTGGTATGTGGCTTCATCTAGTTGTGGTATATTGATATTAGCACAAAAAAAGTTTTTTTTTATTTTTACCGGTAGCAGCAAACCTGCATACTCGGCCCCCATGTTATTCATATGGAGAATAAGTAAAGTTTTATATCTCCCTTAGTTGTGGACCTAAATTAATAAAACTTGGCATGTAGCTTCACCTGGTTGAGTTATATTGATAATTGCAAAAAAACACATTTCTTATCTTCCTTGTTGCTGCAAACTTGCTTACTCAATTATAATGTTATTCTTATGGATGATAAATAAAATGCTATGTATCACTTATTAATTAATGTATTTTTATGAAATTTGGTAAGTGGCTCTAGGTAGTAGTGATACCCATATATATGCATTGGAAGTATGCAGGTTTGGTGCGACGGGGGTATTATATTATAGTTTACTTGTATAAATGGAAAATGATTTTGGGATTTAATTTGTAATAATCTTTCTTAGTCCGAAACCCAGAGTCGGATTCGGGGGTTTCAGCCAAAAATATTTGGCGCCCGCATCGTGTTTGCGGCGTTGTATTGTCTTATTCATACCGCACTACAATACAGAGACTAGAGAGAGAGAGACAGCAGCAGTGTAGCAGTGAAGGGTGCATCTGGAGGCAGCGCACGTCGCCGCCACTTTGCGCTAGAGATAAATTAGAGCAAGGCGCGATCGCGGTATTGTGCTACAGCGCTTCACAGCGCCTCTGGATATACCACACACGCTGCGGGGGAGGGATGGTTTTTGGGGTGTTCAAAAGATTGCTTAAGTTTGTTTTAAAATTGAGATGGCGTCCAAATATACTTTTGCCTATTAATTTCCGAAATAGTAATAGATTGAGTGAGGTAGCGTATTGGTAATGATTTCGCCTTGGAGATCCATGGTTCCAAACCCAGGCGGCCATTCTGAATTGAGTTATTACGGGTGTTCATCGATGGGTATTGGAGGTGTTCCTCAAAAGGCCTACCCTGTCTGGTTATGTGGTGGGGACTATTCTATGGTCTCAATCTCGCATATAAACATTAGGTTAAATTAATAAGGTATAAATAAATATTAGTGTTAAAATAATTCTATTAGGGAGGTTTTTAAATTTGGCTGAACACTAAAAGATCAGCTAATCTGTTGTTGCCGGCGGTCATTGCTGCCCTTTATTAGTGAATTTCCTTTGGAAAGTGATCTATTAGCATGACCCGCACGGTGAAACTTAAGCCCGGGACCACCATAGAAGTTCCTAACGTGACCCCCTGAACACGTTTTGGGGGGTCGTTCAAAATTGTATAAGACATATATATGTGTTTGCACTCTAGCGGTCGCATTTTTTGTCCGATTTACTTCAAATTTGGTAGGGACATTCCTTTCTGTAATCAGTTGGACAAGTTCGTTGGGCAAAACAATCGGAAAACTCTAAACCCCTTTTTTGGGGATTTAATCTTTAAAATCTTGGGTTTTTGGGCCCAAAAAGGGTCATAAAAGCCCCAGATGTAAAATCAATGCATGTAAAAAGATGGGAATTAGTGAGGCGAAAGTTGTAAGCCCTCTCTCGTCATTCTAGCGTACATATTTACCGAGTTATTAAATAAAATGTGTATCGACTAAACACAGTACGTTGTCTTATGGGGATTTTACACTAGAAAAGCCTGTTATTCCTTTGTTGGAGTACTTTTATCATCCCCAGCAACCTCACGCCTACCTACTTTAAAGCCTGACTGGACCTTCGCCTAACCTTATAATGCGCAAAATTGTATTCCCAGCATTTCAGGTAAATAGAACCAGGAGCATCAGAACAGCCAAAAAATCAATGTTTCCAGATTTCAATAAAAATTGGAATAATTGTATATTTTTAACTGATTTTGAGTTGTTATAGTTTTTTACGTAGAAATTCACTTCCCTCACGTCAGCGTGCTGCGTGCGAACTCGTTTCTCTTTATGAATGATCTGTTAATCTGAAGATTATAATGTTGGTCTAAATACAAGATTAAGTAAAGATACGCTGATTATAGGTTAATGAGATTCGCGTGCATTGAATCTGTGGGTCAGTTAAAGTTGTTGTGCACAATGAAGATATCTAATTACATAGTAGGCCTAGACTAGCTGTTTCCCGCGGCTTCGCTCGCGAACAATTAAACATATTTGAAATATTAACCCGACCAGCAGATTATTACCCAGCACCATCAAATCTTTGTTTATGTTTTACCATATGACTTCCTTTACAGCAACTGAAAACATTTTACCATACAGCTGGTAACATTATATTATAGTACCTGGGGGGCGAGCTTTGCTCGGGGAAGGCCAGTCAGTTTGTTTAGATGACTGGGAGTATTATTTCACCACTTCCCCCAACTGATTACCATATTTTTATAGCTCATTTGCATCTTTCCTGCATTTTTAAGGTCACTCCAGTTGTTATTTATAAGTCAATGTCCCTTTGATTTATTTTACTACCCGTATATATCTTCACTCAAATCTTCTAATCCCTACCCTCTGGAAACCACATGTTAATAATCATAAACAACATGAGTCCCTTTGACAATTCCCTGGTTGATTATGAACAGCTGTTACAATTCTTTTGTTTTGATTTGAAACTACATAAGCCCAATGTTAATTTTTTTAACTTTTCATTTTAGTTTTTTTACATTATTTTATTTTTCCTGGGGATGAGGCCTGTCTAGGACTTTATCCCAGAAATTAGTTATTTCGAACATTTGAAGGAAATCGTTGGAGCCGTTTTTGAGATCCGTGTCGCAAGCAAGCAAACCTTACTCATATTAGAGTATAGGATTATTATTATGGATCTTACAGAGCCCTTGGGGTGGAGCCCTTATGTTGGTTGTAGACATTATCAGGTCTACATGTTAATGTGATATGTAAGCTATGTTCCTGCAAAATTGTAGCGTAATAGGTTCAGTAGGTTTTCGTGATGGAACTCCCTTCAAATTTCCATACATACATCCAAACTTTCACGTTTGTAATATTAGTAGGATTAAATTATTTGATCCTTTCGCGAATAATTTCGAGGATTTTAGGGTATTTGGTTTATTTTGTTTAGGTTGTAAATGAATGTCTAAAGACGGAATGCGGCTTATCATTCTTTACTTTAAGACGGAATAGATTAAAACTAAGGGGCGACTGGGGACGGGCTCCCGGGGTGGGCCTTGGCCTCAGACGTTTACGAAATTACAATTAATGTCTTCGCCTCCCCTCGGGCATTCCCTCTTGAAAGCTTTGTTGTACTGTTAACGGTACGATAGGATTAAAATAGAATTTGTTGCAGTGTGGAAGGAATTGGGGAATATTGTCTGTTGCGATTATTAGGTGGCAATTGTTCTTTGAATCCAATAGATGTGAGGTCAATTTACATGAATGGAGGCCGTTGAAACAAATTATTAATTTTCAAGCAATTGTGGTTGGAACTTCAATTATTTGTATTGGTTTACCGCTGATACAGAATGCACTTATACGATTTGTGATTTTAAAAACTGTTTTTACGATGGTCTAAAATGTATAGCAGGGTACTTATTCTCCAAGTCATCTGTGATAACGGTTTATAGCTTATATAGTTAAATGTGTGAGCACATTACAACATCTGTACTTGATAAACGATGTTTAAACGCGTTATTCGTTAACAAATATTATCTTTCCACTTGCATAATTAATTCATGTTATACAACTCGTTTAAATTATGAGCTTGGAGATAATGAGTTCACTGCTGTTTTAGTTAGGGTAACGCTAGTCATAACGAGAAAAACTAATTGAAAAATTAATATTATATTTATTTTACTGGAAATATCTCATTCTGCTCGTGTAAACAGAGGAAATAAAATATGATTTGACAGCGACCCGATTAAAACGCAGCCAAGCGTGTGACTAGATGCAATAAAAATGAGGTATCGATTATAAAATAAAACCTTGGCGGATGGGCAACGTAGCCTCTAATTGGCATAACATTAATGTGGTCATTGATTGTGCCGTGCCTGGCACTGGCCTGCACTAGTGGTGTGCCTTGGGCTGGATAAAATAAAAAACATTTGCTTTTCCACATAAAACGTGTCTCTGTTATTCCTTATATAATGCTAGATAACTTCGGCCAGGTAACTTCGGATTTGAGTCTTTTTTCAGGCAGCACACCGGAATTTAGCCGCAGGGTAAGGTAGCACACCGGAATTAAGCCGTGGGGTCAGGTAGTACACCGGAATTTAGCCACTGTTGTTGTTATTGTTGTTATTGGCGGATTAGGAAACCCCAGCTTTGCTATGCTAGTCACCTCTTCCACAAGCGGGAATATTGCGAAGGTTACCGGAAAGATAGGATATAGCAGGAAGGTAAAGGGTGGGAAGGGACGGCAGCCAAATCGACCCCTCAGAGGGTCAATTCCCGTGCCCCTGTGACAGTTGGGTTGAGGCTCTCAAACAGGGGACCCTCATTTTGCCCTTCAACAGGTCAACTCAACTGACAGGGTATCCATGTACAACAGCCAGGGACCATTCATTCTCAGGTTGGCAGGAGGGACCAAACCCGGAGACTCTGTCCCTAGCCGCTGCAAATGGAGGGACCAAAGGTGAAAGGGAAGTTATTCATAATGGGCAGCCAAAAGACTTACCATATGTAATGACAACTTCATTTGCTGTACCCAATGTCAGCCTCAAAACTGGTATCACTGGTAAACTGGTGTCTGGCCTTAAGGTAGTCCTGGGACAACTGAGCCACTGGGACCAAGTAGCACACCAGAACAAGCCTTTGGAATCAGGAAACGAACCCGAACTGGGCGATGAACAAAATCACCCGTGTTCGCACCAATATAACCTTTATAGCTCGAGGGTGTTGTCCGAATTATATGCCTTAACATTTACGACGAAAGTTCAGGAACAACAGATTGCTCTCTTAATTTACAGTTTAGTTTCAGTAAACAGGATACGAATTAACATATTCAGTGTCCCTCTACATATCTGTTACAATGGGCGAAAAACACCACCGTTTTATATTCCGTACCCGTTATTTCCACAGCTTTACTGTGGGCGGTTGGCAGATTCCAGGACGAGAAGGGGACTCTAATGAAGTCCCGAGGGTCACTTCGGATTTCATTTTTCTAAAACGTGTTTCATTTGAGTTACTGTAGAATATTACTAAAAGTATTACCAAATATGTCTCATTAAAATAGCAGAACAATTATAAACGTTCTAAACGTGGCTTGAAGGCTGTAGTCCTTAAAATTTGGTCTTTAAGTATGTGGATAAATTATATTTACAAAGCAGAAACATAAATTACATTATAAATAATTACAGCCAATTAGTTCATTTTAAAGTTTTTACATTGTTAAAATAATGTAGGCCCTATATATTGTTATGGTATATTTTAATTAATTGAAGATAAGGGCAAAAATAAAAATTTGGCTCCGTAGAGTTCTTACACATCTAATTTTCTATGAAGTTGTTAAGTTTTAGCTTTCTAGGTTCAGAAACAGATTCAGAAACCTGCAAAAAGAAACAAATTAAACATTTCATACTTATTTGTTCCTTACGCAATTATATATTCAGACAATTAGATTACGTTACAACGTATATTTTAGTAATGTTTTTATTCATTACTCTAAACACGCAATGATGCCAATCGCAATTCGATAATCTTCAGTGTGTATTTCAACCCCTTTTCCACGCTTTCGCCTGAAACACATCGAGATGGTATTTTTATTTTCATACCTTTTCTACACGATTGTTTCCTAAGACGCAGCGTCGCAGACCGGCGCGGCGGGCGAGTCTCTACAGAGCATAAATCAAACATTTAATCTGAGGGAGGGAAGGCAACTATGTTGCTGAGGTGGGGGGGAGGGGATGGAGCCGGCGAGATAGACCGGGGCTCCGGGATTTCCGGGATGCTGCGTCCCCTTCTCTCCCGGCGCTCCGGCTGCGACTCGGGAACAAAAACTACGGTCTTGGTAAAAATAAAGCGATTACTTTACGGTACATTTGGTTTTGTTAACATCGCGCCGTCCCCGCGATACACGGTTCGCCTGTTATTTTCGTTCTCTGCAGTTATTTTTTTGTAGGTGCGCATCGCGCGCCGAGTACTAAGGAGGGGCGAGTTTGAAAATCCCGCAGTTTTAATAACGTATAATGAATTTGAAGAATAATTAAAAATTATCACATGATATTATTTCTGCATCGAACTTGAAGTCAAACGCTATGATCGGTATCATGGGTGCTACAAATCCAGTTTTGCGTTCTTGACAGTTATTTTTTGTAGGTGCGCATTGCGGGAAAGACTTTTGGAGATACTAAGCAGGAAGATATTTTTAATCCCGAAGTTTTAATGATTTATAGAAACGAATTTGATGAATAATTAAAAGTTATTACTACAATATACAGTATTATTTTTGCATCGAACTTAAAATCAAAAGCTATGGAAGGTACCATAGTTGCAAAAACCCCAGTTTTGCAACCCACATTTTTCTGGATAAGAGAATTTTCTCACCTTATTATAAACTATCAACAAATTATTAGCATCAATTTGTAATACGCCATGGATAAAGGAGGCTGCCGGTATGGAGTTTTTTAATTCAGATTTTTTGCCTTGAAGGATTTTTGTGATCTTGTATACCATTATTTTTCTTCGTACTTATTCAATCGATAAATATTTCAAGCGTGATCGGAATAGAGGAAGGATCGAGTTATGCTCGTCCAACTTAAAGGGCCAAGTGTACACACGTCCGTATTGGAAATGTATTGAATGACATTTTTGAGTTGTTTCCCGTTCTGTATTCTTTACTCGTGTTTAATTTGTGCAAAACATTTTGCTGCTCGGTCGTTTAGGAACTTACCGCTACTCTGTTATTAAAGCGTTGGAAACTTATTGCTTCAGTTGCTTTTATCTTGAGACAATATTGTCTGTATATCAACTGCAACTGCTTTGACTTATTATTGGATAATTCTAAAGCAGGACTTTTCTTCCAGTTCAATGTCAAGTGCAATTACGACAACCATTTTAACATAATTGTTACCATGCATCAGTAAAAGCTCACATTAAATTATACTTAAAACACATTTAATTGTTTACATAATGCTTTAACAACCTACCCTCATTATCATTTACAAACTCCTACATAATGGGAATCTTGGAAGGAATGAGAAGCTCTAGCAAAACTCCAAAAAGCGAGGATACTTTTAAAACAAAATTAACTTAAAATCGTAATTGAAACGCTGAGGACACCTAAAGAAAATATGCAAGGAGTTTCCCCTCTCGTTGTCCCTGGATACCAAGAGATTCAATTATTTGTGACAAGACGGATGTATAGAAGAGGATAACAGTGACTTACACAATTTTAAATTAATTTAACAAAAACAGATACTGCTGTAGTCAGCGAGCGTATGTGGGAGCCACTCGGCGATTATCGAAGAGAATGGCCCACGTGTGTCGAGCGCCTGCATAGGACCACCACGTAGTTGTGTGTCGCCGGTCTCCTCGGTTGGAAAAATCAATCGTGTTGATCGCCCCGCCCCCTCACACCCTCGCTGTAATTATAACACGGCTACCGGCCACCGTACACCATGGTACAGATAGTGCCGGGTAGGATGAAGTGTGGAAAGCCCCGCCCCCTCATAACCTCCCTGGTATATATAACACGGCTACCGGCCACCGTACACCATGGTACAGATAGTGCCGGGTAGGATGATGTGTGGAACGCCCCGCCCCATCATACTCTCCCTGTATATATAACCCGGCTGCCGGCCACCGTACACAATGGTACAGATAGTGCCGGGTAGGATGAAGTGTGGAAAGCCCCGCCCCCTCATACCCTCCCTGTATATATAACACGGCTGCCGGCCTCCGTACACAATGGTACAGATAGTGCCGGGTAGGATGAAGTGTGGAACGCCCCGCCCCCTCATACCCTCCCTGTATATATAAAACACGGCTGCCGGCCACCGTACACAATGGTACAGATAGTGCCGGGTAGGATGAAGTGTGGACCCAGCGCCCCCTCACACTCGCGCTGTAAATATGGCACGGCTACCGGCTACAGTACACCATGGAACAGATAGTGCTGAGTAGCCCGCCCCCTCACACTCGCGCTGTAAATATAACACGGCTACCGGCTACAGTACAGCATTGTACAGATAGTGCCGACTAAGATGAAGCGCTTATCGCCCTGCCCCTCACACCCTCGCTGTAATTATAACACGGCTACCGGCCATCGAACACCAAAGTGCATATAGTACCAACTACGACGAAGTGCTAAGGTCAACAAGGTTGTCTACAACATTTCCCCTCATGAATCGTGCCGTGTCTAGGAAGGGCAAAAAACATGAATGGGAAAGTGTACCGAGAAACAAATCTTAGACTTACTTTTACCCCTCCGAGCTTCATCCCATTTGGTTCTGTCTGTTTGGCGTAAAAGGTGGCAGTGAGACCACATCGCGGTCGGTTGGTAATGGTTCACTGACTGCGTTTACGTTTTCACAACTACATATATATATATATATATATATATATATATTTCTAAATAGATTAAAAATACCTGAGTATCCTTTTAATTTCATTTTATTTTGCTGACACGTGTTTCGGCTATAATGCCATGTTCACAGCGTCTTAACTTTTTTATACTTAACCTATAATTTAAAAAATACAAAACATAACTTAAATTTAAATAAAATACCTGAGTACCCTTTTAATTTCATTTTATTTTGCTGACACGTGTTTCGGCTATAATGCTATAATTTATTCAAAACTAAATAGTTTGAACAATACCTACTGTGACTTAAATAATGAAATTAAGACACAATATCACCAGGAATCAATTGAAGAATTCATGGACTACATAGAAGACTGGATACATCCCATAATAACAAAGAAAAAACTTACTCATCATAACAAATTAAACAGACTAATTAAAATCCAAAATTGTAAATTAAACTTGAATGATGACAATCTTTCAAATACAATAACAAACTTGACGGATATTGACTTTGACCAGGATGAAAGTAAGCTGCTCAACAAAGCAATTAAGTACAACATGAACTTAGACTACAAATCCAAAATAGTAGAGGATGAACTTATTGATGTGGAAGTTACTATTAAGAACCAACCAAAAGAGATACAAGATGCAATAAGACACAATTTTATCCACGAGTTAAATAAAACCAGTATAGAAATCTGAACAAATCAAATTACTCAGAATGGAAAGAAAGAATTAAAACTAGCTCAGTCAATAGGAAAAAAGTTGAAAGAAAATAATGCTATAATCACTAAAGCAGACAAGAGCAATACAACAGTAATTATTACCGAGTCCGAATACGATAAAAAAGTTGAAAACTTTATCAAAAACAACACATTTAAATGCCTTTCAAAAGATCCAACCACAGAGTTTAATAAAAACACAAATGCCATTATTTCAAAATGTAAAACATTATCAAACAATGAAAAAATTAAATTAAAAACTATAAGTCCCAGCGCACCTAAACTAAGAGGTCTACCAAAATTACACAAAGAAGATATACCGATTAGACCTATAGTTAACTACATAAATGCCCCATCATACAAAATATGTAAATATCTTAACAACAAATTAAAGAATACATTTAGATTTGATCAGGATTTTAGTGTAATTAACAGTTTAGATTTAATAGAAAAAATCAAAGATACAGAAATACCAACAAGTTCAATATTTGTGTCGTTTGATGTATCTAGTATGTACACAAACATACCAAAAAATGATACATTAAAAATACTAAAAGAAAATCTTGTTAAAAATAATATAACGAAGAATGAAGTAGAAGATATCATGAAATTAACAAAAACATCTGTAAATCAAAACTATTTTAAATACAATTCAAAATACTACATTCAAGACGAAGGTTTAGCTATGGGATCACCCCTGTCAGGCACATTAGCAAATATATACTTGAACAACTTGGAAATTACCAAAGTATGTAATGATTGCAATCCATTCAAACAAAACATAATTTATTGGTATCGTTATGTAGATGACATTATATGTCTTTTTAACGGAAATGAAAATGCTTGTCAAGAATTTTTAAACTATTTAAACAACTTATCAGATAAGATCAAATTCACAATGGAAACTCAAAATGAAATGATAAATTTCCTAGACTTAACAATATATAAAGAAAATAAAAAACATGGATTTAGAGTATTTAGAAAACAGATGCAAACAGAATTACTCATTCCTGCAACATCCAACCATCCCTGGCAACAAAAGATGTCAAGCTTTTATTTCATGATAAATAGACTCCTTAAAATTCCTATGACTAAAAAAGATTACGAAAAAGAAAAAAGAGTAATAAAATCCCTAGCTACAAGAAAAAAAAAAAAAACGAAACTGCTCAAAACAAACCAAAAGAAAACAAAGAAGAATACATGTGCATGCCATATAGTTCTGTATTAAATAAAGCAGTAAGGAAAACATTTGAAAAAACAAACTTCAAAATAGGTTTCAAAACGAGAAATAACTGCTTCAATATCATCAAGAAATATTCCAATGAATCAAACCTCCAAAACAACGATAAATTTAATAAATCAGGGATATATAAAATTTACTGCAAATATTGTCAAAAATGTTACATTGGACAAACTGGTAGAACATTTACTTGCTGGTACAAAGAACACATCCAAGCCATAAAATCTAACAACCGTACCACTCAAAAGTCTACATTTGCAGAGCATATTTTAACAACTGACCACAGCTACGGTAACCTACAAGAAAGTTTAGAAATTTTATCATTTGAGAACAAAGGCAATAAAATGAACGCAAAAGAAGATTTTTTTATATAGCCTATATGAACCATTTTGATGACACAAAATAATTTACTAAATGTTATGCAAGCAGAACAAAGAAATCCAATTTTTGAAAAAATCAAGGAAATTAAAAGTAAAAGACCCCACACCCTGTATTACAAATTCGACAAATGTAGATTGAATCATATGATTTTATTTAAATTTAAGTTATTTTTTGTATTTTTTAAATTATAGGTTAAGTATAAAAAAGTTAAGACGCTGTGAACATGGCATTATAGCCGAAACACGTGTCAGCAAAATAAAATGAAATTAAAAGGGTACTCAGGTATTTTATTTAAATTTAAGTTATGTTTTGTATCTTTTAAATTATAGGTTAAGTATAAAAAAGTTATATATATAGTTGGGATGATATATGCAAATGATAACTAGTATATCATATCCTATAATCTTTCGCCAGCAAAGTCTGTATGTAAAATTTATCTTGGAATCCCGGGGAAGGATTTTGCTTAAACTTTGAAATTAGGATTTTTGGCCTTTAGAAATCGATTTGCAAAATCCTTACTCCTTACTCGATTGGAAAACTGTTTTTTAAATAAAAAGGTTAATTTTGGGCTTTTGATGTTAAAAACATGCAAAGTGACCAAAACATCCAGTGAGCTGTAAACACTCGTGGGAAAGTATATCAAAACTTGAGCTTTCCTCCGAGCGAAGCTCGGTCCCCAGGGAATTGTCAATTAAAATCTTAATTTTTAATAAAAGGAACTAGTAATTTTTATTTTTTCATATTTGCACGACGTGTAGACGTCTATACATATGGTTGTGAGATGGTCAACGACAAGGCGATGCGCGACGCGACGGCCAATGGCTAGGGAAAGGTATTGGGGCTTGTGGTCATTCGTTTTGACATGGGTTGAGCTATGATTCTAACCGCCATTGGGGCTATAAATAACGTCTTGATATTATTATAATATATTAGGTATCCGTTGCATTAATAAATCGTTATTTCAAACTTATTTTAGAACTAAATCTTGTGAGGACTCATAGGGGCCATACACGTATTACGTAACGCACTTTGGGGGGGAGGGGTTATGGCGTAGCGTTATGATGCGTTATGTGGGGGGGTTTGGATCAACGTTACGTAACTCACACGTATTAACCCTAAGCGCTGGCGCACTCCCGTATCTATTAATACTGTTATAAATTAATTTATCAAAATTAAAAAAATAATCAAATTGATATATAATCACAGTTACAGGTAGTTATATAAAAATACTTCCGTGATACTATTTTAATAACAGTTAATCTAAAAATAAATGCATAACGTGTTTTGAGTCCTAAGTTTTGTGTTGTTTTAGAGTTTAAAATCATGACTTGATACAGTATTGCGCAATGCCACCCATATCTTCAGTTTTTAAGTTTTTTTATTCGTATTATAAATTAAATTTGTTACCTTTTTTTGAGATAGTTTATTTTGCTGTTATATTATTATTAGTAACAGTCTTGTTTGTTTTTGTACATTTTACTTAGAAATAAGTTGTTCAAAAATGTTGTTTAATGAAAGTCATTTAAAGTTGAATGATTCATTGAAATCCATATTCCAAATTGCTAAAAAAACTATGTTTAAAAGGTTTAAGCTGTTTTAAAGCCTACTACGATCGAGTTACGTAACACATTGGTGGGTGGGGGGTTAGTCAAGCGTTATGGTGCGTTACATGGTGGGAGGGGGGGTCTGAAATGGTAAAATAATGCGTTTCGTAATATGTGTATGGCCCCCATAGGTCTTATTAAATTGACGGAATGTCTCATCAAAATCTTTGGTCAGTAAAGCACCAACATATTGTTTAATTAGTTGTTTCAATTTAATTTTCAGTAGGCCTACTTTTAAACAGCAACTATAATTATTATTTCCTTGATGTTTTTTACTGTATAAATAAAATTTCCACTGACATCAATACAATTTGATTCAATAAACATTTTCATTCCGCAACAAGATTTAGTATTAAAACTAGTTTAAAAATAGATCCCCTTTCGTGCAAGAAAGTTTGTCCACTTAATGGTACATTTTGAATCATGCTATTAGCAATGCACTGCCCGCGAATAAAACTTGGATACCAAGAAACTGTCGTCGAGTTTCTTTGGGGTTATTTCCTGTTATAAATTTGCATAAATCACGCAACCTTTACTTTGTGTCGAACTGGGTCAACTAAAGAAACATTGCATGAAATTCAAATTGGTTCTGTGTTCCTATTGGGATGAAAGGCCGGGTCTCTTTGATTTGTAGTTAAACATATTGCAGTGGATTTGACGTCTAAATGCAATATACACGAACAATTATAATATCATAAAGTAATTTGTTTTTGTCACGTGGCTGTTTCATCAATCGTAGCGAATAACGTTTAGTGTTTAAACTGTTGAGAAAGCTATGGGCCTGTGTGTTATAAATAAATACATAGACTACATATATTTTATTACAAAAAATATATATACATTGGTAGGGTACAATCATATTTTTCATAAAATCAATAAAATTGCATTTAAACATATTCTTAATTTATAATAATTAGGTATGATGTATTGTGTATTATTTTTCGTTGCACAATAATTGGTGAGCGAATTTCACTTGTTAACTCACCAAGAAACCTTTTGTCTAGTCAACTATGATTTTATGTCATGATTTGTTTTGATGTGCGAGATGTAAAATTAAATGGGTTTTAAGTTCGTGTTAGAGTAGTTAGTGCTTTTAAGAGATCTATTTACTACTTACCTACTAGTTAGCGTTGATCTTTGGAACAAAGAACAAACCTGTGTTATTGTATATGTAGTCAATTGAACCGCGGCTTAATCCGACCTATGGAAAACGGTTTCTCAAAGTTATTAGTTGTTCTTCTTAACATTCTTTTAAAAATGGAAAAAACCGTTGACTAATCGTTGCATACATTAAAAAACTAAGTCGTAAATTGTGTATCTTTTTCTTTAGCTTTAATTAAATCCTCTCCACTATCGACTCAATCTATTTCATTTTACCTTTCGCAATACATGAGAATATATCTACTTTACAAAGTTTAAAGCTACCGACACTTTGGTCCCGACAGCAGTCGTGTAAACTATGTATGAAGTAAATGCATTTCTGCAGGCGGCGGTGTTAAGTTCTCCAATCAATAATTGGAGCCGGTTCGCCGCACTGTGTTTGAACAGTCGCGTTAGTTCCATCTGTCATTGTTTGTATTCTCTCGAAAGCGTTGACACAATCTCTGTAAAACCGTTCAGTATTGTTAATTACTCCGGCGTTTTATATTTGCTGCAAACAGCAGTAATGAAGTGGAGAGGATTGTTGCAGTTTTTGTTGCCAACATTGTCTTGTTAGCGTGGTGTGTTTAAAGCGTTGACACAATCTCTGTAAAACCGTTCAGTATTGTTAATTACTCCGGCGTTTTATATTTGCTGCAAACAGCAGTAATGAAGTGGAGGAGTCATTCATCGAGAGGATTGTTGCAGTTTTTGTTGCCAACATTGTCTTGTTAGCGTGGTGTGTTTAAAGCGTTGACACAATCTCTGTAAAACCGTTCAGTATTGTTAATTACTCCGGCGTTTTATATTTGCTGCAAACAGCAGTAATGAAGTGGAGGAGTCATTCATCGAGAGGGTTGTTGCAGTTTTTGTTGCCAACATTGTCTTGTTAGCGTGGTGTGTTTAAAGCGTTGACACAATCTCTGTAAAACCGTTCAGTATTGTTAATTACTCCGGCGTTTTATATTTGCTGCAAACAGCAGTAATGAAGTGGAGGAGTCATTCATCGAGAGGATTGTTGCAGTTTTTGTTGCCAACATTGTCTTGTTAGCGTGGTGTGTTTAAAGCGTTGACACAATCTCTGTAAAACCGTTCAGTATTGTTAATTACTCCGGCGTTTTATATTTGCTGCAAACAGCAGTAATGAAGTGGAGGAGTCATTCATCGAGAGGATTGTTGCAGTTTTTGTTGCCAACATTGTCTTGTTAGCGTGGTGTGTTTAAAGCGTTGACACAATCTCTGTAAAACCGTTCAGTATTGTTAATTACTCCGGCGTTTTATATTTGCTGCAAACAGCAGTAATGAAGTGGAGGAGTCATTCATCGAGAGGATTGTTGCAGTTTTTGTTGCCAACATTGTCTTGTTAGCGTGGTGTGTTTAAAGCGTTGACACAATCTCTGTAAAACCGTTCAGTATTGTTAATTACTCCGGCGTTTTATATTTGCTGCAAACAGCAGTAATGAAGTGGAGGAATCATTCATCGAGAGGACTGTTGCAGTTTTTGTTGCCAACATTGTCTTGTTAGCGTGGTGTGTTTAAAGCGTTGACACAATCTCTGTAAAACCGTTCAGTATTGTTAATTACTCCGGCGTTTTATATTTGCTGCAAACAGCAGTAATGAAGTGGAGGAATCATTCATCGAGAGGATTGTTGCAGTTTTTGTTGCCAACATTGTCTTGTTAGCGTGGTGTGTTTAAAGCGTTGACACAATCTCTGTAAAACCGTTCAGGATTGTTAATTACTCCGGCGTTTTATATTTGCTGCAAACAGCAGTAATGAAGTGGAGGAGTCATTCATCGAGAGGATTGTTGCAGTTTTTGTTGCCAACATTGTCTTGTTAGCGTGGTGTGTTTAAAGCGTTGACACAATCTCTGTAAAACCGTTCAGTATTGTTAATTACTCCGGCGTTTTATATTTGCTGCAAACAGCAGTAATGAAGTGGAGGAGTCATTCATCGAGAGGATTGTTGCAGTTTTGTTGCCAACATTGTCTTGTTAGCGTGGTGTGTTTAAAGCGTTGACACAATCTCTGTAAAACCGTTCAGTATTGTTAATTACTCCGGCGTTTTATATTTGCTGCAAACAGCAGTAATGAAGTGGAGGAGTCATTCATCGAGAGGATTGTTGCAGTTTTTGTTGCCAACATTGTCTTGTTAGCGTGGTGTGTTTAAAGCGTTGACACAATCTCTGTAAAACCGTTCAGTATTGTTAATTACTCCGGCGTTTTATATTTGCTGCAAACAGCAGTAATGAAGTGGAGGAGTCATTCATCGAGAGGATTGTTTTTGTTGCCAACATTGTCTTGTTAGCGTGGTCTGTTTAAAGCGTTGACACAATCTCTGTAAAACCGTTCAGTATTGTTAATTACTCCGGCGTTTTATATTTGCTGCAAACAGCAGTAATGAAGTGGAGGAGTCATTCATCGAGAGGATTGTTGCAGTTTTTGTTGCCAACATTGTCTTGTTAGCGTGGTCTGTTTAAAGCGTTGACACAATCTCTGTAAAACCGTTCAGTATTGTTAATTACTCCGGCGTTTTATATTTGCTGCAAACAGCAGTAATGAAGTGGAGGAGTCATTCATCGAGAGGATTGTTGCAGTTTTTGTTGCCAACATTGTCTTGTTAGCGTGGTGTGTTTAAAGCGTTGACACAATCTCTGTAAAACCGTTCAGTATTGTTAATTACTCCGGCGTTTTATATTTGCTGCAAACAGCAGTAATGAAGTGGAGGAGTCATTCATCGAGAGGATTGTTGCAGTTTTGTTGCCAACATTGTCTTGTTAGCGTGGTGTGTTTAAAGCGTTGACACAATCTCTGTAAAACCGTTCAGTATTGTTAATTACTCCGGCGTTTTATATTTGCTGCAAACAGCAGTAATGAAGTGGAGGAGTCATTCATCGAGAGGATTGTTGCAGTTTTGTTGCCAACATTGTCTTGTTAGCGTGGTGTGTTTAAAGCGTTGACACAATCTCTGTAAAACCGTTCAGTATTGTTAATTACTCCGGCGTTTTATATTTGCTGCAAACAGCAGTAATGAAGTGGAGGAGTCATTCATCGAGAGGATTGTTGCAGTTTTGTTGCCAACATTGTCTTGTTAGCGTGGTGTGTTTAAAGCGTTGACACAATCTCTGTAAAACCGTTCAGTATTGTTAATTACTCCGGCGTTTTATATTTGCTGCAAACAGCAGTAATGAAGTGGAGGAGTCATTCATCGAGAGGATTGTTGCAGTTTTGTTGCCAACATTGTCTTGTTAGCGTGGTGTGTTTAAAGCGTTGACACAATCTCTGTAAAACCGTTCAGTATTGTTAATTACTCCGGCGTTTTATATTTGCTGCAAACAGCAGTAATGAAGTGGAGGAGTCATTCATCGAGAGGATTGTTGCAGTTTTGTTGCCAACATTGTCTTGTTAGCGTGGTGTGTTTAAAGCGTTGACACAATCTCTGTAAAACCGTTCAGTATTGTTAATTACTCCGGCGTTTTATATTTGCTGCAAACAGCAGTAATGAAGTGGAGGAGTCATTCATCGAGAGGATTGTTGCAGTTTTGTTGCCAACATTGTCTTGTTAGCGTGGTGTGTTTAAAGCGTTGACACAATCTCTGTAAAACCGTTCAGTATTGTTAATTACTCCGGCGTTTTATATTTGCTGCAAACAGCAGTAATGAAGTGGAGGAGTCATTCATCGAGAGGATTGTTGCAGTTTTGTTGCCAACATTGTCTTGTTAGCGTGGTGTGTTTAAAGCGTTGACACAATCTCTGTAAAACCGTTCAGTATTGTTAATTACTCCGGCGTTTTATATTTGCTGCAAACAGCAGTAATGAAGTGGAGGAGTCATTCATCGAGAGGATTGTTGCAGTTTTGTTGCCAACATTGTCTTGTTAGCGTGGTGTGTTTAAAGCGTTGACACAATCTCTGTAAAACCGTTCAGTATTGTTAATTACTCCGGCGTTTTATATTTGCTGCAAACAGCAGTAATGAAGTGGAGGAGTCATTCATCGAGAGGATTGTTGCAGTTTTTGTTGCCAACATTGTCTTGTTAGCGTGGTGTGTTTAAAGCGTTGACACAATCTCTGTAAAACCGTTCAGTGTTGTTAATTACTCCGGCGTTTTATATTTGCTGCAAACAGCAGTAATGAAGTGGAGGGGTCATTCATCGAGAGGATTGTTGCAGTTTTTGTTGCCAACATTGTCTTGTTAGCGTGGTGTTTGATTGCCCGGAATCCCATAATTGTTTATGTGCCGATTAACTATACGGCTGTTTCATCAAGCGAGTCTGTTATCTGTGGTTTGATTTTATTGCCTTTTATAATAGTCTGTGTTTACGGTTCTTTGAAAACATTAAACACTCTGCCGCACTAATTATGTTGATGGTTGTTTAAAGGAAATTTTCTCTGGTATTTGTTGACTCTCTACTATTCATATTTTGAATCCCTTCAAAATTTATACTAAGAGTAAAATGTGTAGTTAGTTTTTCGCTAATCTGCCTTGCTAATCTTGTTAGACAAGTAAAAGATCTTCATTCTGGGCTTTACAGCCTTTAACCTCTGTAAAATGTTTTTCCGATACTGTCTCACAGTTTTGAAGCACGAGTAGAGTACAACATAGCTGTGTACAAACCTTGACGGCAACGCACGCCTTCTGTAGAGTGTAGAGGACGATCCGTTAATCAGCCATAGGAAGGGCTTATCCTTGGAGAGCCTTGGTAACATTAACTGTGGAATTTATTTATATTAGTACCTGGGGAACCGAGCTTTGCTCTGAGAAGTCCAACGATGAGCAAAATGCTTCGCCCATTTGTAAATTCTCTTCGTGTTAGGTTTATTCTAGTCATTATTGCGGCCCAATATCTTTCCAGGTAGTATGTTTATTCTATGCACATTTGGTTAATTTTGGATGCGCCATGGTTTTTACTGTTCTTAGGAAATCGCGTATTGATATATTTACAGTGAGTGTTACTTTGATAATAGACTGGATGTTCATGAATAACTGTTATGATTCTTTTGTTTTCATTAACAACCCCATAAGCATTTAAACTTTCAAATTAGTTAATTGTTTTTATTTAAATTGTTCTGGGATTGATGTTTTATTGATTTTTGAGGCCCAAAAACCTCTAATCCCAAAGTTCAATAAAAATCCTTCCGCTGGTAAGCCTAGGGACGGACTGTCTGACGTAGTTTTTCCTTAGTTTACGTGATACGTGAACATTTTATCACCCTTATTGGGGAAATTCCGTGGTGTGGAAACACCTTGCAAGCGGCTTTAGGAGCGAACATCTATGCAGAGGGTTCATCAGGGGTGTTCCGGAGAAGCTCTCATCCCCCATTCCTGGACTGTGCCGTCGCTCTCCCCCGCCCCGCCCCGGTCCGGTCGTGTCGGTGGTTGCAGGACGGCCAGGACGGGCACGAGGCGGTCGCGGTCCCGGGGCCAGGCGCACGCTCCGCCAACCTTGACGGCCTTGAACTATCCGGAACTACCTATCACGATATGTTTGTTATTTGAGAAGAATACTATACGATTCTATTTTTATCTTTTGTCCGGGTTGTTAAGTTATTCCTTGTCTGTTTAGAATGTGTGGATTCTTTTTTAGGTAGAAAGAAACTAGTTTTTTCCTAAAACCGCTTCCAAAGTGCTTCTTTGCGAACCAAAAATACATCGTAAAACAGCTGTTTAACGAGCGAAAACGTTTTTTTCGCTCGATGTGCCTTACTTTTCCGCTTGATGAAGTAGTAACAAAACACCCGATTGATTGTTGATTTGAATCAAGATAACTGACTCGGTGTTTTAACTTATATCTCGCTAATTCATCCAAAATGGACGAAAGTGAGTTGTTGTATGTTTGTGGTAACCAAAATTGCAGTTTAAGGAAAAATGTTTATATAATTGGACTGTGAAGTGTCTTACTCGCTTTCGGAAAGGTACCTACCGAACGTTCTTTTTAACAGTTTTCTCTCAAACGCCAAAACTAATTTTACGCTATTAATACATAAACAACGAGTTCCCACGCAGAACGCTGACGTTAGGGAAGGGAATTTCCACATACAAAACTTGTAAAACTCAAAACCAGTGTAAAAACATACATTTATTCAAATTTTATTGAAATCTGAAAACAATGATTTTTTGGCTGTTCTGATGCTCCTGGTTTAATTTACCTGCAATGCTGTGAATACAATTTTGCGCATTATAAGGTTAGAAGAAGGTCCAGTCAGACTTGAAAGTAGGCGTGAGGTTGTTGGGAATGATAAAAGTTCACCAACAAATGAATATCAGGCGTTTCTAATGAAAACCCCATAAGACAACGTACTGTCTTTAGCCGATACACATTTTCTTTGTAACTCGGTAACTGTTTATACTAGAATGACGAGAGATGGCTTAAAACTTTCGCCTCACTAATTTCCATCTTTTTCATGCATTAATGTGACATCCGGGGCTTTTCTGCTCCTTTTAGGGCCCAAAAACTCAAAATTTTAAAGATTAATCCCCAAAAGTTGGGTTAAACGTTGTCCGATTGTTTTGCCCAACGAACCTGTCCAAATAATTATAGAAAGTAACGTCCCTATCAAATTTGAGGTAAATCGGACAATAAATGCGACCGCTATAGTGCATACACACATAAAAATGATTTATAATTTTGAACGATCCCCAAAACGCGTCCAGGGGGTCACGTTAGGAACTTCTATGGTGGTCCCGGCTTAAGTTTCACCGTGCCGGTCATACTAATAGTTCACTTTCCATAGGAAATTAACTCATAACTATTACGAGATGGTTTAAAGAGTGACAAATATCCTATATATTAAAACACAGAATTAAAAATCTTCCGGAAGAACGTGTGAGACTTCCACTGGACCGATTTACACGCGGGTGGTGTCAAACGATGGAGATAACCCCTCTATATTTGCACATTGTAACTTAAATGTTGGTATCTGGACAGTAACTATTTAAAAAATTGAATTAAAAGTTGTCTTATGACAATTTAACAAGGGGCGAAATTTCAACTTCGCATCTCTTTGGTCAGTTCATTTGAGGTTTCCACTGAACCTTTTTACACGCGAGTTGTTTTAAATGAAGGATCAAACTCTCTATACTTGCACAATCTACTTACATTTTTGAAATAAATTAATTTTGAATATCAAAAAAGAACTTTTTAAAACCTCTTTTATCACTATTTGAAGTTACTCTAACCAGCTGATTATTAAAACAAGTATATTTTATTTCTAAGAACAGACAAGTACGAATGGAATCAGCTGGCTTAGAGAAAGTAATTAGTGGCCAGTATCTTTCAACAATATATTGCAGTTACTGAAGTCGATTCAGGCTGACCCAAAGAAGAAGGTAATATTTGTTCTCATATGTTGCAATTATTACGGTATTAATTGACACAATCGACAATGTATACAGAACCCAAGTAATGAATCCCTTTTTATTCATTTTTAGTTTCGCTCCTTGAGCTGAGAGTAAACAATAGCGCTGATGTTCGTAGGCCTATTATTTTTCCGTGGCTCCATTAGGGGCTTCATTCAACCCATCAAATGTCAAAACAACGTTTGTTTTGTAGTACATGAAAAACAAATCCAAGAATTGCCAAAAGTTACAGGCTAGCCGACTGGTTTTAATATGTCCGTAAACGCTATAAAACGATACATTAATCGTGATTACGTCGAATATTTTGTACAAGCCTTCAGTCGACGATAATAATTATCTGCGATCGTGGCTCTTATCATGTTCAGAGTGTGCAAAGAAAATACCTTCACATTCGGCACGTGGATTTTTCATTTGAATATATATATATATATATATATATTCAAATGAAAATATATATATATTTTCCAAAATTAGCTTTTTAAATATAGAACAGCAAGTCCAGCTGGTCAAATTCTAGAAAATTTTCTTTCCCCATTTTGGGAACATCCCCAGCTCATATACCGTTTTATTAGTTTACATTGAAATGCCATTCCAGAAGTTTTCTTAAAGCAGCTGATCTTTCTTCTGTACTGTTTGTTAGTATGAACAGCTGTTTTTAAATGTAAAATTACATTTATTTATATTCTTCTATAAGATTAACATTGGAACTTTGTAAGCCCAAGGCTCAAAGCCCTGAATAAGGTGGATGTCTTCTAACCCCCTAAAAGGCAAATCTAGACGCTAAGGGCTTTCAAATAACACATCAACCATAATTTTAAAGATAATAGTTTTGCCGCTAGCCCGTTCACGAAAATCGCCTTATTTTTAATTAGATTTTTTTAAACAGATGTTTTACAAAGGATGGAAAATTCCATATGCTGGAATGCTGCAGCGCGCACGACGGAACCCAGATGGATTAGTATGTAATACAAGGGTGCCATCGAATACTCACCCTTAATATTGTTTCCGTCGAATTTCGACGGGTTACCAAATAGTCAAAATTTAATACGTTTGTAAAATGCTACAACCTGTTGATGACGCCATTGTGCCTCGTAGTTGAGCTGTATGGGTCAGCAAAAATGGTAGGGTGAAGTGGGGTAAGTGCAACCACGGGGCAAGTATGGCCACGGCTGCTTATGTAGCTAAAAATGGTAGGGTGAAGTGGGGTAAGTGCAACCACGGGGCAAGTATGGCCACGGCTGCTTATGTAGCTAAAAATGGTAGGGTGAAGTGGGGTAAGTGCAACCACGGGGCAAGTATGGCCACGGCTGCTTATGTAGCTAAAAATGGTAGGGTGAAGTGGGGTAAGTGCAACCACGGGGCAAGTATGGCCACGGCTGCTTATGTAGCTAAAAATGGTAGGGTGAAGTGGGGTAAGTGCAACCACGGGGCAAGTATGGCCACGGCTGCTTATGTAGCTAAAAATGGTAGGGTGAAGTGGGGTAAGTGCAACCACGGGGCAAGTATGGCCACGGCTGCTTATGTAGCTAAAAATGGTAGGGTGAAGTGGGGTAAGTGCAACCACGGGGCAAGTATGGCCACGGCTGCTTATGTAGCTAAAAATGGTAGGGTGAAGTGGGGTAAGTGCAACCACGGGGCAAGTATGGCCACGGCTGCTTATGTAGCTAAAAATGGTAGGGTGAAGTGGGGTAAGTGCAACCACGGGGCAAGTATGGCCACGGCTGCTTATGTAGCTAAAAATGGTAGGGTGAAGTGGGGTAAGTGCAACCACGGGGCAAGTATGGCCACGGCTGCTTATGTAGCTAAAAATGGTAGGGTGAAGTGGGGTAAGTGCAACCACGGGGCAAGTATGGCCACGGCTGCTTATGTAGCTAAAAATGGTAGGGTGAAGTGGGGTAAGTGCAACCACGGGGCAAGTATGGCCACGGCTGCTTATGTAGCTAAAAATGGTAGGGTGAAGTGGGGTAAGTGCAACCACGGGGCAAGTATGGCCACGGCTGCTTATGTAGCTAAAAATGGTAGGGTGAAGTGGGGTAAGTGCAACCACGGGGCAAGTATGGCCACGGCTGCTTATGTAGCTAAAAATTATTATTTTTGAGAAATAACCACTTGGTTTGTAATTTTAGAATGTTTTCTTTATATATTCAGCAAAATGTTTGAAAAAAATCAGCTACACTTGCATTTTTTTTTATTTTTAGAAAATGCTTACATTTTGAATCTTAATGCAAGTTCAACCCTGAAACTTTGACATTTTTTAAATTTTTCTTTCTCAACCTATGATAACCAAAGTTGGCAATTTTATGAAGTTTAATATGTAGTTTTCAGAAATGTGCCTTTTTTTGGTGTTGGATTAATAACTTTGAAATGAGAGCCATGGCTACACTTGCCCCGTCGTTTTTTTTGCACACGGGGCAAGTGCAGCCACGGAAATTGGGGTAAGTGCAACCATGCAACCGTGCAACCTTCCCGGTAGCCTTTTCTTCATACAACCTTCAATAAATTCTCAAAAACTCTTCTTGTAAATAGTATTTCAAAGTGTAGAACAGTTTAAGTTTTAAAGTTGAGTTGCTGTATTTTAATTTAAATTAATTTGGTCAAAAGTGTGAAAAAACAAAAGTACCGGTAACCATTAAAACAAGAAAATACATTAGGCCTACAATCTCCTAATAGGCCAAACTATAAAAATGGTTTTGTAAATTAGTGTTTTCGAGTGTAGAACAGTTTAAGTTTTCAAGTTCAATTGCTTTACTTTAGTTTAGTTCATTATGATAAAAAAATTATTATGAGAAACTGTGACATTAATATTTTGTCAAAAGTATAAAATTAAGGAAAAATAAGAAAAAGAAGACCATTAAAAACAATAAAAACATGAAAAGTTGTAGAAATGATGTTCTAACCAGGTGTGAATCATGTAAGTATCCTATATATTTTCATTCAAGCAATAACGTAAAAAAACTTATCTTTGATATTTTACCCATTTTCCCGATTATCGCGCGTTGACTCGCGACAAAGTTCGTATCTCCCAAACGGTTTAAGATAAAAAAAATGAACAAAATATTTACAGAATCAGTGAAAAACAAGCTATAACACACTTGCCCCAGTTCTCATTTACATTGCCTCTTATGGAGGATTCTATGCTGTGGTTGCACTTACCCCGGATGCATGGGGCAAGTGCAACCAGTGGACATGTTTTTTATTTTTTTTATTTATGGTAAACAGTAAAAATATTCTAATTGTAGGATATTGTAGCTAGATAACCCCTAATACTGTGTGCTGAGTTTTATTTATCTCTCCTTAATAGTTACTTCACAGTAACAGTTCAAAATTGAAAAATAAATAAACCTGGTTGCACTCACCTCACTTCACCCTAATTACATTTTACTGGGAAACGAAGAAAAATAATATAAATAAATCTTTATTGCATGATCAATGTTTGGCACAAACGTCATATAACCATGATGATCAGAACATCAATTTCAACATTCAGACATACAAAGGTCTTCCATTCAAGCTCATTCATAGTAGTTTTACATCAGTCTTTTATGACCGTAATCGTTACTGATCCCTCGTTTGTATGACCTATACAAACGAACTTGAACCCTGAATATGTCTACAAGGTGTTCCTTTTTAACCTACATGGGACTGGATAAATTTAAAACACACTGTAAAAATACTTCAACCGAACCATAACTATGAGGAGTTGGTGGGGCATGTTCAATTACCCTATCGTATTGTATTTTGTTACTACAATGTTTTAAACTGTATGACCAGATTAACAGTATAAACTACACGAGTTGGTCCATATCACGGGCATACGGGTCCTCGTAGTGTATGATTGAAACACAGCCACTGTATCACCACCAGCACCAGTCCGCGGTGACAAATGCCTCCGACGCCGACGGTGCGGTGGTGACGGTGTGGGGGTCAGCGGTAATTATCGCCCTGTGATGTGTATTATGTGTACTGCAGGTATCAGGCCCAGGTGCTCTCTGGCCGGGAGATTTATGCGCTTCACCGGCGATGCGTCACCCGCACACGTATAAATCACCCCCACACGCGCACCCGCACACCTCCGATACCGATACCGATACATTATATTCCGAACGTTTTACGTGTTAGACAATTTTTTCGAAAAACTTGTTTTTGATAAGCATTCGTCCGACGGTATTTGCGTAGGAGTTTTGTTTACTTTGGTTTCACTGTTGTCATGTGTTTCGGGTAGAAGTTAAGGTGTTGGTTGACACACACTCTTAATAAGTTAGTCATTTTAACTTGTAATATTCGTGGAGTGCTTAAATTTCTAAAAGATTTATATTTTCAACACTCATAACTGGGAATGCTTAATTCAATGTACATAGAAAATGATTTTCGACAAGCTGTTTTTATAAGAATATACATTTCACAGTATTTGCGTAGGAATTTTCTACTAGGGTTTTGGCTAGTTTTTCTGTGTTTTATGTAGAACGAAATTGCACACATAATTTTGTTATATTTATATATCTGAAGGATATTCAAATCATAGCGTGCTTACATATTTGTAAAAGATTTATATTTTGAATTCAAATTCAAATTCAAATATATCTTTATTCACCAATATACATATTGTACATTGAATAGCATCACAATATACTTCATGGCACAAATTATAATTCTAAAGAAATACAAAAGAATCTCTTCACGAGGCCTGCTCTAATAATTGTTAATATAATTAATGATAAAAAGAGAACAAAAACAATTAATACTAGCAAAACAATTAAAATCTAGAGTACAAGAAAAATTAGTGATGATTATTCAACAAAAACAAAAAAATCTTCAAAAGAGTATAAGTTTAAAGTTAGTAGGTAATTTTTTTAAAGTCTTAATTTTTTCTAAATTTTGTTCCTCAAAAATATTTTTTGGTAAATGAAATAAAAATTTTTTGCCCATGAAACAAGTCTTCTTTTCAAAAAATGTTAGTTTGTGATTTTCAACATATCTATTATTTCTAGTAGGTCTATTGTAATTATGATTATTGGGATTTTTGGTTGAAATATTCATTTTTTAAACATAGAATACTGTTTCGTAAATATATAGGTCATATACTGTCAAAATTCCTAGTTGAGAAAAAAGAGGTTTAGCGGATTGATTCTTTTTAATATTAAAAATTATTCTCAACGCTCTTTTATGAAGACTCATAAATAATTCAAAAAGGTGAATGCTGAAGGCGTGCTAAAGTGAATTTATTTCGTAACAAAGAAAAATATAAATAATTTCTCACCTAACACGGCCCACTTATAGCAGGATTGTTAAAATGAATTCATATCTTACCACGAATGCCGTGGTTCTTTCGTTGAACGTTTTCAAACTTGAGAAATATTGATCAGAGATGTAATTTTTAGAGTTTTGTGAATGGTGAATGTTTTCCAGTTTTAGTAGACACCTTGTTGTTATTTGATATGTTGATGGAATCGAAACTACAGCCTCAAATTCTTAACACAGTAATTGGGAATAACACAAAAAAACTTACCACTGCTCAGAAACTGAAGAAATGAAACGCAAGTAAATGAAAATAATCTTGTTAGAGTTTAAGAATGAAATAAAAAACAACTTTTAATTCAACTCCTTATCTTTTGGATTAGCGTTTTACCAAACTTGTATTCACATTGTGGATGTACAATTTTTCAAGTGGCTCATCATAATATGAGGATATAAGAAACTTAGCTGTGTTTTGCGGAATATAATTAAAGACGAGTTACAACACTTGAAAAGTGGTTTAAGTGTTGCGAGACCTTTAAATTGCATTCCGTATGAACCATTTTAATCAAGGAGTTGTCTATTTTATTGATATCGTAGATTCTTGTAGCTCCAGTCATCTGCTTCTACCAGTTTTTTTTTTTCCATAAGGAAAATCACCTTTCAGATAATGTCCCTCCTCAACGAATTATCCAAAATTATTGACTTAATACTTATTTTAGCGATTTCACTGATCAGAATGTTGCTATCACAAATAGTTCAGTCATACAAAGACGTATAAATATTGAATACATTGTAAGTTCATTGAACGATTATTCGTGATATCGACATTTTGCCAACTGAAATCGCTAAGTATTTTTTGCTCTTTAAAATTAGCCATATACGAGTATATCAATCGGTTAATCCGTTGAGGAGGACGGACTTTTAAAGTTAACATTGTCCTCATTGGGGACGCAGGTGGTAACGCGAAATGTTTCGTGACTGGAGCCTCCTCTTTGAGAGATTTTTATAATTACTATATGACACGCGAAAATGGGTTTAACTTTTTGTAAAAAAGCAACTAGGTGACCTTTGCTGGGTTGTAATTTATATCGCCGGTGGTGGCGGGGCGGCGCGGCGGGCGGTGGTGGCTTGTTGCCGGCCCAGCGAGCGGCTAACTGCCCCCATCACCTTCACAGCGGCTCGTCCATCCTCAGCCGCGCTCGGGGATCATCAGGAGACTACGAAGTCTTGAGAAGTTGTCTGCGAGAAGATTGACTTGTTGCTGTGGTATTGACATGTGACTGCTTGATGCTGTGGGATTCTCCAGGCTCTAATTATAAATCTGTATGAGTCTTGTGAGTGGGCTTCAGTCACACAACTTGGCGTTTCTACCTGCTTCCCGCATAAAGCTGGAACTTTATTTAACTTTCAAGTCCCATCCAAATTTGGAAGGTAATTATCCAGCGATTTCACTGAAAACATTTTTGATATACGTTTTAAAATTCAATAACAAAATTATTTAATTTTTAGTATTTTGAGGCGAAATTATCAATAAATAAAAAATAATTCGAAACTATGCTCACTGAAATCGCTTTGTTATTTTTGTCCTCTTTAAAACAGTCCATAAATCAACAATATCCGACCACCCGTTTAGGCTGGGTGGAATTTGAAAGATATCGTTGCTCTTATGGGTTTAGAAATCCACCTGGATTACTGGTGCCTGTTAAGGGTGGGTGGGCTTCAGTCACAAAACCTGGCGTTTTTACCTGCTTCCCCTACCCCCACAAGGCCGATGTTCCCGTCCCTCCACTACGGAGTATTCAGTATAGTCGATTTATGGCTCGATTTAAATAGAAAAAATACTTTGCGATTTCAGTGAACAAAATGTATACATCACAAATAATTATCGTTCAGTAAAATTCCAAAATGTTCAGTGTTTACGATTTTTGATGAGTGAACTATTCGTGATATTGAAATTCTGCTCACTGAATTCGCTATGTATTTATATGTTCCTTTAGATGAACTGTCAATCAACAATTTTGGATAATCCGTTGACGTAGCTTCTAAAGTCAACATTGGGAACATTATGGGAGAAGCGTTTAGAAGCCCGTCACTGGAGGGCAAAAACAAACTCTAACAAACTCTTAAGGGTTTGTATAGATCCGTACCAGGGTGACTGCCGTACCTCGCAATCCAGTAATACTCAGGGAATCGTAAAAGGCTGGAAAAGTTTAGGAACAGTCCAAGGGACTTTTGATAAAATATTAAAATTCATGGAATTGTAAAAGTTTCAGAATTCTGATTTTTCGGTCAGATATTTTTGATAATGTTCTGATTTGTGTAAAACCGAGTTTTTATCAGCAACATAACACGATCGTTGTTATCGGATGATAACACAAAGGCATCTAAAGGTGAAATTCATTGTAACTTAACATGTTTCTTTTTAACGAGATCAAAGTATTTGATATAATTTGGAATTAAATAAATATCTGAGGTTCCTTGTTAAACCAACTGTCAGACCTGGAAAATTTAAGAAACCATTTTTTTGTTTGAAGATTTAGATTTCAGAAACGGTTCATGTTTAAAATATACAAGTTTACCATAATCGCGATCCTGACTTTTTCCCAGTTTGTATTCAAGTCCAGCAAACTTGGCGAAATGTGTAGCACTCGGGGAATAATAAGGTTTATATTTTCAATTTGAACATAGGCTGGTATGGTCCCAAGATTGGTGGAATATTGCTCTTTCGTACAACCTTTTTCAACACATAGATTCCAAAACTACCTTTAAGGAGGACCCGATGTACTCCAAGGTCCAAGAACGGTGTCAAAATCATGTGCAGTATCACTCAGCAGTATTTCTTTGCTAAGCAAGTTCTAATAATAAGACTAATTTGTTGCATGCGGCAAGTCTCAGCAGGAAGTTGCTCCGGTCAAACACATCCAACAACTGGAAGTGGTTGGTTGCTTTGTTGAATTTACTAATTAACCTCTGGGATGGATACACACCACGGGCCATCCGTGTCCGTGTACATAATAATTGATTGCTGCGGTTTTACAGAGTGAGTGGAGAATGTAGTCTAAAGCGTGTATTTTGTACAGATACAGGCGATATTAATGTTTTTGTCTTGAGTTGCTGCTTAGTTGTGTTTGATTTGTAAATATGACTTTCTGTTACAGGTATGGGTCTTGGAGTGGAGCAAGGTGTATACATAGACGTGTGGTAAGTTTAGTAATAAACAATAAGAGTTGAACTAATGTTGTTTTACTTCAACTAGTGTTAGGTTTATATTTATAAATTAGTAACATACGTTTTTATATAATTTTTCTTAATGCGTGTTAATTCGTAATAATTATTCATTAATTGGAACTTTAAAGTTGTCAGTAATGGACACCGTCCAATGGAGGGATTAGTGTTATGTGTATGGTTATAAGTGCTCAAATCAAAATCGTTCACTCTTGTAAGTCTTGCAAGGGTAAAGGCAATGAATACATAACTGCAATTGTAGTTTATGTAGTCATTGGTAAAGGTAAAGCTATCTTGTAAGGGGTTGTATGATTAAAATTCTTAGTTTCTTAGATTTTATAAATTTTAGAGAAACTCGATACATTTTAAAACCCCTTCATAATGTTTGTTTGCGACACTAATGTAAACAGTTTGTATAAATTTAGCATTCTAAAAGCTAGAATACATTTGGCATCTTTTCCAGAGGTCCGCTCTAAATAGTTTGAACTACAAGTTGTAGACGTGGACTGCACTCGGCGCTTGATTGGCGACTCGTTGGCGAGCTGCGTTTACCCGAAAGTTTTATCTTATACCTTTAATTAAGTGGATTTAATACCTCGGGATTTCCGTGTCGGTGTCTTTGGCGTAACTAATTGTTTTAGCTCTATATTGTGATTACCGGCGGGTATGGTTTTTTTTAATTCCTAAGCATAATATACTAGAATCTACTTCAAATAATTTGGATTTGTAGTAATTGTTTTCAAATGTAAAAATGAACGTGGAAATACATGCAATAGGAACATGTGTATAAATGGAAACACATGCAAAAAACATGAAGCAATACATGCAATAGAATTGCCTTAGAAACAAACAAATAAATAAAATAAATAAATAATACTTCACGATAATCATACTAATTAGTTTAATGAATATTATAAAAAAGTGGGTAAATAATATACGTATAGTGATTCCTTGGGTCAAAATAAACAAAAAGATTTATATAAACATATGTCCTATCTCGTTTCGTTAGCGTCTGTCTGTATGTGTGTGTTTTTTACAAAAACATTCATAACTCATTAACTGTTTGAGCTGACAGCGTTGAGATTCTGCACAAATGTTCATCTTATTTGCCGCTATCTTTGTGCGAAATGTGAGTAAAAACTCTAGCAGTTTAAAAATGGCGGCTATTTTAAATATTTTACGCCAAATTTCACGAAAACCGTTAATTTTACCAAAAAAATTGCAAGATGCATAACATTTAGTCAATTTTATGGAGATTTCAACGATACCTTGTTAAGCTTAGTTTGGACAAAGAATATCGGAGGAATTAATTTTATTAATGATAATTGTTATAGTTTTAACATTGTTTAAATGGAGAAAACTGTAGGTTTAGCAAAGAAGAAATTAATTTCTCCGTTGACTAAATTTGATGTATATTGCAATTTTGTTGGTAAAATTAACGGTTTTCGTGAAATTTTGCGTCAAATATTTAAAATAACCGTCATTTTGAAACTGCTGAAGAGTTTTTATTCACATTTTGCACAAAGATAGCGGCCAATAAGATGAACATTTGTGCAGAATCTCATCGCTGTAGCTCAAACCGTTCAATAGTTATGATTGTTTTTGTAAAAAACACATACAGACAGATAGACGCTAAACGAAACTAGATAGGACATATGTTTGTATAAACTTGTTTGCTTATTTTGACCCGAGGAATCTCTACGTAAATTAGTTACCACTTTTTTCGAACACCCTGTATATTGGGGGAGGGAATTTAAACGTATAGGTCACACATTTTTATGATTTGGACTTTTTTATTATACTTGAGTTCAGGGAAAAACTTTCACATCAAATTATAAATTGTTTTAAAATTAATTGTATAAAACTATAAACTTCACTCGATGGTGATTGGAAAAGTGTATTTAATCAGGTGTATTTACCATACCTAGACATCCTGTAAAATCTGGAATAGGCAGTTTGAAAACCTATAAAAGTCAGGACATTTTTAGGAAGTCCTAGTTCTGGTAGTTTCCTATCTGTTATTAATTACAATGTTGTGCCATATTTACAATCTAATTTTAATTGGGAATAACAGTTCAACTAATCTTCAGGTAAAATTCATTACAACTTTTATAATTTGTTAAGAAACTAAATCAATAACTTATTTTAACTTGAATTAAACTTTGATTAATTTAAACCTGGAATTTCTAGTTAAAGCTACTTGAAAACCTGGAAAAGTCAGGGAATTTTTCGCATACCGTAGTGTTTAGTAGAAACCTTTATAAATATTGAGTATAGTATTATCTGCGATATTAACTGTCTTAATAATAACATATTGTCAATATTCTTCGTGATTTTACATTGACATAATATCATAAATAGCTGTTTGTACGGTTTAAATATTAATCTATTAATGAAATCCCAATAACTGATGCATGTCAAACATTCGTATATTAGGGCGTTAGCGAATTATGGATATTACAGGTTACATGGCAAGTGACATTATCAATTTGTGTTTGTTTACTTGGGCATTAAAACGAACGAATCGTGTTTACTCGATAAATACATATATTAATTGGATTTGATATTGAAGTGGAAGAGTCATCAACGCAGATTTATTTGTTTATAGCGATTATTAAACATTAAATCTGCAAATGTACTCTGTAAATAAAAGTAGATTGTATTTCCTATCTTCAAAGTTCCTATATTTGAAAGTCCTTTTAAAATATTTATAGTTAATATACTGTTTACTTTGTTTTGAGTATACATTGAAACCACATGTATATTTGCTTTTGATTGGCTGTTGCGTACATTTACATTATGTAGATAGTTTTATTTTATGTTACCGCTTGTGTCACGGCGATTTGTGTAACTCGGCGTTTTTATTCTTATGATTAGTCTCAGTTTAGGCCTATGTAATATATTTGCCTTATAAATCGAATTGTGATGGAATATTGTACAGTAATACAATTAATTTAGATTTTACAGTAAAAACAAAATAATTATATTCAGCCACTGAACTGTCAAAACAATATTAAAATATATTTAACATATTTTTGTTTTGTGTTATCAGTGACTAAAACCAATGAATGAGGATAGCAAATAATAGAATGTCTTTAACCAGAATTAATCAGATGTGTAAAAATAAAATACTACGTGAAGGGACATTGGGTTGGTACAATACAACTTGGAGTAACTTTAACATGCAGAAAAAAGATAAATTAGCTAAGAAAGTCTGCTTGTCAGAAGGAGGACGTGGGGGAAAATTACTCCAATTAATCTAAACAAACTGACTGACCTTTCCCGAGCAAAGCTCGGGTTCCCGTGTACTACAGTCTTGGCCACACATCAGGAATTGGACTGTTTCAAAATTAAGAACTACTAGACACACACATTGTTAACCAATCCAAGCACATGTTACAATCAACAAACAACCAGCACCTCGGCACAACTGGGCCGGCAATGAATACCGTGAGTTTATCGCCTGTCTCGAGCCCGAGGAGGCATTAGTGAGAGAGCGTGTGTTTATTGCGGGGGCGGCGACGATTCCCCCGCATAAAATATTCAAACAACTATCACTCGACAAAAACACGGTGTAATTGTCACTCCTGCGGTGGAGCACTAGAAAACCTCGCTCATACATTCATGCCGCGCTCGTTATTTCATTATTGTCGTCGTCCTCCCTCATTACGTTTATTGGGCTTGTTTTGATTATGATTACAACAGCTGTTCGCCGTTTAGTTTAGTTTCTAGACGGTTTTCTTGTTGCAAAGCGAATGTTGTTTGAAAATTGTAGTTGTACACCGCGTCCGTCTTTTGATGGCAAAACTGTTGATTTCATCCCGAGATTTAGTGTAATCTTTCAGATTGAAATTATTCACCGTCGATTGACATTTATGAATCGCTAAACTTGTTATATTCAATTACAAAAACTGCGAATCGTTCGGTTTAGCAATGAAAAATGACTATATGTTGAGAAATAAAAGGTATTAATTCTTGGCGGTATGGAATTGTAGTGATGGTGTTATTATATGGGAGTAGCCAATCAAGATTAATAAATAAAAGGTATTCCGATGCAAAGGCATAGTATAAATTTGTACTAAAAAGGTATGTATTACTTGGTACCGGTAATGTAAAATTAATTGGTAGGAGACATTAAATATGAAACATATTTTGAAGCATACAACGGAATCAAGAAATTTATAGAAGAAAAACTATATTACTTTGTAAAGGAATTTAACAATTCATGGAGCGGCGGTTTCCAAAATAGAGTCGTTTTTAAAATAACTCAAATCATACATTAACACAAAACACATTGACAAATTCCAAGATTTGATTGAGACGATTTGATGATTGGTCACCAAGTTGGTTGCCAAGGGTGCTTAGTTGACAGGGGCAAATGCGGTCGACCATGTAGGCTACACCTGTTTACAAGAGAGGAGACCTCGAGATATACGAAGCTCCTTGGTGCTGTCGCGTGATGCGTTCTCTGGCCTCAAAACGAGCCCGCAACATACCTCTTAGGCAAGGGGGTTCCACTTGTCAACATTTTGTGAATCAGCCTCGCCTCATGGAACTTAAAAGATGTACTTTTTGGAAACAGTTCCGCTGCTTTTGGAAACTGACCTTTTTCAGCTTTGAGTGATGGAAACTCATGTTATTACAATTGACAAATTCATAAAATAAATTGTAATTTGTTTTTATATATAGCTGTTTGTAATATAAAATGTCCTGATTACATCGAATGTAATCACTCCGCTAAATTAGTTCGGCTGTAAGGAAATGTCCTTGGTTACTCCGGAGCACACTACCAACGGAGTTGTAACTTATGAATTGACTGGATCTGATATTAAGCGCGTACTTGTTGCGAGTGGCGGCGGTGTTTGATGGGTTGTTTATGGGGAGGCGGTGACCTGCGACTGTCCATTACCGGTAATGCGGCTACAATGTCGCTATTAGCGCGCACTCCCAATGCATCACGCGGCGTCACAGGCAGCGTGCGGTGCATTATACGTACTGCCCGTGTAGAGGTTTGGGATAAGGCGTTCAGCGGAGTGATTAGTAGTGAGCATACAAACACTATGAGGTCTTGTGGGGAATATTCGGCGAAAGGTTTCACCAATTCTATGTAGTCTGCGCTTAAACGGAAGGTAGCGCAAGAGAGACAGCATCCTATACCGTAATACGAGCAAGGTCTGCTTGGCTGCAACGCTGATCTCCAAAACGCTCCAACGATTTCCTTGCAGTGTTGTAATTAACTAATTTATGGGATCAAAATAAGTTCTAGACAGGTCTCACTTCTAGGAAAAATCGATTAATGTAAACAAATTGAAAAGATGAACAAATTAACATTAGGCTTACGGAATTTAAAATCAAAACAAAATAATCATATCAGCTGTAAGCAATCAGTAAACTGTCAAAGTAATAAGCATGTAGTTTAAGTATTTACATGTGATTCTCTGAGAATAGTGACTAAAACAATTGAATGAAAATTACATATAGAGTGATCATGTTCAAAATTAATCAAATGAGCTATAACAACAACTGGAGTGAACTTAGAGGTAGATTATCTAAGCAAATCTGTTCGTCAGTAGAGGGACGTGGTGAAAAATTACTCCAAGCCATCTAAACAACCAACCTGACTGATATTCCCCGAGCAAAGCTTGGTCCCCCATGTTCTGAGTTTGTGAGGTACTATAAACGCGCGTTGACGCTGTATTTTGATTGAGTGAAGAACATCGACTCCAGCGCTCCAAGTGTCAGAAAAGTAGTTGAATTTTTAACTTTAGACCTAAATATTCTTAGCGTTTGTGTATTCATTTGTAATTACGATCAGAGGAAGGTAGGATAAAATCATATATATTTATGTATTTTATAACGAATGTTAATGAATTATGAGTGTTAAATGAGAGATATTCCTTGACTGGCCTTGTCACTAACTAAGACCGGCTGATTCATTAGTCCAATCATTCATTAATAGCCCAGTGACCTATAGCAATTGGGTCTAGTTTTGAACCTTCATAAATTTGTTTGATTTTGTTCAGCATCGATCCTTTGAACCTCAGATTCTGAGGCGAGTACTCTAGCCACTGCGCTATACTGCCAATGAAAATTATTTATAACTTAAGACAAAATTAACTGCCCATTTAACCCCCGCAGTAACCCTTACACAATCAGCAGTCAAATCAGGCAACGGTTGAAATGTGTGCAACAAAGTTAGATAAGTTAATAATATTCTTCATTGTAGGATAAATCTTCTTACCTTGTGCCTGTCGCGTTATCTACTGCTAATAGCATGCAATTAAATTACAAGGTTAAAATAACTCGACTGTAGTTTCTTTGGACAGTCGGCATCGTCCTGGTATTAGCCTTTATACTCTTGTTTACTTTGGCAAATTGCAACTATATACTACCATTGACTATATATACTGAAGGAGATATCCCATCTATATGGCCCAGCTGTCCCACGTTTAGTTTTTGCTAGAATTTGAAGTGGACATGGTTTGATTAGGTCACCGACAGATTGTGCTGCTGTAAACTATTTATTTTAGTTATTTACGTTAAATTATAAAATAGCTCACCCCAGAAAGCAAGTGATAATCAACTTATGTTTGCTTCCTGACACACCAACTGTTCTATAATCCCCTCCTTGAGAGGATAAGGAATAGTTGACAGCAGTATACTCTGTTGGTGATTAGTGAACTACGTACTCTTTGAATCCTGGCACACACAAAACTAGGGACAGCTTTTACAATGACAATGAGAAGTCTACTTCAGGATATACGAGCTGCTCCCCCGCAAATTTTTGCGGATATAATCCTCATAACAGCTGTTTATTGAATTAAGAAAAAACACCTGTGACATAAACCAAATAAAACTCTCCTCCATATGAATAACATGGGAACTTGGAAGTCCCGTGTGGCAGAGCCCTGGGCCCTAAATTGAAATTCTGGCTTGACAGTGACTTAGAACTTGAAATTGTCTTTTAAATAAAAAAAGAATCATCAAAATCGATTAAGTATTAACTTCAGGAAGTTAGTGAACTAAAAGCAGGGTTTTTTACTTTCTCCCCCTATACATAGTATATGGAGAAAGTATTGTTTTCGTAAAAATTTTCGAATTTGAGTTGTCAGTGGAAATATTCGTTTTGGTGCTCCCTGAACCCAAAAAAGTGGTTTTTACGTGATGTCTGTCTGTGGGTGTGTGTGTGTGTCCGTGTGTGTGTGTGTGTGTGTGTGTGTGTGTGTGTCTGTGTGGATGTGTACAGAGCTAGAGCCCTAACCTATGGGCCGATTTTTATGAAATTTGGCGTGTAGGTACTAATCCACGATATCTCCAGGCGTTTTTTCATTTTTTTTAATTTTTGATTTTTAAGGGTAATTATCCCCCAAAAACCGCCAAAAAACATGAAAAATCCAAATTTCTCAAAAACGGCTCTAACGATTTTGATTAAACTTTCGTGGTTTGTAGAACTTTAGGTTTCCAACAAAATGACACCACCCGCATTTCTGGAAAAATGTGGGTTCAGAAATTACAGGACTTAAAACATCAAAAATTCAGTTTTTTGGATTTTTCATAAAAAATCATAGATGTTAAAAAAGATTACTATTCACCATTAAAAAGAGCTCAAAAAACTAAATAAATTAGTATTTTAAATTACTATTCTACGATTGCTAGTTGCGGAGAAAATTGAAATTTTCATTTAGCGGTAAACACAGTACGTTGTCCAATGTTATTCTTATGGGGAATACAAAAATAACTATTTCTCTCTTATTTACTGATCAATTTCATTTGATATGCAGGTCAAGTTAGCATTGACCAACAGATGATGTTCGAAATGTGTTGCTATTTAACCCTGGGGGGGCAAGGGGGCATTTCCCCTCTCAAAACTACTGTGTGTAGCAACGGACTCTATAGTGCCTCCAAAAAAGCAATTTGGGTGGATATTTCTGAAAACAACTATTTTAGACAATTTTCTGTACATTTATCTATACTTCATATTCTATATTTAGTAAATAACAAATATTTTTGTCATTAAAGTTTGGCTAAAAGGGAGAAAGTATGTGTCAGTTTCCTGATACCGTTTATTTAAAATATGTAGGTAGTCAATGGTACTACGTTTTAAGAAAACTTAAAAGAAATTGTACACTTTGATGAAAGAAATGCATGTACGCTTGTGAACTTACTTTCCTTCCTTACTGTACCAGATTTTACCCAAAACATAATTTGTCATTCGATTTCTATACTTGAATGAAAAAAACCCTTCTTTTTACTAAGAAATTATTTTCTTGCACGGAAGTAATCAAATTACTAAAATACTAATACAATTATAACGACAACGGTCTCCACAACTTGTTGTCAGATACCCCCTACGAAAGTCTTGGTAATTAGTGTTAACTAGGCTTATCGCCGTTGGGGGCTTCGCCCCCAAACTCCCTTTTGCTTCGCTCACTTGCATTCCTCAGTCAACTCAAGTTTAAATTTAACTCAACTATTGTAGTTCATTAACCAAAGAAAAACTACACAAAAATTACCTTTGGGGATCACATTAACACCTACACAGGCGGTCCCATATCGGTTCGATATCGAAACATTTGACCAACCGGCTGCTTGTTAGTTTTATCGAATGAACTCTCGGCTACGATGGTTGTTTCGAGGTGAATAAAAGCGAAAAATAAAGTGCTCACTCAATCAAAGTCAATCAGATATAAATAAAAAGTTGTGGTTACAATGTTAAATTGGAGTTATACAAATGGATTTACGTGTAAAAAAACATCAATTAGACTTCAGTTCACGACAAAATTATAGTAACCTAACCTAACTCCGCAGAGCATAGTGAGTATAGTGGCTGTTCGTTGTGCAACATAATTGCAAATAAATGAATTTGTAAAAACAAAAAAGTCAAATTAAACAGAAATAAATTGCAGCCACAAAAAGAAAGCATCAAAAGTAGGATTCAAACCCGTGACCACATGATCTTGAATCATCTGACAACATATCCACTGGGCTAAATTCATTCGATAGAACAAAGAATCGGTTGATTACATTTTCCAATATCATAACAAACGATATTCGCGATATTGGACCTCCCGTGTAGGCGATAATGTGCTCACCTTGTTTTGCAACAGCTGATTTATATAAACCTCATGTGAGCAAATTTGTATCGCCTACACGGGAGGTCCAATATCGCGAATATCGTATATATATATACTTGTGTGTGTGTGTGTGTGTGTGTGTGTGTGTGTGTGTGTGTGTGTGTGTGTCCGTGGATGCGATAACTCTCGTAAAAAAGGTCCGATTTTGATGAAATTTGGTACAAACGTGTAAAGCAGCATTTATGACTTTTAAGTTCGAAAACCAGACGGATTGACCTATCCGAAGGGTTATTTTGGGGGGGTTTTGTACCCCAAAAATGGATTTTTTGATTTTTTTACATATAATTTTTGAAAAAGTAAAATTTAATTTTTTCCCATCGGAATCAGCGACGGACAGTTTGGTGTTTTAATCATTGCTCTACGTCAATTGGTTACTGAGATATTGAAAGTGCTAAACACAGTACGTTGTCCAATGTTATTCTTATGGAGGATAAGAAAAATTGTATATCTCGCTTATTTATCAACTTATCCTGACGCAACTGGTATATTGCTTCATTTCATTGTGGTCTATTGATATTTGCACAAAAACCCATTTTTTGGCCGATAGTTCCCGTAGCAGCAAACCTGCATACTCAGCACCATGTTATTCTTATGGAGAATAAGTAACGTCTTCTTTAATTATGAACATAAATTAATAGAACTTGGTATGTGGCTTTGCATAGTTGAGTTATATTGATATTTGTATAAAAGCCCATTTTTAGTGTTCCTTATTTCAGCAAACCTGCATACTCAGCCGCCATGTTATTCTTATGGAGAATAATTAAAATGTCATAAATCGTTTATTTATGAATGTATATTGATGAAACTCGGTATGTGGCTTTATGTGGTATTAAAATGCATTGGAAATTCGCTGAGTATGCAGGTTTGCTGCTACGGGGGTATATGCCATCTCTTACTGTTTCCGTACAAAACGCGCTCAAAGTGGAAAAATTGAAAAAGTGGAATTTTCCCCGCCCCAAAAACTCAAAAATGTTAATTTTTGTAATTTTTCTGGGAGTTTCTCGTCAAGAGCTTTAATTCAAGTATGGGGTCGAGGGGAGTTAGATTACGGGAAGTGCCTCATAATTTATGTCAGTGAGTGAGTGAGTGAGTTGGTGAACCCGTCTAGCTTTATATAAGTAGATTTCTTCAATGTCTCAAATCGCATGAGTGACTCACCTCTGTTAAAATAACTCTGTTCTAGATACTTTGTCTCACGTTCTCTATAAATGTTGCTCCAAGCCATTTGACAACTTTATAATGTTTTGTGCGTAAAAATCAATGTCAAATATTCTAAGGAAATGCTTGTTTAGTCACACGAAAGTCGTATATTACTAATAACGCGTCAATCAGCACCTTAAACGTGCATGCGACAAATTTATCGAGCATTCCAGAATGCGTCTTCGGAATATTATGTTGTTAGTTTTATGTTATTTTTACTGCACGCGGTGTGAAAACACTCGATGCAGAGTTTTACTAAAACATTAAACGCGCGTTTCCAACTCGACTGGAGTAAATAACGGGATGTGTGACCTTTTACATTACGACAACAATATGGAGCGGGTGAGCCCGTTAAATTCAACGGTACACGTAGATACGTCCTGCGGTGCAGCGGCGTTTCCGCCCTGTTGTGTCGTGTTGCAAGTTGTAACAATAACGAATAGTTGTTGGGTTTGTTGGTTTTTAGCTGCAATTGTATAACTTGCGGTGGTGGGGGCGGGAGCGGGAGAAATCTTAAAATAACAATTATGCATCACTGGCGCGTTTTAACCCTAGAATTAAAATTATAATCCAAAACGTCACAAAACATTGGTGTTGCTGTAAGAGGGTTGAGAAGAACCCCCGAGTTCTCTATTTCCATAAACATTGTAATTTAATTTCATCTCCTGATTTCTAAATGTTTGAATTAATTTTGAGTTATTTTCTCAAAGGTTTATTTTTTTCATTTGCATCCTAAGGATTATGAGAAAACCAATGTTTTACTTGAATCTTGTAAATTACTCGGTGAATAAATACGGTAATCGTTAATGTGAAATAATAATGTGTAACAGGTATGCAGTGTTTGCACCAATGCATTTTTTATTATAAGAATATTACTCATTTATATGATTGTAAGTGGAAACTTGTATTTCTCATTCAGTGCGACCGCAATAATTTCTTTATCCAAAATGTTAAAATAATGTGTTAGCACACTAATGAAAAAACCTGGTTAGTTGATACGTTATATTGATGTTTTAATTGAGTAGAAGAATGAGAGGGGCCATACACATATTACGTAACGCATTTTTTGACTTTTCAGACCCCTTCCCTCCCCCATGTAACGCACCATAACGCTTTACCATACCCCCCCGCCCCCCAATGTGTTACGTAACTCAATCGAAGTACTCTGTACAAAACTTAAACCTTTTCGTTTTCCCGGACGATATTTTCAATCCCGGGATTACGGGATTGGAAAAAACAATCCCGGGATCCCGGGACCAATCCCGGGTTAGGCCGTAATTTACAAAAAGCCTAGAAAAATATGCGATTAAGTGAACTTTTAATGTTGACGATATACTATTTTGTTTATTACAAATCTAAACAAATATTTAATAGCACAAATGATCAACGGTGAAAGATAAAAATCTGTATTACACTATTAGTACTATTACGTTTGGTATCACATTGGGCATGGCTTCGGGTATGTAATAAACTAATAAAGCAACTCAAAATTGGGTTTTTAACACTATGATATATATTTAAATTTACAGAAAAACTCTTTCCATTAACAAATATTTCACTTTAAAAGTAGAAGTAGAAGTACATTTTTAATGTAGCTGCAGCTGCAGATGAATGAAATTATTAACTTATTACTAAGACACGTTGTGGTTGAATCCTACTTGATAAAACAAAACTAGATACAAAACTATCCTTCCAATAAACACAGTACTTTCATAATAAAATCATGTAACAATTAGTAAACAATCTAAAATTAATCGAGTAAACATTACTTTATAAAAATTCCAAAGGTGTTATTTTAAAGAATTTACTTATTATTATATTGGGATCAATACAAACGAAATTTGTTGTCAATAAAAATAAAAAATATAAATTATTATACAAAGGCATAATTATCTGACAAACATCACTTACCGTATTCAGGTAAAATCTGATTCAGTTTATGCAAAATAGGTCATGGGTGACTAGTGCGAGAGAAATGGCTTAGGGTGCCCGTTGTTTTCTGTTTTAGTAATTCCTGGGTGTCTACGACTGAAGCGCAACGGTACGCTCGTAAATTATAATTCATATACAGTACGGTATAAACAGCTCTGATTGTTTGTCCCCAGTGAGGAAACAACTTTGGGAGGTTATTATTAAGATCGTAGATACCTTACGCGTTGTTGGGTTTTATCACCTCTGATCGCTGGGCTTTAGGCCTATCATACGCAGTTATGAGAAATCCTGCGTGGCAGGAACTGTGTGATATATTGATTGATGCGCAGGAAAAAGTGCTAGACGGACATCTACAGGCTAATTTCATAATTGAAATGAAGAATTTGCACTGAATTCGTCCTTAAAAATCAGAATCAATGGCTTTCACGCCGCATTTCTTGTGTTTACCGTATTAACGAGTTTAAATGGTAGAATAATACTTTGCAGTCATCAGCAAAGCACACTCTAGGATAACAAATTGCATCGATTGTAATACAATATCGAATATTGTCCACGTGTTGTTTACTTTAAAATATGTTGCCATCACCCCAGGGGCACGTGTATTCCAAATTGCTTGGTGCGTTGTAACCGGCACGCCCGGCGACCCGTATCGGTATTGAAAGTGGCGAACGTACGATAAACCAGAAACCGTCGTCGTTCGCAATTCCGGCGATCTGGCAAAAGGGGGCTCGGAGAACAAGTGCGGGCGGGTGTTTTTTAATACAAAATAATGCAGTGACTTATATTCCGACTGTGTATGGGCCACGGGTAGGGTTGTGTGTTTAGCTTGCAGCGCGGCGTGGCGCGGCGGCGGTGCCGGGCGCTCGGAGCTGTTTCGCCGCTCCGCGCGCGTTATATCGATAAATTCTCATTCCCCTCCCCCCACCCCCTCGGCCCCGGCCCCGCGGCCCCCACGGGCCCCCGCAGCTGCTTCTTTCCAAATACTACTCTCTCTCTCTCTCCGACTCGGCTCTCTCTGTTCGCCACACACCACACGACACAACATACATTCCGTAGCAGGATAATATCGGATGAGGTTCCGTGTGGGGTGTTCTGGAGAGGAGTTGAATATCCGAGAGGGAATGGTTCAAATTTTCAATTATCAAACAATATTGTTGATTAGGCGATGAAACGTAGATGCGTTTGAAAATGTCACCATTCGTTTAACGTCGCATTTGGTAGTGGATGTGGCAATTGGAGTTTACGTTAAATCATGTATCTGTAAAGTTTGTTCAGATTTTAGATATGTAAAGCTGAAAGGAAAGGTATATGAATGGGAGTTTTATACCTTTACTACTTAAAATAGTCTTTGTTTGGACGTTTTTGGATTCAGTTCCAACTACTTGGTCTGCTGTATTTATATCATCGTTCATTATTAATACTTTGTGTATTATTATCCTAACAAACCATTATCAACCAACCGTAAAACCTGGTCTGATGGAAAATATATTTATTCTGAAGATGAAATATGTACGATTCACTTTTCTTACAAGTCTTTGAAGGGACAATATATGAGAATCCACGATGGAAACACCAAGAGGAAAAATAATCGTTACAATCTCTGGTGGTTTTGTGGGTATAATCTAAATATATATAATCCAAATACCTCTTGCTGTCTCTTCACAAAATCTCCATAACTATAATCCCTACACAGCAGAAATTTGGTACGTACTGTTACTCTTTGCTCCTTGGTGCTCGCTAAGAAACGGCTTACGACATTCACAGAGCTCCGCCCCAGTAGTGAGAATATGGCAAAGAAACCCAAAAATCAACCTAATTTAACATAGAAAACTACATACGGAATTTCTTGAACAATACCGTATCTCACCAATCGTCTACTCATCACCTTTAAATACAGTTCATTCCCTTGGTAAATACACATTTTTAAATACCATTTATTCTTACATCTGTAATACAATATTGTCCAAAACTTGCTATAACCTTTTTTTCAAAGCTTCAGAGCTAGTTGTTTAATCAACAGAATGCAAACATGTAGTCAATGTTTATTGCATCCGACCTTTTACTTGACAGGACAGTTATTTACAATAGCAGAAGTTAAGAAAGCAAAGCCGGTGACTATTATTTTGAAAAAAGGTAATATAGTCAAAGGAGGATTTGATGAGCTACACTTGTTAAATTTGCCTCTATCGGACAGTCACATCTTAACGTAATGCAAAAATATCTTTACCAAGAAAACCGTATTTAACCTTTTATACGAGTAAACCTTTGTCATTAGACTTAAAGAAATTCCTTATGGAGTTTTCAATGTTAAATTGGGTGGATTTTTGGGGTCTCTTTGGAATATTCTGACTACTCGCCCTTTCGGCCTTCAAAAGATCGGCATTCATAAATATGTTATTCTTTTTGTAGAGTCAAATTATTAATCCCGATGATAACGTAAATTACCATTATATTTCGTGATAGGTCATTATTCAAAAGGTTGATCACAGAATGCGGCACACACAACTGTTTATCCCAAAGAACAGTCTTTGTGTACTCATTGCTATTCCCCGGGCGAAACCGGGTACTACAAAAACTATTAAAGTACCGGTATATAAGGAATTCATCGATATAAGTTACGTTTTACCTTATTTTGACGAGTAACCAAATACTGAGTGTGCGTAGCTAATACCAACTTGTATAAAAAAACATTCAAATGTAATTAAATACTCATATAGACAGTTTTAATGCCTTGTTAAATGTAATGTCCTTTCGCGCTTCTCAGTGACGCTTACAAAAAATGTAAATTATTGAAATTACGTTGCAAATTAGTACGGTTTTTATTGAACTCTTATTTAAATCCTAAATAACTCTTGAGCAATAATCATGACACCTCATAAAACGCGTTCTGCTACAACACCGGCGGGCCAGCCGTGAACAACGCGAGTGCCTGATTTTTTCCCCGGGGCTCTTAAAACATGATCGTTATTTTGTAACGAGCCGGGCCGCTCCATTATTCACAAATTGCGAAGAGAAGCGCCGCTAATTGAAAACTCCGAGTGCGCCTTGGCTGGGCCCCCTCCTGCGAGCGGCGCGCTTTATAATCAAAATTGTATTTCGTGCAGTGGAGCCCCCGGGCTAATGAGTTTTTAAACGCTGTTTAGCGTTGCACCGCCGAAAACGCAAACGCGCGATGTAACCAAGGTCGAGATTGCCTTTTTAAGTTTCAGCGGTTGACTGTAACTTCGTTTCGACGTGTTTTTTGAGAATCGTATGGCTTCGTTTGCTTTATTAGATAAGCCTTTTGCTTTGTTGGAGATCTTGAGTAATTTTCACTTATCGTTCTAAACGTCAACCCTCTGTTAGAATTGCAAATTGAAATGTACCACTGAGCAATCAATAGTAAATATCTGGATTTTAGATTTATACTTTATATTTTGTTTAAGAACATGCAAGCCGATTTTGTTGACCAGGCCACCGGTTAAACTAGAGGTCTTTATTATATGATGTGTTATTTGAAAACCCTTTTCGGGTTTCAGAAAACACCCACCATCAGTGATACACCCTCAACGTCCCAGAGTTAATCTTATGGAAGAATAGAAATCAATTTAATTTAACATTTAACGGTAGTTGGTACTACAGGGTTGCCACCGACCGGGAAAACCTGGAATTATGCGTGAACTTTAGTGACCGGGAAAAAATGCGGGAATTTTCGGCCGAACAGGAAATTTCAGGTCGGTCGAACCGGGAATTTCAGGTCGCGATCGTCGTCGTTTGCGTATCGCGTTCTGAATAGTAGGCGAAGTTAGCGAGCGTTCTCGAATACGGCGTCGTTAGCGATACGTTCTCGATGGTCGGTAACGTTAGCGATGCGTTCCCGATGGTTGGCGACGTTAGCGATACGTTCTCGATGGTCGGTGACGTTAGCGATGCGTTCCCGTTGGTCGGCGACGTTAGCGATGCGTTCTCGATGATCGGCGACGTTGGCGATACGTTCCCGATGGTCGGCGACGTTAGCCATGTGAGTGTGAGAGCTTTTGATTACGAAATGCAGTCGCGACTGTCGGCGACATTTTTTATTGAGATCAATATGATTAATTTGTATGTTGTTACAAACAGTGGGTAATAGAAGTGGCTCATTTGTAATTAATTGCGCTCTGGTCAAAATTGTTAATCGTTGATATGGAGTCTTTGGAGTCGCCGGATATTTTGTTAAAGCATAATTGGCTGGGTAGTGAATAAGTAGTCAAGGCGGGGCTTCATAATCTGAGGTTTGTTTTCAGTTTGATTCATATTAAAAATCTTGAAAATGTTTGGGAAGTTAAAAACTGGATCCAGCCCCCATAATAATGCTTTAAAAAAAAAAATGTTTAATTTAGATAGTAACGAGATCAGAGTTTGGGCCCACTCCCTATCAAGAACATTGAAAAATGCCTTTGTCGTCGATAGACATACAAGAAAATATTGGTATATACTATTTTCTTATTCTTATAATAGATAGTATATTGCCAAATTTAAATAGAATTTTATATAATTGGGTGTATCTGTTGACATAATTTCCTCCTCCTATCAATTAAAATATTGCAATGTTTTTATATAGACAGAAAAATCAAGTTCGTTAATGTAAATAATTGGCCCAGCGTATATACCCATTTTTTTGTAGAAATTCATAACAAATATGAGATATAAACTGTAATAAAAAATAATAATTTAATTTGTAAAAGTTATAATTTGTTGTTAAATAGCTCTTTTATTTATATTATAAATCGTTATAGGTGTCGCAAATACATCAAAAATGCCGCGCGAGTTTACCTGGAATTTTGAGATTTTGACCTGGAAAACCTGGAATTACGCATGAATTTTGAAATGCAACTTTGGTGGCAACTCTGCACTATTAAAACACAGTACGCCAACTTCTGGAATGGCATCACAAACTAATATAACCGTACATGTTGATGTTTTGGGTTAGCTGGGTAAACCCAAAATAGAAATGTTTGTTTGAATTCGAGCAACTGGATTCGCTTTTACCAGTTATTTAATTTCAGGTCAGGTAATTATCTGTGCTAGATTTTTCTAAAAGTGTACAGTATAATGTTGATGAACCTACCCCATTCAGCATTTTACTTATGGACATTATAAAAGGGCTGGGACAAACAAAACTAACAAATTGAGAGATAAATTTAGATCAAATGAAGGAATTACTTTAAATAAATATGGCCGATGCAAACATAAAAGTTTATATATTTTTAAATAATAAATAATTCCTCCTTTAACCTCTGAAGTTAATAACAACTCTTATATATCAAATGGTTACGTACCCCTTTTTTGACTGGGTCAAATAGTACATCTGGTATGTACCTATTTTGAATTACAGTACGTTTCTTATAGGTATATTTTAAACGTATAATAATGAATACAACCGATATCAACATAACAATTGTTAAGATAAAATACGATATTGGTCAAATGTTTTTTTTTAGTCAAACCCGTTCCATAAATTGTACTTTTAGCGAATTTCCCCTATAGGGAAGAAGCTATTACCGTAGGTCTCATGGTAAGACTTAAGCCCGAGACCATGATAACTTTTTTGTTTTGAGGTCCCCAGATGCCAAAAACACTATTCGTTCAAATTTATATATATATATATATATATATATATATATATGTGTGTGTGTCCGTTAACACGATAACTTGAGTAAAAAACGTCCGATTTTGATGAAATTTGGCTCAAATGTGTAAAATGACATTCATGACTTTAAGGTCGAAAACCAGAAAAATCGGACCATGGGAAGGGGGGTTTATGGGGGTTTTAAATTGTCCAAAAATCAGTTTTTTGCATTTTTCACCCTAAAATTTTTAAAAAACTTAATTTTGGTTTTGACCATGTTATAGAGCTTAAAAAAAAAATAATTTAGCATTTTGAATTATTAACCTAGGTTAAGTGGTTGCGGAGAAAATCCAAAAAAAACCTGCTCATAAAATCTCCCATGTTAATCTTATGGGAAAAAGGTTTTTGGCTTTTCCTCAGTTTATTTTAATTTAAACTTCACATTTGCTTTTACCAATATGTTCAGTTCCACAAAACAATCATTTTGGTGTTTAAATTGTGATTCTACGCCCAACCGTTGCAGAGATATTCGAAGTGCTAAACACAGTACGTTGTCCAATGCTATCCTTATGGAGAATAAATAAAATTTGATATCTCGATTATTTATAAATGTATGTTGATGAAACTTGGTATGTGGCTTCAAGTAGTACTGGTATATTGACATTTGCACAAAAAATTGATTTTTTGTTGATTATTCCCGTAGCAGCAAACCTCCGTACTCAGCCCCCATGTTATTCTTATGGAGAATAAGTAAAACGTACTGACTCCCTTAATTATGAACATAAATTAATAAAACTTGGTATGTTATTCTTATGGAGAATAACTAGAATGTCATATATCGCTTATTTATGATTGAATATCGATGAAACTTAGTATGTAGCTTCGCCTAGTTAAATTCTATTTATATTTGCATAAAAACCAATTGTTTCTGTTCCTTGTTTCAGCAAACCTACATACTCATTACCAATGTTATTCTTATGGAGAATAATTAAAATCGCTTATATGTGAATATATTTTTATGAAACTTGGTTTGCGGCTTTATGTGGAATTCAGACAAATATTATGCATTGGAAATTCGCTGAGTCCGCAGGTTTGCTGTGACGGGGGTATTTACGGTTTTGAGTCGATTAATGTATTTAAGGATTTAATTTGTATTCTTCAGAGTATTCGAATTGACTACTGCTACACTCACACTGGTTGGGCTTCGTTAACCAAGGTTAACGCATGCAAGGTTCCCATTGCATGTGTTGGCAAAAATTACAAAATTAATATAAATTTAAAGATTAGTTTCCACCCGGAAAAGCTTCTGCAATATTTAATTACATCTGGTAAGTTGTATTTACGTCTATCAAATCCGCGCGTCGTCTCTCTGATCGGTTTAAACGCCTGGTCAATGTTTAATGGTCAATTGAAGTGGAGAAGCCCCTCGGCCATTACGTGTGATCAATACCGGAACTGCCCGCGGCGGCGGCTACGGCGTACAACAGTGGCGAGGGCGAGGGATGCGGTGACAGGTCGCAGTGTTGCCACGTCTAGGGATAAATACATTGTATGGGTATATTTTTCACTAAAGAGAGACTTCCTGGGGATTTCTTAGTGGGATTATGGGAAGTTAAGCGATTTTCCAAATTCATTTTAAAAATTGTCCCGCTTGTTTTGACAGTTTATAAAGTTGTGAAAGACAGGTTTATCCTGGTTATACATACAGTACCTGGATTATTGTTATAAGTCATGGTAATGACAAGGCTTCGACGGTTCAAGGTTGTTTAAGCCCACTGAGATGGCATCATGCTTGATGGTGCACGCGGATCACCTAGGAAACTAATAAGGCCATACACATATTCCATGACGCATTTTTTCGTAATTTCAAACCCCCTCCCTCCCCCACGTCGTCCAGTTATGAATTCGTCCAGGTTTGCCTTTGGACTCCTGATGCTAATTGTGTCAGATTCTCCCATTGCCAGGGATGCTTCATCTATAACAGGATAACAAGTTTGAAAGCAGTTCAACTTTAGTCTCGAATTGTCTGAATAGATTAAAACAAAAGTATTTCAAAATTGTATATATACAGAATGTGTTTATTCTTTAGTCTATGAAAATACCGGTCACAAATAACTTGTTTCATTTTACTACAGAAATATTAACGAAAAAGAGGGATTTTTTAAAAAAGGCCATGCAAATAGCTGTTCCTATTGTTTTTTCTGAGCAGGAGATTCTTCTAACAGGTGTTCCACAAGGGTCTGTTGTCGGACCGTTGTTTTTCTCGCTATGCATATGCGCGATAGTGGAAGGGGCCTGAAGGTTGCAAATGTAATGCACCATAAAAAAGTGACTGGTATGTGTGGCTGGCTATGTACCGTAAACCAGCAATTTTTATCTGTCATCGAGCGAAATAAGAACAACAATTGTTGAGTGTATTTTCCATTAATAAATTATAGCGATTAAATTAATTGGCGTTTCTGGAAATACTTAATGAGGGATTAATAATAATTTAGGGATAATTCTAGAGCGTTCAGTGTTAATATATCTGGATTCTAGGGCTTTTAATCCTAAAGCAGGTGGCAACACTGCTATAGTGTGCTGCGGTAGCGAGGGCGAGGGGGAAAGAGATGGGATGTGAGAATTGTGAGGATCCAGCGATAGGGGATGGTGGAAGGGCGTCGGAGAATGTTCTTGGAACTGCGAACACAATCAGTTGTAGCGACGAGTTAAGTGCAAATCTGAGTGATTGTGAAGCTAAATTACTTATTAGCGAATTTCCCCTATAGGGAAAAAGCTATTACCGTAGTCGGCATGGTAAGACCTAGGCCCGGGACCATGATAACTTTTCGTTTTGAGGTCCCCAGACCCCAAAAACACCATTCATTCGAAACTGTATGTATATATATGTATATATATATATATATGTATATATATATATGTGTGTCCGTGAGCACGATAACTCTCGTAAAAATGATCCGATTTTGATGAAATTTGGTATAAACGTGTAAAGCAACATTTATGACTTAAAGTTCGAAAAGCAGCCAGATCGCTCCATCCGAAGGGGTATTTTGGGGGGTTTTGTACCCCAAAAATGGGTTTTTTTGAATTTGTATTATGTAATTTTTGAAAAAATCAAATTTTAGTTTTTATCATTGGATTCGGCTTAAAAAACACACAATTTGGTATTTTTATCATTTCTCTACGTCAATTGGTTACCGAGATATTGAAAGTGCTAAACACAGTACGTTGTCTAATGTTATTCTTATGGAGGAAAAGAAAAATTTTATATCTCGCTTATTTATGAACGTATACTGACGAAACTTGGTATATGGCTTCATCTGGTTGTGGTCTATTGATATTTGCTCAAAAAATTATTTTTTGCCAAAGGCACCCGTAGCAGCAAACCTACGTACTCAGCCCCATGTTATTCTTATGGATAATAATTAAATGCTATGTCTCCCTTAATTATGAACATAAATTAGTAAAATCTGGTATATGACTTCACCTAGTTGAGTTATATTGATATTAGTATAAAAACCCATTTTTTGTGTTCCTTGCTGCAGCAAACCTGCGTACTCAGCCCCAATGTTATTCTTATGGAGAATAATTAAAATTGTATATATCGCTTATTTGTGAATATATTTTTATGAAACTTGGTGAAATTCGCTGAGTACGCAGGTTTGCTGCTACGGGGTTATTTTATAATTGTTTACGAATGGTTAAACTCAAGAGTGGGTTCCAGTCACGAAATGTTTGGCGTTTCTACCTTATTCCCCCATAAGGCTATTGTTAACTTTCTAAGCCTGATCCTCCTCAATGGATTATCCGATATCGTTGATGTAAGGCTTATTTTAAGGAATAAAAATATACCTAGCGAATTCAGTGCGAAACATTCGATATCACAAACAATACTCGTTCAATAAGATTATAAAATAGTCTACATTTACGATTTGTTATGGGTGAACTATTTGTGATATCGAAATTCTGCCAAATGAAAACTCTATGCATTTTTTGGCTCCTTAAAATCTATATAAATAAATCACAATCCCTTTTTTTGACGTGACTCCATAACTCGAGAACGAGTGCACCAAATTGGACGATTCTTTTTTTGTTGTGTTCCTTAATGCCAGGGGAAGGTTTGTATGAAAGAAAATTTTTAATCCACCCAACCATTATTTAGTAATTAGACTTTAAAAATTGTAAAAAATGTCTTTAAATTAACATTGGTGGAAAATGCTTTTATTAAACTGTGAGATACAAAAGAGATAATTTCCAATTACAAAGAAACTATCATGATTAAATATCAATCAAATACATTTCATGAAACATAACGTACTTAGTATATAGTGAAAGGTTTTCCCCAAATGAGAAAAAGGGTTTATATTTATAATTCGTGAACAAATAAATCATTAATATAAGAATTTGAGGGACAACGTTCTCCTGTAGACTTATCCCAAACCATTAACAATTTATCCCCTAGATGGCAGCACCTGATATTTGAAAATTTCCAATGCCATTTGGTTTGATCATATGTAACCAATACTAAGATTTGAATGAGTTAAAAAACATGTGTTTATTTGTTTACATTTTGGTTTTTATTTTGTCAAGGATTTAGAAATTGTACTTAGTTCAAAGCTTTTTTAATAACCAAGGTAAAAAGTGTTATAATTTGAGCTGGAATCTTTTCATTTAACTGTGCTATAATGTGAACCAGAAGACTGTATACCAAAAAGCATTACAATAAACGAGTTTTTTTTTTTATATATTTATTGTTATTTATTCCATTCCACATTTAATATTCACATTAAAGACAGGACAACGTCTGTCGGGTCATCTAGTTAATCATAAATCAATGCTTTGTTCACGCCAATTGTTGAGTGACTGGAGCTCCCTCTAAATGGCTTAACTGTTTATAAAGACGGCGTAGAAAGGTTTTAAAACCACCCCGGGACTGGTATTTGTTAGTGAATTTCCTTTGGAAAGTGAACTATTAGCATGACCTGCACGGTGAAACTTAAGCCCGGGACCACCATAGAAGTTCCTAACGTGACCCGCTGAACACGTTTTGGGGGGTCGTTCAAAATTTTATATATATATATATATGTGTTTGCACTCTAGCGGTCGCATTTTTTGTCCGATTTACTTCAAATTTGGTAGGGACGTTCCTTTCGGTAATCAGTTGGACAAGTTCGTTGGGCAAAACAATCGGAAAACTCTAAACCCCTTTTTTGGGATTAATCTTTCAAATTTCGAGTTTTTGGGCCCAAAAAGGGTCATAAAAGCCCCAGATCTAAAATCAATGCATGTAAAAAGATAGGAATTAGTGAGGCGAAAGTTTTAAACCCTCTCTCGTCATTCTAGCATAAATATTTAGCGAGTTATTAAAGAAATTTTGTATCAACTAAACACAGTACGTTGTCTTATGGGGGTTTTACACTAGAAAAGCCTGTTTTTCCTTTGTGATAGTACTTTTATCATCCCCAGCAACCTCACGCCTACTTTCAAGCCTGTCTGGACCTTCGCCTAACCTTATAATGCGCAAAACTGTATTCCCAGCTTTGCAAAGTAAATGAAACCAGGAGTATCAGAACAGCCAAAAAAATCAATGTTTTCAGATTTCAATAAAAATTGAAAAAATGTATGTTTTTACACTGATTGTGAGTTTTAAAAGTTGTTATGTGGAAATTCACTTCCCTCACGTCAGCGTGCTGCGTGCGAACTCGTTTGATTTTAATACCATTTTTTGTAAGTAACATTTTGATTTGTCTAATTCCAACAGTTTATCTAAACACATGTACATTACATAAAATCGTCATGTATTTATGGCTCGTCTAACCGTAAACGATCCTGTCATGAAGCCAAACTAAGAGATTAAAACAAATTTCGTTGTTGCATGAAGATGAAACTTTCCCTTTAAAATGGATGGTCCCCTTCAAGAAACTTAGTGGAAACGAGAACGCAGCTTCCGCAAGGTCCCTTGAAGACAATAATTTTGAGTATAGGTTTAATATAGGGACGTTTCTAACAGTCATGACATGGTGAATTAACTTTTGTTATATATACCTCCACCATAAAGGAGTAAATCACACTGTTTATGATTATTGATTGTTTAGGCTTTGCATTTTTATCATTAATTGCATTACAAATAGGTGAATATTATGGATTAATAAAGTTAGCATTGTCATTGTATGTCAGTTTGTTTAGTAAATTGTCATAGTTATACAGGGTGTCCCGGAACTCTCTGGACCATTTCATAAAAAATGTTATTTCATAAAAAATGTTTCCTCAGGGCGAGACAAATATATTTCACAATCATAAACATGGGTTTCCGGTGACTAGTTTTCCGTCTGTCGGTCTGTATGTGTTTTTTACTTAATACGTTATATCTGAGAAACATCTGAAGATATCGACTTCAAACTTGGTACATGTATTACATCTAATAACACCCATTTTGGTATGAAATATCAACTGTATGAGTCAAAAACGTTGTGGCGTTTTGTTTTGTTCTAAAAGTAATGATATGAAGATATTAACTATAGGATAATAAATAACTGAGTTTTTGTGATTTTTATAAGTTAAAACATGATTTTTTTGTAATTTCTGGGCTGAAACATCATGTTTTATCTTATAAAAATCACAACAACTCGGTTATTTATTATCCTATAGTAAATATCTTCATATCATTACTTTTAGGACAAAATGCCACTACTTTTTTGATTCGTACAGTTTTTTCATAAATTTTAAGTTTTTAAGATATTTAGCTTTGAAAAACAAAAATGACCGCTATTTTGAAATGGTACAAAGTATAAACTTGATATTTCATACCAAAATGGGTCTTATTAGTTGTAATACATGTATCAAGTTTGAAGTACATCTTCAGATGTTCCAAAGATATAACGTACTAAGTAAAAAACCACATACAGACCGACAGACGGAAAACTACTGTAGTCATCGGACACCCTTGTTTATATTGTGAATTATGTTTGTCTCGACCTAAGGAACAATTTTTTATGAATTATTCCAGAGAGTTCCGGGACACCCTGTATATTGACGTGCCCTAAAGTGTAATTCTGTAACTGTTTATGTTTTATCAGGATGTATTAAGAGCCGGCTACCCTGTCGGCCATAATGGTTTTATCGCCCATAGGAATAATGTTAAGTTCAGACCCCCAATTTTTCGCTTATCTCTTGATATAAAATGTTGATTTTGGTGTCAATTGAAAGAGATTCTTACCGTGGGTGATTATTGTGGATGATATTATAAAAATAAATTATAATATTTAATAAAAATTTTAATTATTTAATTTTGACCATTTTTTTCTGGTAATCTTCTACTTCTACGAATTTTTACTCGCAAAAATAACTCTTTCCTTTATTTTGAGTACAGGTAGTCAAAAAAATTACCTAAATCAGATTGAAAATTAAATAAAAATGTGGATTCTAAAATGTGGTCGTAGCTGTGGAGCGCGCTCGCGCCGCTTACGAACTTGCCGTTAGGGGGAGCGTGCCCTTAATTTTTTAGTTCTTAAGCTTTCGCAAGACATGATGATCAGTACTATACAAATCAAACTACTTTAAACCCCACAACGTTTTTTCGTTTATGTAACACCGATGTTTCATGTTACTTACATTTGAACTAGATGTAATAAAATAAATCTTCAACGATCAAATTCATGTACCATCAAGTGTATACACAAACGGTAACTATTTGCGTTTCTGAAGTGTTACGAACGTCTTTTAAGTAAGACATATACTATATATATATATACTGTATTAGGTATTTGGAATAGCTCCAACAACCACTCTTATATCATAGTAAGACAATTTACTCAAAGATAAAACTAGTCTTTACCAAGTTATGTTGAGAAGATGAAGGGAGATCCCGTTCGTCTCGGAACCGTAGGTTATGCCGCAGACGCGCTGCGCTTCGATTCCGACTTATCCCCCTCTGGAAAATCCTCCGATATTTCGCTCCATGTTTGGCGGGACCGAAATCCAATATGAAGTTCTAAGATTGTTTCTTTGTTTCCATCATTTTATAATTCGTTGAATATATATGTGTCAATCAGTCGAGTAAGTCCCTTTTAAGAGAAAATAAGTCAATGCCGAACAATTCAGTTGATTTTGTTGAAATGTTACCCCCTTCTTTCTTTAACAGGTGATTAAATTTCGCTTCTGGGACTGTGTTACTCGCAAACCGCTTTTCGTAGTCCTAACTACGTAGTTAGTCCTACATTGCGGGCTTTAACGTCCTAAGGTCCGCAGTAAAATTTGCTCTGTTGTTGCATTGTCCTTCTACTACTAACTGGTCTGGTCTGTAGTCTGTGGCTTTATATTTTAAGCAATTGAATTACAGGTGTTCAAGAATATGCAGTAACCGTATACCATTAGTGTAGGAGTTATTAATCAACGAATGTAAACAAAATATCAGCTGTTCTAGACGATATGACCGAGAAATTCCAGTGTTTGGGATCTTGGGCCTATCTTGGCGTTTTTCTGTAAATGGATATCCATGTCATAGTAACGTTCAGTATTAAATTACATGAATGCCTTTTGGGAATCGGGTTTCGAACAACAAAAACACATGGGATAGCCGTGGAAACAAATTTTAGGTATGTTATTGCAATCAAACCTGTTATTTTAATTCAAACCCTGAGTGCTGAGGCTTTCTCGTTCATCAGTGTAGCAGTCTGTCCCCAAGGGGGGCGTCCCAAGGTCTGTTCATGTTAATTTCAGAATATATCGGTCTTAAATTGATCAAAATGACGCGCAACAAGTATTTATAACCGGAAACCTTTTTTAATTTTGCAAAATAATAAGGTTGTAATTCCTTGCAATATTTACTCAGTCACATTGTCCCGCTCATTCGTATCCATGTAAATATAGGCGACTTAGCGATATGAGTATTGAGTATATTCCTCATGGTGAGCAGAGTAATGCAGATAGGATTATCTCGGCGTTATCGGGATGATTGAGATAAGAGTTCCAAACAAAAATCAAGAGGTTTTATTACTTAATCATAATGACTCCTCTTTCATCACTTAAGGGCGAATTGTTTCTTTTTGTGTCACAAGCAAATGTGCTAACAGTCTAAAGGAACCCCAATGTATTACGGTCTAATTGGGTCAAAATATGTCTGACTTTTAATACAAGTTTTTGCACTTATACAATTATTGCCAATTTCCTGATGAGAGTTCAGCCGAGCGCTCCTCAACAAATTTGCGTGTAACATTAAATATGCAAATTACATAAAAATCGTTTAATCAACTTTCCGTTAGTGGCTGATGGGGGATGGGGGTGAGTGTAGGGGATGAGCCGAGGTAAGGGCACCTGAGGCGGTGGCGGGGCGCGGGTCTAATATCGAAACAAAGGCTGCCGTCTCGCACAATTTGCGCTGGATACAAGTTATTGCAGGAATCCCTGATATTAAACATTCCTCGCAACCCCCCCCTGCCCCTCACCCCCGGCACCATTATACCAGGGCTGCATGTACTGTGTCGCCCTGCCCCCGGCACAGGGGGATAGAGGAGGCGCTGATTTGGAAGTCATGAGTCGAGACATCGGTCGAGCGGATGTGTGGAATGTGATTTCTACTGAGATGCGAGAATTGTCTGTTTACGTTTCAAAATGCAGGAAGGGTAATTGAATAACATGTGTCAATATACAATGAGAATAAATTGGTAGAAATACATGACTGTGGAGGTGTCACTAAACAACTTTTCTGTGCCAACCCCTGCAGGCTTTTTGAGTAAACGCTTTATAAGATAACACTGTAAAAATTACTTTTAGCGAATTTCCCTTATAGGGAAGAAGCTATTACCGTAGGTCTCATGGTAAGACTTAAGCCCGAGACCATGATAACTTTTCATTTTGAGGTCCCCAGATGCCAAAAACACTATTCGTTCAAATTTTTATATATGTATATATATATATATATATATGTGTGTGTGTGTGTGTGTGTGTGTGTGTGTGTGTCCGTAAGCACGATAACTCTCGTAAAAAAGGTCCGATCTTTATGAAATTTGGTACAAATGTGTAAAGTACCATTTATTTGAACGAGTTCGAAAACCAGATGAATCGCACCGTCCGAAGGGGGGTTTTGGGGGGGTTTTGTACCCCAAAAATGGGTTTTTAAGGTTTTCACATGTAATTTTAATTTAAATCAAATTTTAATTTATACCACTGAATTCAGCATAAAAAACAAACAATTTGGTATTTTGATCATTGCTCTACGTCAATTGGTTACCGAGATATTGAAAGTGCTAAACACAGTACGTTGTCTAATGTTATTCTTATGGAAAAAAAGAAAAATTGTATATCTCGCTTATTTATGAACATAAACTGGCAAAATTTGGTATATGGCTTGATCTGGTTGTGGTTTATTGTTGTTTGCACAAAAAAACAATTTTTCGCCTATGGTTCCTGTAGCAGCAAACCTAGGTACAGTACTTGGTTCCCATGTTATTCTTATGGAAAATACCTAAAATGTTATATATCGCTTATTTATGAGTGTATATGGATGAAACTTTGTATGTGACTTCACTAAGATGAGTTCTATTGATATTTGCATAAAAACCCATTATTTTGTGTGCCTTGTTGCAGCAAACCTGCGTACTCATCCCCAATGTTATTCTTATGGAGAAGAATTAATATTTTAAATATCGCTTTTTTGTGAATACATTTCTTATGAATCCTGTTAAGTGTTTTAATGTGTTATGTTATATATTCATTGGAAATTCGCTGAGTACGCAGGTTTGCTGCGACGGGGGTATTTAACCTTTGTGGAGATTCCGGTAATCGAACCCGTGACCCTTGCCCCTGAACCGTTAGACTAGCGAGATGCCCGCATTGTTTGGACACTCCGTAGATACAACCTCTTTAACCTCTTCTAACCTTCTTTATAACCTCTTGTTAACCCTTTTGCACCCATATCAGTCTTGTGTTTCTGTGGCGCACCTCGTCGCGCCTGAACGTAGTAAAATCGTAAAGAATGAATGTTGGGTGTATAAATACACCTGTGAGGGGCCCCATATCGCACTGACCTCGCTCTGCGTGTTTGGTTGTATCGCGCAATCTTGTAAATAATCTAAATTAATAGGTACGTATCTGTACATACCACGACTGAAAGAGTTATTAATTTTTAGCGTGTGATGGAAATTTATCGTTCTTTTTATTTGTACCTAGCTTGACAAAGTTACGTTATGAAAATATAGCCGGAGAGTGGTTTTGGTGTTGGTGGACCTATTTTAATAACTGTTTGTATATCCTAACGTTCAAATTGACTGAGATATTGAATGATATGGACTCTTCGATTTAAACTAATGTTTGGTGATGGTGATGATTCGTACAACATAACAAAATGAGTGGTGAAAACCAGGCAAATCTGAAGAAAACTATAAACTTGTTCATGTTAATTTAATCATGGAAAATGTCCGCAATAATTTCCTTAAGTGGGGGCTCCAGTCACCTGCTTTTCTCAAAAGACCAGCGTTAACCTTCAAATTCTGTCTCTCCAACGGATTATCCAAAATGGCTGAGTTAGGGTTTATTAGTGAATTTCCTTTGGAAAGTGAACTATTAGCATGACCCGCACGGTGAAACTTAAGCCCGGGACCACCATAGAAGTTCCTAACGTGACCCCCTGAACACGTTTTGGGGGGTCGTTCAAAATTTTATGTATATATGTATATATATATATATATATATATGTGTGTGTTTGCACTCTAACGGTCGCATTTTTTGTCCGATTTACTTCAAATTTGGTAGGGACGTTCCTTTCTGTAATCAGTTGGACAAGTTCGTTGGGCAAAACAATCGGAAAACTCTAAACCCCTTTTTTTGGGATTAATCTTTAAAATTTTGAGTTTTTGGGCCCTAAAAAGGTCAGAAAAGCCCCGTATTTAAAATGAATGCATGGGAAAAGATGGGAATTGGAGAGGCAAAAGTTTTAAGCCCTCTCTCGTCATTCTAGCATAAATATTTACCGAGTTATTAAAGAAAATGTGTATCGACCAAACACAGTACGTTGTCTTATGGGGATTTTTACATTAGAAAAGCCTGTTATTCATTTGTTGGTGTACTTTTATCACGCCTACTTTAAAGCCTTACTGGACCTTCTCCTAACCTTATAATGCGCAAAATTGTATTCCCAGCATTGCAGGTAAATAGAACCAGGAGCATCAGAACAGCCAAAAAATCAATGTTTTCAGATTTGAATAAAAGTTGGAATAAATGTATGTTTTTAACTGAATTTGAGTTTTTATAGTTTTTTATGTGGAAATTCACTTCCCTCACGCCAGCGTGCTGCGTGCGAACTCGTTTTAAAGAGCGACAAATTACCTAGCGATTTCGGTGAGCAGAATTTTGGTGTCAAATAGTTATAAAGACTCGTTACATATTGAATATTTTGGAAATGTATTGAAGGATATTTATTTTTGATGTCGAAATTTTGCTCCCTGAAATCGCTAGGGTTTTTTTGTATTCTTTAAATTAGTCTTAAATCAACGATATCGGATAATCCGTTGAAGGGGATGATGGGGCTTTGAAAGCCAACATAGGCGTTATGGGTAGCAGGTAGAAACGCCAAATGTTTCGTGACTTTTCTCAATAGCATAGACAGTATTTTTAAATAAGCAAATATTTGTGAAAAGATTCCATTGCGAAATTCAAATTGAACATCTCAATTGCTAAGAACGCGCGGGCGAGGCGAGAGCGAGTCGCGACAATCCGTTTCCCCATCAAGACAAGGATCTGCGGCGGGCCGTTCGGCGAACGCGACGTCGCCGTTCAAACTGATATAAAATAATTGTAAACCGGCGGGGCGTCGTAAACCGGGCTGAAGGGGCTTTTTACGGCCGCCAAATTGTTTTATCCCCTCCCGTGTAGTTCGTAGTTAGCGTTTATTGCATATAACCTCGGCTTAACAGTCCGCCTAATCGGCCGCCGGTCACTGCCGGTTTATTGGCTTGTGATCGTCTCTCCGTCATCGTCATCGCGATCGGGTGTCTGGTGTCGGGTGCAAGTGGAGGAACAGTTTAGGGGAAGTGGGGGAACTCCGTTTGTTGGCGGGTGTACACGTACCTGATAATCCTGAAACCTGGAATAGTCAGGGAATTGTAAAACCGGGAAAAGTACGGGAAATTGTAAGTCATAGAATTTGAAGTAAGTTTCAAAATACTGATTTTTTGCGTTATGAATACAAATATTACTGTATTTTTAAGACTTGAGTTTGCATCTGTACGTTATTTTTAGATACAACGCAATTCAACTAATTATAAGGTAAATATCATTGCAAATTTAATCATTTATTTGAAAGTTAAGTAAAATTATTTGAAATGACTTAGAATTTGTATTGAATAAAAAATACCTGGGGATTTCTCGACCAAACCACTGAAAAATCAGGTTTTTTGTGTAAAGGTTTAGTAGACACACGGTAATAGTGGTGGTGTTGTCGCTTGTTTTACTGATCGCAGTGATGGGAGTAGTCGTTTACCGACTAGTAACTTTATTTTTACTAGTCGAAAAGTACTCAAACAACTAGTATAAACAATGTTGTACGTTTTTTATTCAATCCAAGCTGTAAAAACATGCTGTTGAGACAAACTTTAGCCTCCGAAATCCACATGTAAGTTGGGGATAAGATTATAATTCTGTGATAATAAGTTTATTATTAAATCAGAGGTCAATTGTTCATAAGGCATCGCGTTGTCCCAGCCCCTCCAAATCACCGTGGAGACCCAGACCCAGGTAGGATGTCGGCGCTATTCCCTCCATCCGCGACGCCGCTACGGGGATGTCCGCCCCGCCCACTGCTAATGTGTTGCTAATTCGGAATGTGAGAGACCAAATTTGAATACATTATGCGAAACTGTCGCCTTTTTAGTAAAGGGGCCGACGCTTTCCCTAATTAAGGTGTATATCTCTGTACCCCTCGGGTGCAGATATGAAATATTAATTTGTCAAACAGTTTTGAATTTGTGCTGATTTGTGAACTTAATTTGTGTGACATGTACCGATATAGGCTAACCAAGAATCCCGAGGAAGACTTTTGCTTAAACGTTGCAACTTAACTATTAAACTTTGAAACGAGGGGATTTTTGTAGCATAAGAAATCGATTGGTAAAAGTCTTAAACCGAGGAAGACTCAAAAGTTTGCTGGGAAGCCAAATTAAAAATTTTGACGTTGGAGTTTTAAATATAAATAAAATAATTACTACATCAGGTCAAAAACAACCACCACTGTCACCGTAATCTTAAGTGGTAAATTATCAATATTTACTCTTCCTCCCCACGTTTTCTAACTCATGAACTAAGCTGTTAAGTTATAAATGGCCTTGTCCAGACTTTGTAAATGATTATAAATCTATTTGAATTTGTTACGTATATTGCTATTTTTGTATCCTTTGTAAAACTACATTTTTAAACATCCGCTGCAAGAAACTCGTGCAGGTAGTATTTTACTAAAGATATTAATATAACACAAGTGAACTTGCAGATTTCAAATAAATGGCTGTTATTGCATATATTTTGAAAATATAAAGAAACCCCCCTTTTTTGATATAAAGTGGTAACCATTTTAATGCGATACATCAAATCTTGCGCAGTGTTGTTCTATATTCATAAAAATATAAAGAAATCCCCCCTCCTTTTTAATATGAAGTAGTAAAGTAACCCTTTTAATTCGATACATCAAAATCTTTCTCAGTTGTTCTATAAAATGTGTTATCCCTTAGAAAGCTTTAAATTTAATGATTATATTGAGTAAAGTAAATGAGTAAAGTTAAGGTTATAACTGGTCTTTACGGGAGTAATACTGATTCTAAGCACCTAACGTCGAATCGTTAGCACCTTCTGAGTACCATATTTCATTTCAAGGTTATTATTGGTCTTTACGGGAGTAATACTGATTCTAAGCACCTAACGTCGAATCGTTAGCACCTTCCGAGTACCATATTTCATTTCACACCACGATATAAACAAAGGACGTTACGCACAGTCCCGTTTAAAATTAATTCAGAACAGTATCCTTATTCCGCCAGTGTCCTGGAACTGTGTCTGACGTGGACCCGTGACGTGTTTGACGGTGTGGCGACGGCAGCGGCACCGGCGTTTCCCATATCCCATATCTCACCGCGGTGGCGGGTCGAGCCGTAACTCCGGCCTCGGACATTCACGGCTCCCGAGGCTCGGTGCGCGGCCAACGTGGAAGAATTATGAACCACCCCCAACCCCCACATTTCATTCTATTGTCCCGCGCTTTTTGTTGTCCGCCGCTTTTTACAATTTTACATTACCAACACCCAGATGGTCCGGGCATTTGTCAAACACTTGAATTCGACTTCATCCGGCGAGGTGTTTTTATGACACTTTCCCCTGACAAACTGCCCCCGTCACAGAATAGCGCCGGAATACCCTCTTTGTATCTTTCGTATGCGGGAGGTGGTGGGTGGTTGGACGTTGATCTGTGAAGTATTAATTTATGGTTTGTATATTTGAATGCAATCCATTTACGTTTTAAGTAATTTACTCCAAGTCTAACGGAATATTGATTCTTTTAACGTGTTAAAACTCTTATTACGGTTATTTAACTACATATTTTAGTCGGCGAGAATAGTACTACAAAAAACTATTATTGTAACTTCTCATGCAAGACTTCTCTAAACTTTGAGTAGTCATATGTCTATGTCTATATGTCATTTGTCTATGTCATATATCAACAGTTGAAACTATATAAAAATTACCCAAAACTATATAAAAATTACCCCTACCTATTAGAAACCTATCTACAACACCTGCAAAAAGGTTCTAACAGAGTGGATCAAACATAGATTTGTATGCACTTGATGAATTCTGGGATTGTAAATTTGCATGATTCATCTAGATTAACCCGGCAAATGGATTCAACCTAAAATTTGTATTTAGGAATTAGTTCTGATTTGACTGCAGCATATTGTAGGTATATATTGCATGTAAATCTGTTAATGCCTTGTGTTGTTTCTTGACATATCCTCTCGTGTTGTTTCTTAATTGCATTGTAATAATACTAGGGAATCTAATCCCGGGATCCTGCCCAATTTTACGGTTCCTTCCATTCCGGGATTCAAACGCCGATCCCGGGATTTTCGGGATTGCTAAATTATCTCAAGTTAGCAATACAGGTGATGTTTCTAACTGATGAAACCGCAATAAATGATAATAAAACCACTTTAATAAAGTTATAAACAAAGACTTCTTGATTTGATAATTTTTTCTTTCTTATATATTAACTATAGGTTTATATTTTAATCCATTTTCTTACAGTCACTTGAAACAATTAGATTTTACCTGAATTGGGTAAAAGTGACGTTTGTCAGATAGTTATGCCTTTTTTTATGATAATTGATCTTTTTTATTTTTACTAAGAACAAATTTAGTTTGTTTTAATCCCAATACAAAAATAAGTAAATTCATTAAAATAACAAAATTAGAATTTGTTTAAAGTAATATTAATTTTACATAGTTTACTAATTGTAACATGATTTGTTTATGAAATTACTGTGTATATTGAAAGGATAGTTTTGTTCTATCAGGTAGGATTTATTCTTAACTTGTCTTAGTAATATGTTAATAATTCATCTGCAGCCGCAGCTACATTAAAAAAATGTACTTCTACTTTTTAGGTAGAAATATTAATTTGTTCATGGATACTTTTTGAAAGAGTTTTTCTGTCAATATAAATAAATATCATAGTGTTAAAAACCCAATCTTGAGTTGCTTTATTAGTTTATTGTATACCCGAAGCCCTACCCAATGTGAGACCAAATTTAACAGTAATAATAGTGTAATACATATTGTTATCTTTCACCGTTGATCATTTGGGCTATTTAAATAATTGTTTTGTATTTTTAATAAACAAAATAGTATTAATTTACTATAGTCATCGTCAATATATACAAAAGTACACTTAATCGCATATTTTTCCAGGCTTTTTGTAAATAACAGCCAATCCCGGGATTGTTTTTTCCAATCCCGTAATCCCGGGATTAAAAATATCGTCCGGGATTGGATTCCCTAAATAATACTCAAAGGAAATAAAGAATATTGTATGTTGCTTCTTTTCTACCGTTCCGCATAAGAATGTCCATTATAAACGTTGCACTCCATGTTGTGGAAAACTCATTACTTCCGAGATTGGGAATTTACCAATAAATATTAGGGATTTAGGAAAAATCGGGATATTGGCAAATCTCTTTAGCAATAATGTTATATTTCTATCTATACTTCAAGTAAATTCATCGGGAAATATATTCTTTTGTTCAATTTCTGATATCAATCTAAAGAAGAAGTAGCATACAATAAGAGAAAGAAGAAGTTGCATTCCAGTCAGTTTTTTGTCACCATTTTTCATGTCATGTTACTTTATAGATTAAATTCTTTAATCATCTGAATAAATAGGCCAGTTATCTTTATTGTTTGAAAAACATTTTTTCGGATACTTTCAACCACCATAACCGTTATTTTGCATCCATGTTAGGTATCCATCAAAAGTTTGTTCTTTTGGGCTCCACCCCATGGATTTTCAAAATCTTAATGTTGAACATAATATGGAAAATAGCAATAAATTTAATTGATTATTTAACAGATAATACATTTACAAAACTGCAAGAACAGATCTTCAAATTAAATTGTTATTAAAAAGCCTACAGTACTAGAATTATAACATAAAAGAACCTATTCAAAAATCCTGAACAAATATGTTAAATTGAGGCATTTCAATCCACTTTTATAGATGAAAATAATATGAAACTTTTAGTTCAACTTTACTTGGTCTGTCGATCCCAGTTACATCAGGAATAGACAACCATATCACTACATATTTAAACAAATAACCACTAGATGAAATTAAACCTTCATTACCTTCATGTTTGGGCGAACATTGAAAGTTAAGTTGAGTGAAGACCAACCCCTCAGGCAGTTTAAACCCATTTCCTGAATTTTGATACATCTAGGAACATTGTGATGCGCTATGTGATAGGTTTCTGTCACTTCAGATTTGGTATTGCGGATTTATTACACCTTTTAAAATTCACGTTTTAAATACAGATGCTACTTTATTAATGACCACACCTGTTCTACCACATGTAACACACAATTTTATAGGATTTTCGAATTCCCAATCTTTGTGTCCAGCGATGGGAGGGATGATGGGAAAGGGGAGGGGGTACGTGGTCAGACCTTGTTACCACACCCCCATAAATCTCAACCCTCCCTCCCCCCCACCACACACGGTGGCACTGCTTTAATTTGAACACATGATGAATGTCGTAGGACACGCCAATGTCCACTTCTTACAAGCTGTGCAGGTCTGTTACCTTTTCAACAGATTTTATATTGGAAATCGGTAAAGCAGTTGAAGAAAAATGCATTTTTTCTGTTAAGAGATTTTTACTGGAGAATTTGAAATATGAATGCTAAAATTTCCCTTACAACACTTGTGCAAAGTAAGGAAGAGCACAGATGTAAGATTGATTTGTTCAAAATACTTGTAAAACATCTTATTTGTAGAAAGTCGGAAAGTGTTAAAGTAGTATGGTGAATTTCAAGAATTAGTATGTTTTTGAGTAAGTTGTAAGTATCTCTTACAAAGGAATTCAAAAATGAAAGAAACTTAGCAAATAATCTAGATGAGGTAGGTAGGCTAAGTTAGTTAATTTTGTTAGAAGCCCAAAAAAACTATTGTTTCCTGATATTTTATCCTAATTATTATTTTATGTTTCAAAGTGCTCTTTCAGCTCAGAATTTAGTATGAAATTTTATTTGTAAGGCTTTGGCTCTAAAATATTTTTCAAATATAAGTAAAACTTTCTGATATGCAATAAAAGGCTTCATTATTCATGTGATGATGTACTTTTTAGTAATAATTTATTGCAAACTTTATAGCCACTGGTATTAAATTTCAGTGTTTGTCCGCTCAATAATTTTCTGTGATAAAATAAGGTTATCATTAATGGTGAGCTTATTTAAATTAAGCATGAACTTTTAAGAATTTTAACCTGGACTACTCCCCCGAGTACTTGATTGATCCTATGTAATTATATTTTTGTGTGAACTTTTATGTGGTTATCAGTCTTTAAATTTCCAAATCATACCGAATTGTGGAACATTTTTTGAGTAAAATAAAAATAAACTGTAGTGATAACTGATTTAAGAAGTATTTTACCACTGTGTTCTTGTTTTATTAGTGAATTTCCTATGGAAAAGTGAACTATTAGCATGACCCGCACGGTGAGAATTAAGCCCGGGACCACCATAGAAGTTCCTAACGTGACCCCCTGAACACGTTTTGAGGCGTCTCTAAAAACTTAATATATGTATTCACACTCAAGCAGTTGTAATTTTTATCTAATTTACTTCAAATTTGGTAGAGACATTCCTTTTCATAATCAGTTGGACAAGTTCGTTGGGCAAAACAATCGGAAAACTCTAACCCCCTTTTTTGGGGATTTTAAGTTTTCTAATTTTGAGTCTTTCGGCCCAAAAAGGGTCAGAAAAGCCCCAAATATACACTTATTGCACATTAACTTATTTTACGTAAAAGCCAAAGATTTTAAGCCCTCCCTCATCATTCTAGCACAAGTACTTACCGAGTTATTAAAGAAAATGTTAATCGTCAAAATACAGTACGTTATCTTATGGGGATTTTACACTGAAAAAGGCTGTTTTTCTTATCTTAATATCATTTTATCACCACCCCCCCCTACCCATATACCAAATTTTTATCCCGACAATACCTCCTTCTAACTTTATTATGTACAACATTGGCATCTTATTAGTGAATTTAAATATAACCAGGAGCATCAAAACAGCCAAAAACAAAATTTTAATTTTCAAAAAATGTAACCACTGTTAGTTTAAACCCTTATTTCTTCTTTTTAAGGTTTTAATGCGGAAATTCACTTCCCTCACGTCAGCATTGGCGTGCGATCTCGTTTTTAATTATTTTATCGAGTTATTCTCTTAAAAACCATATTGGTCTTTTCACCACTTTTGGTGCTACGGCTATTTCTGAGTCCCTGCCGTTTAAAATGTTTAGTGCTCAGTTTGCTCAAACAACCTATCAAGCTGAAGGTTCAAGTTCAGGGTCTGACAATCTGTTTTAATCTGTACCTATCAGTTCAATAGCATTTAATCAGTCGTATCAGTTCAAGTATTCTGCGCCTCTGTCGACTTTCACTACCTTCTCTTAGGGTGTGGCATGGTCTAGAGGTTAGAGCGTGTGATTGCTATCTGCAAGGTCATAGATTCGATCCCAAACGATGGATGACTTTTCGATTGGCTTGATTGGCATGATGATGTCGCTGCCTGATGGTGCAGAACCCATCTTAAGCTGTAAATCCACCTGTGTAGAAAACAAAATATCTGAGGCGAGGAGAAATGTCTTTTTACTAGAAAGCCACATCCATAAATGAATTACGATTTTGTTATTTTATTTCCTCTCATGTCACCTTAGTAACCTTTACCCGTGTTCTGTTGCAGTGCTGAGTCTGCGCAACACGCAGGAGGAGGAACCGCCGGACCCGCAGCTGATGCGGCTGGACAACATGCTGATAGCGGAGGGGGTAGCGGGGCCGGAGAAGGGTGGCGGGGCCTCAGCAGCAGCTACAGCCAGCGCCGCCGCGGCGGGGGGCCCTGGCCAGCCGGACAACGCGATAGAGCACAGCGACTACCGGGCCAAGCTGGCGCAGATACGGCAGATCTACCACCAGGAGCTGGAGAAGTATGAGCAGGTGAGTACTTGGATGTAGCCCAGGGCAGGGCCGTAACGAGCGCCGGGGCACCAAACTGAGGGTAAAAACGATATGTATGCTTAAAATACAAAAATACGAGGAGGCACCATCAAAAACTTTTGCCCCGGGGCTCCCGAAGTTATTGTTTCATTTCTGGCCCAGAGCCCTATAACACTGTTGGTAGCTCTGATGTAGACACCAAGTTGAGTACAGTAGAAATGAAAAAACAAAAAACAGTAGAACGAAAAAACTTGTGGTCTGTGTCGCGTTGTGCTCTGGTCTGGTCGGTAGCGTAGCATTTGAAGTGCGAGGATTTACTGCTCTGCCAGGGTTTCCAGGTTATCCTGACTTCTGGGTTATCGGGGTCCGAGTTTGCGGGACTCTACTGTGCGTGGTCAAAAAACTGTTTTTGCTACTAGATTTTCAATCGAGATTTTTTAAACTGATTTTTTCAATCAAATTTTGTTGAACTTCTCAATGGCTCTTCTTAGAATATACGAAGATGAAACTAAACAAACCGTTATAATTCACAACTAATGTCACTGCGACAAATGGATTGTGAAATAAAAATAATTATTAGTTACAATGAGACGGAACACACATAATTTCCGAACAGTGTATTTTAACTAGTATCAGAGAGTAGCTCTCTGGTTGGTTGGATCCATAGGAAAACAATTTCTTCTGGAGTAGCATGATACGATTAACAGGATAAAATTAACTACGTCTCACAACACTAAAAATATATTTACTCTTATACTGTACTTACAAACAAGATGGTAAATTTACAAAAATAATTGTAAAGCCTTGTATATTGTGTATGCGATTCCTAGGAAGTTCCTTCTATGTTAACTATGTAAAATATTTATTTTATTTTACTATGAAGAAATTTATTTATTTTCCAGGTTGTCTCACGTACTATAAAATCGCCATAAATCTCAAATGCTGGAAAATTTCATATACCTGGAGAAGTTAAGAACTTTAAAGAAAAAAGTTAAACAATGCTTCAGTATTCTGTCAAGCCATTTGTATATTTTTTGCATTATTTTTTTCTGCTATATAAATGGTTACTTATAATAGATACTGTTAATTTAATTTAGTTGCGGTATTTGCTTATTTTTAAGTTTTTCTTGTGGTAGGTGAAACTTATCCCAAACATGCGCTAACAAGTTTTGGATTGCACCTTTTACCCCTATCAGTAAACCAGATATTTAAATACTTGATCAGTATTTTTCTTTGTGACACTATTACAACATAAGAATACACATTATACATAATATTATATTAGCAAGACTGTGCAGTACTAATTAGGATTCAGTATAAAAAGTATTGAATTTATAGAAAGAGTTAATTCAAAATCGAATAATAATCGTATAAAAGTATTACCCATTAAAAAGCCTCTTCACAATACAAATATAAATTTGACATGAAATGCAATAATATATTTTGTAATAACAATAAAACTACGAGTTTACAACAGTCATTCCAGAGGTTTAAGAGACAAAAACACACGAGTACCTGTTGATGGAGGGGAGAGATGTGGAGGCAGGGCAGCCAGAGTGGTTACAGCAAGCGGCGCAAAGGTGTATCATTAGGGCTACAATCACTATAATCATACACCTGCCATCCGCCAACCATTTAATAACCTCTGGCCCGCACCGCGGCGTCACGAGCATCAATCATGGGAAACTGCAGCTGAACTGCGGCCGCTACGCGGATGTGGAAGTGACACTTGGTATCGTGGCTTACGGTGGGGCTGTAAACGTGTTATGTAACGTATTTTCTTCACGTCAGGCCCTCCCATCCCCCACATGTGTTACATTATGTAAAACCATAAGGTTTGACCTTAAATATAAGTGACATTTACACTGATATTTTCTTACATAAAATTTTCCAGGATAAAAAATGAAAGTAAATTATCCCCAGCTAAAACGCCACCAATTAAAGAAATAACTTATCGTAAATTCAAAATAACTATTGGTAACAAATTTAATAGTTACACATTAATATATAAAAATACTTAAAAACTAACTACAGAAAATCCCTGTAAAAGTTTAAAATAATAATATGAATTGAGCGATGTTCTTTTGTATTATTTCAGATACTTCTAATTTATTCCGGTCTTTTAGGGTTAAGTACATGGTCGATTTTTGATGATTGGGATTTTAAATTATAGGGATTTAGAAAGAAATTGATCTTTCCTTGAGCTCTGCCACGTTGGCCCTCAAAGCTCATATTATAATCTTATGGAAGCACAATTTTGTTTCATCTTTATTAATTTCAGTAAAATAAAAAGCTGGTAAAGTAAATATTTCTAACCGCAGTCTGTCACTGTGTTGTTTACATTTAAAGTTTGTTCTGAACTCTATTTTATTGACATTGAGATCCTTGTAGGGAGTTTTATTTATATAATTTTATTACAAACCCAAAAAATTGCAGCTGTTTGCTATTACATAATTTCAGTGTTCACAGTAGTTAATGGTGTTTTGTTTCAATGGGATTTTTTTAGCAAGACCCACTTTTTGATCCCTCAAAGTTTATATTTATATCGCATTTGGTCATGAAATCTAGCGCCTGTTCATTGAGTACCTTGAAAAATTAAAAAATACCATATCTCAAGTGGTGTAGGAGAAATTATTTTATGTAAAATGTATCACAAGACAATGTTACTATTTGGATTAACATTTGGTAGGAAGTTAAATTTCTAAAATTAAATATGCTTTTAAAAACACAAGTAGGTTGGTGTGTAAAATTCTGTTCACTGTAATTTAAAAAATTGACTCTATTCAAAAATTAAACTTTGATATATTCTTAAAAGAAGATAGATTCGCTTACTAAAACTGTATTAAAGGAAAGTTAACTGCGGAGTAACTCCTGAATGGGAGCGATTAATCAATGGTCATTTGCAAAACTCGGTAACAACGCAGGGTTGGCTTGGAACGTACCTCTGAATTGGTTATTACTCAGACCATTCATCTAATGTAAACTGTATAAAGTATTTGTTTGCTTTCATGACTTGCTTTACTTTGTGTTAGTGTAAACGAGGCTGTTTTTATTTTAATCACATCTAAAATGCGTAACGTATGGGGATTTTCTTATGATTTGTTTCTTTACTGTTCAACTTTTATGTAGTTAAAATTGCTCTAAATTATATATTATATAAAAATGCAAATAGGTGCATTGTTGTAGTATTTAATTCATATGTAAAGTAAAATCAAACGCATATTTCTTATATTATTCCACTTTTTAAGTCTATGTGCAAATAACTGGAGACCCCACCTGATAGTTTCTAATAAATATACCCGTGTAGTTTTTTCAAAAAATAATTTAATAATCTACTATTTTCAAATGGCTAAGTTAAATATTTATTCTATTTTTATACAACTTTAACAGCATCTAAAAGAATGTAGCAATTAGCCCTTATTCTTTTTTTGATGGACGACTCTTGTTTTTATCGCAACTGTATAGATTTATTACATAGTCCAAGTAAATGCACTCAATTTGTTGTGTATACATCTAAATTGAATTATATCGTTGATTGGTGTTACAATCACGTAACAATCTGTACAACACAGTAAACAGAGATAACACAGTGCCGGAAAAAGGCGGTATTTATTTTCAAGCGCGACATTAAAACGGGCCGATACTGGTATTTATTGTTACAAAACCGCGACCATCTCGACAAGTAATTTTCCGGCTGAGAGAAGCTTATAAGGAGATATGTGAAATTGAGCATTTGTGCGGAATACAGAGTTTCCAATAAAGCAGGCAAGGCGGAGTTACGATCAGCCGTCCACATAAACTGTCTGTGCCGCGCGCCCGCGTTCCCATTTGCCAAATACACGGGGCCACTGCTTTATGCCACCAATATACCAGCGGATAAACAACCGTAAACCACCCCTTATCTGCACCACTCGCTTCTTTCGCATCACTCCCGACAATCCGACTCGTTACTCGCCGAGAGTCCAGATAAAGGAGCTTGTTTTGTTGTGCTCGTCCAAGATTCGGTGGGATTAATTTTGTATTGTTGAAGAAGTGCAGAAAAATATGTGTTGCTAAGAGATCCGTTCGCTCTAATTGTGTATGAGCTTGATTCTGATATTCAATCACTAGTTCTCAGATAGTGAACAGTTAGTTTTTTGTTTTGGTTTATAGATAATATTAATTTGTTGGTTTTTTTAATTCTTTAACTAGTATATTTTTTGGTCAGTTTTAGCATGAAGGCTATAATAGACTGTCCAAAGCAGAACCATTTTTAATTTGTGTATTCATGTAGTGATTTTTTAAGAATTTCTTAGAAAACCAAATATTCTATTCAGTTGTTTGTATGTATTTCTTTTACTGAATTTGCTAGTACACTATATTTAAGGGTTTATTTACCTAAATTTCTATAGTTATGTACATTAATACATTAAAGCATTTTATTGTATTATTAATGTAAATTCAATGTACTTTAGTATGAGGTACAATGATCTAAAGAAATCTCGTCTTTATCTATTCACTTTTTCCATATTCATTGGTTATATATAAATAAATGGTTTCTATTTGGTGAAGACAGTGGAATGAAAAAGTAAGGTTAATAAAAGTGAAGGCAACAAAAGTACATTAAAAATCAAATACTCCTAATTTTTATCTGGGTTAAAAAAAATATAGAAATTATTCTTTGTAATTTGTTTTTGGATGATTTAAGTTCATAAGAGGGGCCACCAGTCCTTTGCTAAACATAAACTTGTTATTGGAGAAAATGTTAACAGTCTTTTATGTTGCCTAAGTAACAAATGAATAATAACGGTCCAAGAATGGATCCCTGGGGAACTCCTAGCTTAATTTGATTTAAATTTGAATTGAATTTTATTTTTCAGTTTTTTTTTTTTTTCGGTAATATGGTTTATTTGTACAAACTGTTTTCTATTAGTCAAATATGATTTGAACCAAATTAAAGAATGTCCAGTTGAGAGCTCCAGTCACGATCATTTTCACATTTCTACCTGCTTCTCTTATTATGCCAATGTTAACTTCCAAAGTCCGTTCCTCCTCAACGGATTATCTGAAGTCGATGTTTTATGGTTCATTTTAAAGATCTAAAATAATATAGCTAGCGATTTCAGTGAGCAAAATGTCAGAATAGTTCACTCCAAAAAAAATTCTAAATATTGAATATTTAGGTATTTTTTATCAATTATTATTTGAGAATCAAAATTTTGCTCACTGAAATTGCTAGATATTTTTTGCTCTTTAAAATGAGCCATAAATCAACGATATTGGATGATTTGTTAAGGAGGAACGGGCTTTGAAAGTTAACATTGGCCTTATAAAAGAAGCAGGTAGAAATGTGAAAATGTTTGTGACTGGAGCTCTTAACTGGACATTCTTTAATTTGGATCAAATCATATCTGACTAATAGAAAACAATTTTTACAAATAAACCATATTACCGGAAAAAAAACTGAAAAATCAAATTCAATCCAAATTTATATCAAATTAAGCTAGGAGTTCCCCAGGGATCCATTCTTGGACCGTTATTATTCAATTGTTACTTAGGCAACATAAAAGACTGCTTACAATTTCTTCAATAACTAGTTTATTTATTTACCCAGATGGCTCTAACTTGAAAATATCAGGCAAAACTGAGGAAGAAAATGAAATTTTATCATCTATTGAAGTCTTGAAGAATTTTTGTACTTACATAACTTTAAATTCAGATAAAACTTAAAACAGATAGTAACTTGTCATGGGTTCTCACTCCAGAAAAGTTTTAAACAAAATAAACTCAGGCCTTTTTGCAATCAGCAGAATGCCATCCCTGCAATATTGAAGTTCTGAAATTAATTTATTTGTCTCGTATACAATCCCATATAGCCTACGGTATTTATGGAGCCACAAAACATAAAACCATGAATAACATTTGAAAAGTGAAAAAGTTAGCTATCAGAGCAATTTTAAAGTTAAATTACAATGAGTCAGTGAAAGCGTACTTTGGCATACTCAACATTCTCACCGTTTACGGCTTGTATATATTTGACTGTATAATGTTTGATAAAAACCATTTACAAAATCATGCATATTTAAAAACTGACAATTACAACACCCGCTATAAACATAATTATGTAATTCAAAACTACAATTTGGAAATTTGTAAACCAAAATCAGTATATGCAGGAAATTATTTTCTAAAATATCCCTCAAACCATTAAAAAGAACAAAATCCTAAACTATTTAGGAAAAAACTGATAAGTATTAGATTAATTCCATGAAGGTGTATATTCAACCAAAGATAGTTGCAGTGTGTAAATTGCCTGATAAAATTCACTACCATTGAACTTCAATTAGAATTGATATAAGAGGCCAAACTCACTCAAGGCAAAATGAGAACCCTTCCAGGTGTGTTGATAAGAAGGGTTATTGAGGAAAGTGAAGTTATAACTTGACAAACTCTGCTTCCACTAACATGCTACATTTAAACAAAACAATTGTATAATAGGAGATTTTAACAAGTAATATTTGTCTCAAATCGTTTAAAATCAAGTGAAATTTACAATCTTGAATTACAAAGTAATTAATAGTACTTACTTCACTTTACCAAAGATAAAACCATTATGAAATTCAAAAGTTATACACACACAGGACTCTTTATTATTCTGTCAATATCAAACTCCTTCATCTAATCTAGCTAAGGATTAATTATATAACAACAGATGTTGAGATGTGAAAATGATCAATGAAAATTATAGAACTTCGGTTAACATACCCTAACTAAAATCTAGTGAGCCCAAGATGTGAGCCCCATGAAACACATTACAATGTTCATAAATTACATAAATATAGAGTGTAATCTGATCACTTGACACCAACTCTCACACTGCACTAAATTTCGGATAGGCCATGGGTTTCTTTACACTCCCATATACTACCTTCCCCCAAATTGTACAACTCCCTAATTTCCCAGTCTCTTCGTTGACGTCCAGTCTTTCCAAGTGTGCAATCCTCTTCCATCCTCAGGTTCCCGTGACTTCCCGACAGGATGTTTTCTACCTTAGTCTTGATTTTGAAAAGGTAGTCCTAAGTCTGGTCTTGTTACTATTTCAGTCTACATAAGCCCGGTACCACCATAGAAGTTCCTAACGTGACCCCCTGTACACGTTTTGGGGGTTCGTTCAAAATGTTATATATATATATGTGTGTGTTTGCACTCTAGCATTGTCCGATTTACTTCAAATTTGGTAGGGACATTCCTTTCTGTAATCAGTTGGGCAAGTTCGTTGGGCAAAACAATCAGAAAATTCCAAACCCCTTTTTTGGGGACTAATTTTTCAAATTTCGAGTTTTTGGGCCTAAGATGGGTCAGTGAAGCCCTGTATGTAAAATTAATGCTTGTAAAAAGATGGGATTTAGTGAGGCGAAAGTTTTAAGCCCTCTCTCGTCATTCTAGCATACATATTTACCGAGTTGTTAAAGAAAATGTGTTTCGATTAAACACAGTACGTTGTCTTATGGGGGTTTTACATTATAAAGTTGTTATGTGGAAATTCACTTCCCTTTCATCAGCGTGCTGCGTGCTAACTCATTTTTGTTTTATATGAACTCCAATTATCGCTTTTTTAACATTTTGAAAAGGAACAGTCAAAAATCTCTGGTCTTGTTACTGTTTGAAGTGTAGCCTGTTCTTAAAGAACATCAATAATTAACTAGTAGTTGGGTCTTGTATCAAAACCTTCACAACATTTTCAGATTTTGTTAAATTTTGATCTGACGAACGTCATATTATGTATCAAGGACTCCAACAACTTCGCTGTTGAGCGTTGTATTCTTTTACTAGGAGGTTATGAGCTTGGTAGCATTAATTAATGATCCTGGATAAAGAATCAGTCGGTCTTATTCAACAACAAGGCGACACAAGGCATGTCACCCATTTCACACACTCATAATTCATTTATATTCACTTTAAAATACGCCATGTTGCGTCATCGTCTTACACAGTGAGTGGTTCATATCTAAGGGGACATACACATGATACGTAATGCATTCTGTCGTCATTTCAAACCCCCTCCCTCCCCCGCATAACACACCGTAACAACTGAGCATACCCCCTCATATGTTACGCAACACATTCATAGTAAATGTTAAAAAGCTGAAGTTTGTAAAAATAATCATTTAGCAAAGATTTCAATGAGATATTGTTTTAATTTCTACAACAAATCTGTTATACTTTTCATAACAAATTAATAGAATATTAATAAACGGTATCAGGAAACTGACACATACTTTCTCCCTTTAAGCCAAACTTTAATGACAAAAACATTTGTTATTTACTAAATATAGAATATGAAGTATAGATAAATGTACACAGAAAATTGTCTAAAATAGTTATTTTCAGAAATATACACCCAAATCCCTTTTTGGGAGGCACTATAGAGTCCCTTGCTACACAATGGTTTTGAGAGGGGAAATGCCCCCTTGCCCCCCCAGGGTTAAATAGCAACACATTTCGAACATCATCTGTTGGTCAATGCTAACTTGACCTGCATATCAAATTTTAATGAAATTGATCAGTAAATAAGAGAGAAATAGTTATTTTTGTATTCCCCATAAGAATAACATTGGACAACATACTGCGTTTACCGCTAAATGAAAATTTCAATTTTCTCCGCAACTAGCAATCGTAGAATAGTAATTTAAAATACCAATTTATTTAGTTTTTTGAGCTCTTTTTAATGGTGAATAGTAATCTTTTTTAACATTCATGATTTTTTATGAAAAATCTAAAAAACTGAATTTTGGATGTTTTAAGTCCTGTAATTTCTGAACCCGAATTTTTCCAGAAATGCGGGTGGTGTCATTTTGTTGGAAACCTAAAGTTATACAAACCACTAAAGTTTAATCAAAATCGTTAGAGCCGTTTTTGAGAAATTTGGATTTTTCATGTTTTTTGGCGGTTTTTGGGGGATAATTACCCTTAAAAATCAAAAATTCAAAAAAATGAAAAAAACGCCTGGAGATATCGTGGATTAGTACCTACATACCAAATTTCATAAAAATCGGCCCATAGGTTAGGGCTCTAGCTCTGTACACATCCACACAGACACACACACACACACACACACACACACACACGGACACACACACACACACAGACAGACATCACGTAAAAACCACTTTTTTGGGTTCAGGGAGCACCAAAACGAATATTTCCACTATCAACTCAAATTTGAAAATTTTTACGAAAACAATACTTTCTCCATATACTATGTATAGGGGGAGAAAGTAAAAAACAAACATAAAAACTTGTTCTTTCTACCAACAAAAAAATGATATTATGACAAACCCTTAAAGAACAAAGCTCAAAACAGTAACGCTATAATGATAAGTGGGTTTGAGGTAAACGACAACATTGAAGTAACATTTACTCTTTTAAGTAAAGTTTTTGAGGAAAACAAAGTTTTAGTAACAAATTTAACAACAACAAAAACGTAAAAATACATTATGAATAGTAAAAAAAAACACTAAATCAGATCATAAAACTAAAATTAATTTGAACTCCTAACATTATATTTAATATCTGTGAGTTTCGTAACGCTTTGTCATACCCCCTCCCTCCCTTAAGTTTGTTATGTAATATGTGTATGGCGTCTAAAGTATTTCAAATGCTATCCCATATCAAGGTCTATAGAGCTTCGTAAAGGTCTGCGCAGTCGATCTATTTAAGGTTTTCCAACTAACCGGAAGAGACCTCTTAAAAACAGCTGTAAGGTCACATGATCACCAATCCAATCCGCAGTGTTGCTTGAAACACGATCGTACGCATACCACAGTTTCCTCATTATTGTAATTGAAATAAACATTGTTTAACTGGTTACATACTTTGATCAGATAGTTATTTGATGGAACTAACATTTGAATTAAATTTTTTAACGTTATAAAATCCCGAAAGTTTTTTAAATGTCTACTTTACTGTTCATTTTTATTTTAATTAATGGATTAAGGGTTTAAATTTTAATTTTACATGTCCAGAATGGCAATTTTAAAAATAGCAATGCCATTATTATTACTTGTAAGGTTGGTAACTTCTTGTAAGTTGTCGATATTGTGCATCAGCTGAATGACTTCGCAAGACATCTTTGCCATGAACATTGCTCTTACATACCTGGGCTTAAAGCTCTATGAACCTTGATCCCACGTTCCAATGTTTAATCGACAATTTATTGGCAGGCCTGCAACGAGTTCACAACCCACGTGATGAACCTGCTGAGAGAGCAGTCGCGCACGCGACCCATCACGCCCAAGGAGATCGAGCGCATGGTGCAGATCATCCACAAGAAGTTCTCCTCCATCCAGATGCAGCTGAAGCAGAGCACCTGCGAGGCCGTCATGATCCTACGCTCCAGGTTCCTTGATGCCAGGTGTCGTATATCGCTGTCATACACTGGGTCGATAACTTGCCTTGTAGTCAAATGTGGATAAAGTTAGGAAAAGTTCAAAGAATTTAAAGTCTTTGGAAAAGAAGTAAAATAGTCAAGGTATCTCAACTTTTTGAAGTGTGAAAAGCTTATAAATATTTTCTATACTGAGTGAGGTGGCCGAGTCCTTTACATTTGGGAGGTTCAGGTTCAAATACATTACCGATTAGTCTGAGTTGAGTTTGTATGGTTATCTTCTCAACTTGGCAAATGCTGGAAAGACCCATACCTCGTCTGGTGAAAAAGTTCTAAAAACCTAAAAAAATTACGAAGGTGTTTTTTTAATAATGTTTAATATATTTACAAAATGTCTTTATATATAATTCTGTAAGCGAAATGTTTAGTCAAAATTGTGGGTGTTTGGCAAATTGCAGGATGATGGGAGAGGGCTCAAATTAAAGGTCTTGATCCCAGGGACTCGGGAAAAATAACTGTATTTCCAAAATGTTACCAGCAAACGAGAAATAACGTAAAACATCCCCCATAAGAAAAGCATGGGGATTTAAAAACGTCTGCTTTGTTTACATTAAAACATGTGATTTATTTATTTATTTATTTATTACATCACAGTGGTTAGTGGTTTTAGGGAATTTCCCTTAGACAGGTGATATTTTCTAACTGTAATTATTGATTAAGTGTCTACTTTGTTTACGAACTCAAACTGACATGTGATAATTTTTCTCAGCACATAAAGAATCAAATAAATCAGAAGAGGCAGAGTATTAGAGCAAGGTTAGGGGCTATGGCCCCTTAAAGCCACTAGTAACTTCATAATGAAGTAAATGCCTGGGATCTAAATTTTGGCAGTAAAAAACAAAAAAAAAAACTAGAGAATTCCAATGTTTTAAAATAAAGTAGGCCTAAAGGCGTGGGAGTTGATTTTGTAGGTTGAACAAATTATCAGAAATGAAGGCTGCCAAATATTTATGTAAATTAGCTTCATATCGCTGATAAGAATATTTGCGTAAAATTCATTTCAAGGCTCAGGAGTTTTCTCTTGATAAAAGCCTGGATGGCAATATTGGATCTCAGAGGTGTTAATGGGTTGTTGTCATGTCATTGAATGGTCTAACAATTTATTTATTTATTTATTTATTTATTTATTGAAAACAAAATACTACAAAACAGGCATGCGCCCAATTACAATGTAGCATTCGATTAATTAAAAAGAATATATGAGAGAGTTCATGCCGGTCCTTTTCACTTTCTTCATGCACACAACAATGCAACACATATGCGAGATCACGTACTAAACCTACTTAAAAAAATAGCAAAAGTTCTTAAAGACAAATAAATAGTTATTCATTACAAAATACAATACATAACGTGCAACAACAAAAAATACAAAATACAGTTTCATAAAAATAAAAAATAGTTAGGATGCAGCAATAATTGTATTACTCATAAAAAATAAATTATTTGTCGTAGAGTATATGTTTGCAATTGTATTTAATTATAGAATGCTTTTTAGGCAATGTAAAATTATATTCAGTAATGTAGTCTGATTGTCTTGCTATGTTATTGTTAATTCATAGTTTTATAAAGTAAATTTAAATATTATTTACTTTTCTGGCTGATTAGTTTCTGGAGTTAAGGGTTCTTAGTTCCCTGAGGGCTTCTGATTTGATCTATATAATACTGAAGTATTTAATACCAAATGCCCTTGGGTGCTTCCTAGTATGCATTTGCAGCCTCAGTTGGGGATTTGCTATTTTTAATTTACTAGGAATTGATGATATGTTGGTACATTGGTGTCCTCTTGGTTCTTTGTACAAAATACAGTATTTGTTTCTTAGTATAAATTCAATGTAGTTAAATCAAACTAACCAACAGAAAGAATCACAAGCTATATTGTTTTGTTTAACAATAAGTTTTAATTGTCTACTCCATATTTTTCTAGTGTTTATTTTTACATTTTAATACCAGAATGTTATGATTAGATTTATTACTGCTCGGTTTCATTTTTTTTTTCAACCTGCTATAACATCAAAAAACAATAGAGACTTATTAATATTAGATGAGCTTTAGAATTTTGAGGGTGTTTTCAATATCAACAACTACCTTTAGTAAAATCTAAATACCAATTACTACCAAATAAACTACCTTTTACAGTGATGATAAATGTCTCAAATAAGTAGCAAATGGTCTTGCTTAATCTAGTGTTTTATTTTTCATTTCCATAAAACAAATTTTCTTTACCACATAACTGTAAAGTTATCCAGATATTTTCTTTTTCTTAAAGATTAATTGTTGAAATTCTAACTGAATAACCCTCCCCCCAGCCGACAAAGATAATATTTATTTGCCCGAATTGTGATAATTAATGCAATGTAAAAATAATTCATCGTCTATTACGATCGATCGGATGCCAGTATCAAAATTTACATAAGAGATTATTTTTTCCCTTGGCATTATCAACCACACCGGTCAGGTGATATGGGATAATGTCGATGAGTGAAAGCGCAGCTGTCTGGTGGTTGATTGCTGGTTCTTGAGTGACAGAAGCCACTCGCGGTGTGTTAACGTCGGTCTGTTTGTTGGTCAAAGGAGAAAGAGAAGGAACTTCAGCAAGCAAGCGTCGGAGATCCTCAACGAGTACTTCTACTCACACCTCAGCAACCCGTACCCCTCGGAGGAGGCCAAGGAGGAGCTGGCTAGGAAGTGCAGCATCACTGTCTCACAGGTCGGTGGCAGATGGAATAGTGATGGGATTAACCCGTTAAGGTAGTAATACAACGGGATCCGATTGGTGTTGTATTCTAGTAGCAAAATCTGTAACTAATGACTGCGGGCAACTACGGTTCTCTCCGCTAGGGGCACAAGCTGACTATAAACCTATCTAATGCCACTAGGCCTAGTGATAGCCGAGGGTTGTGATAGCCGAGTGGGCTAAATCTTTTTTGCTAAATCTTGGCCATGGGTTCTTACAAAGTTCGTGGGTTCCATTCCCTCTCAAGACCAAAACCGGCCAGTCATGCGATTCTCATTGAGTTAACCGAACTGTGGCAACGTTGGTGGGAGGGCCCAAGTGGAATAAACGGTGGCAGGCTTGCTTGGAAGTTGACGGGATCGGTTAATTATTTGTGAGTTACACATGTTCAACACTGATTTTGCAACTTTTTACTTATGTCTACTGTGTGTGTGCCAATGCGACTCTTTAAACTGAAAGAAAACAATATTTTTATTAAAAAACACTATTAATCCTCTTAAAAACACCAATGTTTTATTCCAATTCATAGGTTTAAAATATGACAAGTAAGGAACAAAACCATCTTGTATGTCTACACCAATGGGTAAACCCAAGTGAAAAACCAATTCACCTAGTTCTTGCCTTTCAACCCAGTTCTTATTCTCTCCGTCCGTTGAGTGATTCTGAACACCCAACACTGGAACCTAGAGCGGAACTGGCATGGAATAACAACTGGGTGATTCACCTGCTTGCACCTGGCCCGTCACCGAATTTACTGGGGAAAAATGCACTCTCTTGTTATAAGGAATTATTAAAACAAAATTTTGTAGCAGTCAGTAATGTTTACAAGCGATAATCGGCAGTCATATAAATATCCCACCACTTAGTGTAGATACGGGTAAATTATTATAACAGGCAAAATACCGGAACACAAGCTGTTATGACCCACAAATCCTGCGCAATCACAGATGAACTACGAGGATGCAGGCTCTGTCTCCCGTTGCTAAGAGCCTGATTCAAGTTCAGATAATCATTCAGGCTAAAACCACTGGGTGAATAATCAGTTGGCGTAAGCAGTCAGTTGTCGCATCACTATCTGGCGGTCGAGCTTTGCTCAGGGAAGGACGATCAGTTTGTATAGATGTTTAAGGTCACTCCAGTTGTTATTATAGCTCAGTGTCACTTTTATTAATTTTAAATATGACACGGCTGTCTAAATGTAATCTTCATTCAATGGTTTTAGTCACTGCTCTCTGGAAACCACACGTTACTTAAACTAGATGAGTATTTGACAGTTTACTGATTGATTATAAACCGCTGTTAATATTCTTTTGTTTTGATTTTAAACTCCACATAACATGTCCAATGTTAATTTTTTAACCTTTCATGTTAGTTTTTATAATAATAATAGCTGGTTGATGCCGCAGAAGAGGCATTGAATTTGTTTTATGTCAAGTACTCGTTCATTTTCAATTTTCGCTTCATTCACGCACCTATCGAAAAAAGAGTTTGAGTTGCCATTCAAGTAGGTTTTTTATTTCCATAGTGATAAACAGCTGTTAACAATATTTTAAGTTATAGATATCATCTGATAAAGTCAAAATAAATCTTTCTTCCACAAGATTAACGTTGAAACTTTGAAGTCCAGTGGGGTACAGCCTTAATGTCCTAGGACTTCGGTTAATGGCCTATAACCTTCCCAGGGTTAACCTGTGTTACTATGCAAATTTTCAAAGCAATCGGATGAACGGTATGGCAGCGCATAAAATACGAACAGACAGACCACAAACGTTGATTTTTATATATTAGATGATTTTTCCTGGAGTTGAGACCTATCTAGACCTTTTCTTAACTCAGAAATTAGTTATTTCCAACATTCAAATTGTTGGAGCCGTTTTTGAAATCAGAGTTGCAGTTAAGCAAGCAAGCTAACCTTACTCTAGTAGAGTTTAGGTTTTTGTATATTGATGGAAGTATGAAATACTAGCCTCAGCCAGTGCTCAGCTAGCATCACTTAGTACAGTCAATCTTTGACGTAACAAGTTTTAAGGGACTGAATAATTTTGTTTATATCTAGGAATATGTTAAGGTGAGGTTCGTTAAATTGAGGTTAAATGAAATATATCTATTATTAAAAAAAAATCATTTCCAGATTATGCAAACCCTTTTTGGCGACATAGCCTTTATTGTTTATAGTTCATATCTATTATGATATGATATATATAGTTCATATCTATTATGGTTATTTCAGGTGTCCAATTGGTTCGGCAACAAGAGAATAAGATACAAGAAGAACATCGGAAAGGCCCAAGAGGAAGCTAACCTGTACGCTGCCAAAAAAGCTGCTGGTAAGTATATTAAGTTTCTCAATATTGGTAGCAAATATGAAATGACCAGGTTTCCAGTTACTGAATAAAAATAAGATAAGTATAGTGATTGTTATTTTGCATACTATTAAGTACTATTAACAAGTATGTATGTTTCGAGATCAAGAAAAACAAACTTAAAAGTGAACTGAATCCTTTTATCCTACTGAATGCAGAATTTATAGTTTATGTTTGTAGTGCACTTAAACTTACACTTAAAAAAACACAGGTCAGGATAAAACATGTTGAATGTTGAACAACAAAAAACACAGGTTAGGATAAAACATGTTGAACCACTTCTGTAAACTGCATTTACTAAAGCATTGCCATCATGGGTAAATGTGTAACAACAGTATTGCACTAGTGGAAGACTGTTTCTACTGTTTTGAAGGCCAAACAAATCCCAGAAATAGGAGTAGTACAAACCCATTAGTCATAAGCTACAAATATCGTATTACCTATCACCACAATACATAGGGCCCAAAATCTTCAACAAGCTACCAAACAGATTATTTATTAAATGTGGAAAATTCAATAATATTTAGAGTTTCTCTCAAAGATTAGTCAATGAATTATACTCAATCATAGTCAAATAATACCAAATATCGTACAAAAAAAATACAAAATTTCACAAATAAATTACAGTAAATAAAATTGTTAGTACAAATTTTCACTTTGAGCCAATAGACACTATGAAAATTGATAGTATAACCTCCTCTTTCCAAAATAAATGTTCTTCAGGGATTGACAAAGTCCCTATTATTGTCCTTAAAAGGGCTAAAAAAAATATTATAACCCCTCTATCACATCTTATTAATTCTTCTTTAATATCAGGTATATTTCCCAATCAACTAAAAACAGCTAAAATAGTACCGATCTATAAAAAAGGGAATGTAACTCAGCCTGAGAGCTACAGACCAGTGTCACTCTTTAACTTCAACCTCTAAAATTTATGAACAAGTGGTTTATGAACAGCTAACTAACTATTTAAAACTAAATAATATATTGGAAAACCAGCAAAATGGGTTTAGGCAAGGCAAATCATCAATTACAGCAATGATTAACCTTATACACAATATAATTGATGAAGTTGATAGAGGCAGAAATCCAATAGGCATTTTTATGGACTTAACACGTGCATTTGATAGTGTTAATCATTGTACACTTTTAGATATATATTGCATCGTTTTGATAGCCAAAATAAAGAACTTTCGTGGTTTCAGTCTTATTTGAGCAGTCGTCAGCAGTATGTACAAATATTATAACAGAAAGGGAAATGTTTCGAACAATTTACGTCCCAATTAGAAACCATTCACTATGGAGTACCTCAAGGCTCAATTCTGGGACCACTGCTATTTAACAGGCTTACCAAATGTAACTGACGATGAATTAAACAAGATTTGTTTATATGCTGATACAAATTTGATCGTCTCCTGTTCTAGTAAAGAATTTATCGAAAAGTCATCAAATAGCAGTTTAAAACATTTAAATGTTTTCTTCAATTGTAGACATTTGTTGCTCAATCCAGTTAAAACCAGTTTAATTGCATTTAAAACAAAACAATCAAGTTCCAATGTTGAACCAAAAATTTATATTAGTAATCATAAACTTAACTATGCAAACTACTCAAAATTTCTTAGTTTAACGATTGACCAACATTTAAGTTGGGACTTGCATATAGAATCGGTCCTGGGCAAAATGAGAACTGGTCTGTTTGCTTTGAGGAAAATGGGTAAAAAATGCAGCCTGGAAACTTCAAAAAATATTTATTTCTCATTGATTCAGTCACACTTTTGTTATGGGATATGTGTATATGGATCAACCGTATATGGATCAACCAAAAACAGTAATTTGAAGAACATTTTAAAGCTTCAAAAAAAAGCTACCGAATAATATTAAATTTAAAGTGGAAAGATTCAGTGAAGCATCTGTTTTTCTGACTTAAAATTTGAACGGTTCACAATATTTATAGTCGGGAAACAATTATTTTTACATTGCGTTTAGGATTGCAAACTGTTGTAGATCATGATTGTGACACTAGACATCGTTTCACATTGGAAAAACATAATTTAGAATTTTTCAAGAAAAAACTTCATACATGGGCTCTAAACTTAAGAAATATATTCCTGCAAAAATAAAAAAGACTAATAATGAAAGACAATTTAAGAATGCTCTAAAGGATTACCGTATAAGTAGGCCAGTATATTCCATGGATGAGTTTTTTTGTATTATACTTAATGTTTTAGATTTTTTTCTTTCATGTTTAATTTCATAATTTTAGTTACTGGTATAAAATATACCTTTTTGACATTTCTATTCAGTCTGTATGTTTGTGCAGCATTTTTTGAATAAAGATATTTGAATTGAATTGAATTTTTTGATTTGTTAGAGTTTTGCTTGGATTAAAGGTCGAATAATTGAAATTTTAGGTAGATGGATTTTTGTTTAGTCTACATACTACTGTCAACATATTATAATACTATAGTTTCTAAGATGGCATTACAGTAAAATCCTGCTAATCCGGCATCCGATGGTCTGGCACTTCAATAATCCGGCATCGGTCTAAGGGTTCTAAACAAATTTTGCTGGACACTATATAAGCCTTTTTGACGCATTCGGCGGAGTTTGGGCGCAATCAGTAGAGTTTGCGGGCAATCGGCAGAAGTAACTATACTCGATGTATTAAAATACAGTACTGTAAATCTATTTTCTGGTTGTAATGTTTTATTTTAACATTTTCCATCACTACCAAACTCAGAGAAAGCACGGAATAATGGCCCGCTTACCAATGATGTCCTTTTGACTCTGTTTTTTAGCAGTATTTCCGCTATTTTCTCAATAACGGCTATTTTTAGACTGTGCTCAGTAATCCGGCAATGCCAAAGTCCCGAATGTGCCGGATTAGCGAGCCTTTACTGTATATTAATTTCTGTATGTTTTACCCCTTGTATTTTTTATAAAATTTTCAAAATTTGCAGTGCCCTTAATTTTTAAAATCCCTTTCTTCACGAATGAACAATGATGAATATTTATCATACGAGATAGTATAAAATAAAACCCATACAGAACTAAAAATCTCCTTTTCCTCAAAACACCTTTCATAGAACATGTAATTTGGAGATATTTGAATAAAAGATAGTACAATCATAACATGTTTGTAATATTTAACTTTGTAACTTCTTCACAGGGGGATAAAAATGTTTTAAAATCTAAATTTAATTGTAAATATCAAACTATTATTTTCAAAATTCAGTTGGAACACCGTTAACAGGAGGATCGGTAAATATGATTGGTTCGGAGCATCAAACGCGGGGCCTGTGGGTGAGTGTAAAGTGAAGTAGGATATTGATTAAGTGTCAATTACTGCAAACGGACGTCTGACTTTGGCCGTCCGGTTGCCGCACAATCTGACACGATCACCTCTGATCTCCTGATCACCCCCCCCTCCTGCCCATCTCCCACTTCTCGCCCCACCATTTTAAATAAACATAAACCTCTCTCTGGCTGACCGGTGATCGTTCATTTTAGGCTGTGAATTAGAAAGTTTAAATCATAACGATGAATTTCAGAAGTTTTGTTGAGGTGGACATTTGATTGCATTAATATAACATTTTATAATATAAACAATTTTTAAAGGAGTTTTTGAATAAAAACTATAGGACATTTTGATGGTATAAAAAATAATTTATATTTGTTATCCAACTCAAATTGGTAAAATCCAATAATGTCGTTTGTTTTAAATGATTCCAGTAAAATGTGTTGACAGTAACTAATACAACTATTCAGCACCTAGGGACTGAGCTTTGCTCAGAGTAAAATCACATTTGTATTTTACCATGTGAGTGTTAATTTTTTTAATAATAGTTATTATTAGAATGTCCTTTTGCCTAATTTTAACATTTGTCATGAATTTTTTCAGACAAAATTTAGTTGTATTGGAATTCATTATTTTTAAAATCAATTTCTGAGGCCCAAGAACTATTTTTAAAGTTTAGGCAAAATGCTTTTGCGGGATTACCAGATCGCTTGTGCCCAAAGTAATCAGATTAAACACAATATAATTATGTCATAATATAATATTCGTACCTGAAAAATACAAATCATTTATTTCACTTTTAAGTAACTATATGCAAAAACTAATAGTCTGAAAAAACCTTTAATAATATACAGTTTAGTAGCATCTTTGTTTACAAAAGATATTTTATTTTAACTAACTATATTTTAATCGAGTAGGCCGTCTGTCATTAGTCTTATTATCGGAAACATCACCAAAACACAAATTAATGCCTTAGTCCTATTGGTTTGTGATACAAAATGCTTGAACTTCTTAGAGAATTTTAATTTTACTAGCAATAGGCATTTCTTAAGTTTACTATAACTTAGAATTAGAACAAGCAAGTAACTGTTTGGTGTGCTTTACTATTTATTTAGTATACCTAAGTGTGTTTAAGTTGATTGAAAGAGTATCGTGGCTTAAAACTAATTAATTTACCTTGTTGGATTCTATTGACGAAAATAATTACGAGATATCTTAGTGGGCGTTTCATGATCATATCCTCATTAGTTAAGACAAATGAACTCAGCTTAATTTTTTTTACAATAGAAACATATTTTATATCAACTTACAATTTCTGCATACATAAGGTATCCTTTTTTCTCCCAGGAGTTAATTTGTATTTATAACTTGGTAACCTAACAATTGCACATCTATTTATGGCTTGGCAGAAACTTGTGTTGTAATTATCTGTTTAACATTGTTTTAATCTGTGCATGATAAGCACTACCCCCGAATCTTGCATTCGTGACCTGAGTCTAAAGGATTTCTCATAACCTAAACCAAATGGAATCCCGAAACAAAATCTCTTTGTCACTTGGGCTACACAGACCCCCCTCCCTTCAGTCTTAAGGACATTTCCCTTAGGCCTATTGTAATCATTTAATGACTAACCCATTCGCCTACAAGGCCTGCCTATTTATCTGATCCTTGCAGGGCCTGGAAATCCTATTATTTTTGCCTACATCTGTCACATCTTCAGACTGATTGTAATCCACATTACTGCCACCAAAACCTGTTGCCATCTGTAATGCGATCAATTTCACTGTTTCGTAAACACTCACTGGCCATTTTCAGCACCAAGTTTACAAAGTCACAGCTGCAAATGAAATCCCATTGTTCAGTTTTGTGTATTAAAATAAAAGCGTTGCGACCCAAAAGAATTAAATCGATTCATAAGCTATTCAAGAGGTTGGTAACAAAGTTTTGTATATATGATAGAGCTATCTGTTGAGAAAACAATAAATTAGTGGTAGATGAGTCAATCTCGATAGTCACTGCTGCTCAAACCTGGCGACGGTGAAAATGACTAGTCAGAATAGGCGAATGGGTTAAACAGTTTGTTATGCCACAAAATGCAGTCAGTTTACACAGACTGATTTCTATATCTGTTGGTATTTCAGCGTGTGGCCTTCCACTGCCTGAAGGTGAGTCTCTGTTTTGATCATTTCCGAAACTCGTCAGCTGAAAAATAGCTTTTCATCACATTTGTTTAAAAGATCAATTAAAACTTAATGTTTCTTATAACTTGCTTTATTATTAGTTTAAAATATAATATTAATAAAAGCTGTATCGGTATAAATTCACTGACAACTATGGAATGATTGAAAGAAAGCAAAGCCAGTTAATTTGAATGAAATTTGTTCACTGTGTTTTCTGAATGCATTAAATGAGTATTATCAAAATTGTTTTCAGGTTTTCTTAATATTAAAAATAGATATCGTCTCCAAGGTTATTCCGAAGATAAATAATAGTAAAGTCAGTCCCTATACAAATTTTTAAAACGTCTTTTCTCAACATTTTTGAAAGATTGCAGGCAAATTTTCTTCTTTTCTTTGTATTTTGTTACTTTTACGAGCTTTAGCAATTACTATTTATAACAAAAATTCAGTATAATATCAGACGTCTGGAAACTGAACAGTTGAGAATTCATGTGCAAAGAACCTTAAATAGTAAATGTCTGCTCCATAACACTGACAGAAGCCTGTCAAAATAACAAATTAAGGGAAACAATACAATCCCATTTTTCAACCGTTGCCGAAAACGAGCAATAATTTAAAAACTATTTGGAAAAAGTAATTTAATGGGCGGTGTTTAAGAGAGAGTTAAATGTAGCAAGTTGAGTCGGAGTTGGAGTGGTGCGGCGCGAGGCGTGTAATGAATATTCAAACAATTATTAGAGTGGAGCTCGGGAGGGGGGAGGGTGCAGGGGCTGACTTTTGAGCTGGAGTGTCCGGGGGGTAGCGGCAGGGGGGAAGGGGGGGAGCTGAAATGGAGTTAATATATCAACCGGTGTAGCGTTGCGCGTGACAGCCTCAATGGGTTTTCTTAGTCCCAGCCGTAGACCGGAGACCGAGCACAGATGGGCTTTATAACCTCGGCACCTACGTTAATGTGTGTCGTTACACGATATCAAAAACCCAGCGAATAACCCCGCCTTTAATGGCTGCGTGAGATTCATGTTGACTTATTACTGAAGTTGTTGGAAGTTTGGTGGTAGGTTTGCATCGAGGTAAAATTAAGTTTGTTTTAAAATTTTGCCTGAACTACTTATTTTAGTTGCCGAACTAATATTTTGTGGTTACTTATATTTTAATGGCAATTATTATCTGTAATGTTAAATAACGAGGAACTTTGAGAAAACCTTAGGTATGACAACCATCAACTGCATATTTGAATGAGATTTATTAATGAGAAAATCTAAAAATACCCCCGACGCAGCAAACCTACGTACTCAGCGAATTTCCAATGCATAATATATGTCTTAGTGCCACATAAAGCCACATACCAAGTTTCATAAAAATATATTCACAAATAAGCTACATATACAATTTTAATTATTCTCCATAAGAATAACATTGAGGATGACTTCGTAGGTTTGCTGCAACAAGGAAGATAAATCAGTGTTTTTTTTTGCAATTATCAATATAACTCAACCAGGTGAAGCTACATACCAAGTTTTAAAAATTTATGTTCATAATTAAGGGAGATATACAACTTTACGTATTCTCCATAAAAATAACATTAGGGAAGAGTGTGCAGGTTTGCTGCTAAGGGGATAATCAACAAAAAATCAATTTGTTGTGCAAATATCAGTATACCAGTAACCTACTAGGTGAAGCCACATACCAAGTTTCATCAATATACGTTCATAAATAATCGAGATATCAAATTTTAAATATTCTCCATAAGGATAACATTGAACAACGTACTGTGTTTAGCACTTTGAATATCTCGGCAACGGTTTGACGTAGAATCACAATTTAAACCCCAAAATGATTGTTTTGTGGAGCTAAACTGATTGGTAAAAGCAAATTTGAAGTTTAAAGTAAAATTAATTGAGGAAAAGCTAAAAACCATTTTCACATAAGATTAACATTGGAAATTTTATGAATACGTTTTTTGGATTTTCTCCGCGACTACTTAACCTAGGTTAATGATTCAAAAAACTATATTATTTGTTTTTTTAAGCTCTATAAAATGGTCTTAACAAAAATTGTGGGTTTTAAAAATTTCAGGGTGAAAAGTGCAAAAAAAACGGATTTTTTGAACAATTTTGAAACCCCATAAACCCCCATGGTCCGATTTTTCTGGTATTCGAACTTAAAGTCATGAATGTCACTTTACACATTTGAGCCAAATTTTATCGAAATCGGACGTTTTTAGCGAATTTCCCCTATAGGGAAGAAGCTATTACCGTAGTCGGCATGGTAAGACCTAGGCCCGGGACCATGATAACTTTTCGTTTTGAGGTCCCCAGACCCCAAAAACACCATTCGTTCGAAACTGTATATATATATATATATATATATATATATATATATATGTGTCCGTGGGTGGGATAACTCTCGTAAAAAAGGTCCGATTTTGATGAAATTTGGTACAAACATGTAAAGCAGCATTTATAACTTTAAGTTCGAAAACCAGACGGATCGACCTATTCGAAGGGGTATTTTGGGGGGGTTTTGTACCCCAAAAATGGGTTTTTTGAGTTTTTTACATAACATTTTTGAAAAAGAAAAATTTTATTTTTCACCATGGGAATCAGCTTAAAAAGACGCACAATTTGATGTTTTAATCATTGCTCTACATCAATTGGTTACTGAGATATTGATTGTGCTAAACACAGTACGTTGTCCAATGTTATTCTTATGGAGGATAAGAAAAATTGTATATCTCGCTTATTTATCAACTTATCCTGACGAAACTTGGTATATTGCTTCATTTCATTGTGGTCTATTGATATTTGCACAAAAACCCATTTTTTGTCCGATAGTTCCCGTAGCAGCAAACCTGCATACTCAGCCCCATGTTATTCTTATGGAGAATAATTAACGTGTTATCTCCTTTAATTATGAACATAAATTAATAGAACTTGGTATGTGGCTCTACCTAGTTGAGTTATATTGATATTTGTATAAAAGCCCATTTTTAGTGTTCCTTATTTCAGCAAACCTCAGCCGCCATGTTATTCTTATGGAGAATAATTAAAATGTCATAAATCGTTTATTTATGAATGTATATTGATGAAACTTGGTATGTGGCTTTATGTGGTATTAAGATAAATTAATATTCATTGGAAATTCGCTGAGTATGCAGGTTTGCTGCTACGGGGGTATTTACTCAAGTTATCGCATTCACGGACACGCGCGCACACACACACACACACACACACACACACACACACACACACACACACACACACACATATAAATTTGAACGAATAGTGTTTTTGGATCTGGGGACCTCAAAACAAAAAGGTATCATGGTTTCGGGCTTAAGTCTTACAATGAGAACTACGGTAATAGCTTCTTCCCTTTAGGGGAAATTCGCTAAGATAATATATTAGTTTTAATTAACTACTCAAGCCTTACAAAAGGGTTAAACATACATTTTAAAATATCGTAGGTTGATCAGCTGTGCTATTTTATTTTTTTTTAATTGAAATTAAAACTAAATAGTCAAATTTTAGTTTTCACCGTTGGATTCAGCTTAGAAAAACACACAATTTGGTATTTTGATCATTTCCCTACGTCAATTGGTTACCGAGATATTGAAAGTGCTAAACACAGTACGTTGTCTAATGTTATTCTTATGGAGGAAAAGAAAATTTTTATATCTCGCTTAATTGTGAACGTATACTGACGAAACTTGGTATACAGCTTCATCTCGTTGTGGTCTATTAATATTTGCTCAAAAAATTTTTTTGCCAAAGGCTCCCGTAGCAGCAAACCTGGGTACTCAGCCCCCATGTTATTCTTATGGAGAATAATTAAATGCTCTGTCTCCCTTAATTATGAACATTAATGAATAAAAACTGGTATACGACTTCACCTAGTTGAGTTATATTGATATTAGCATAAAACCTCATTTTTTGTGTTCCTTGTTGCAGCAAACCTGCGTACAGGTTATTCCCAATGTTATTCTTATGGAAAATAATTAAAATTTGATGTATCGCTTATTTGTGAATATATTTGTATGAATCTTGGTATGCGGCTTTATGTGGTATTGAGACATATATTTTGCATTGGAAATTCGCTGAGTACGCAGGTTTGCTGCGACGGGGGTATTTAGGATTTTTACTCTTTTACGTATGAATATGTCTCTTGAGTTAAGGTATTTGTTAATAAGCAACAACAGTTTTTATGACCGTAAATCGTCAAGCAGCGTGTGAATGTATGTTAATTGAAGTTAATCAAGCAAGTTGTTCGTACAAACAAATCTGTTAATGGATACTATGTTATTATGAATAATGTCAGTTAATTTTTTAAATATTTATTAGTTTTACAAAATTCTGATAATACCATGTAAATTTAATTTTATAACTAATCACTCTTAGGCAAATGCATAATGCGCAATTGCTTTAGTTCATGGTGTTAAGTGAACATGAATCGCATGTCACATAAATTTTAGATATAATCATAATAAAGTCTAGAGTCATTGATAGTTGAATGGCAGAGACTTAATTATATGGAAACCGTAGTATCCAAAATTGATTTATGGTATTTATTTAAAAAAACTAAGTTGTTTTAAATGGTCAGTCCTTGTCCAACACAATCAATATCAAGCAGTTTAAATTAATGTAGGTTTTATTTTTTTTTTATAAAACCAATTATGTAGGTACTAAACAAGTAAGTAAATATGTTTTCAAAAATATAACTACTATGAACACCACACGACATTATAATATTAATCAGATATATATTTTGTGTAATTTATGGCACTAAATAACAGGATCTAGACCGAGTGACCTTTGTCATTCCAAGAAACATCTATTCTCCTTAACAATAACATGGCAACTTTTAAGGCCAGTAGGGCAGAGCCTTGAACACATGTTATAAATATAGAAAATACTTACTGTATATTTTGGAATTTGCAATAGGCCTACATCAAATAATTTTCATTTGATCCTAGAAGTCATACGAAAGTCAAATGTACCATTGGCTTGTTTTCTATATTTAAAAACCGAGTATAAAGCATAGTCATTGACTATATGGCGTAGTGTTCTTGAAAACGTCAGAGCGGACATTGGCCATCGCTGTTTAAAAGAAAACGAGTTTGCACGCAGCACGCTGACGTTAGGGAAGTGAATTTCCACATACAAAACTATTAAAACTCAAAACCAGTGTAAAAACACATTTTTTCCAATTTTATTGAAATCCGAAAACATTGATTTTTTGGCTGTTCTGATGCTCCTGGTTTCATTTGAAAAACCGGCTTATTCCGGGTTTCAACCGGGTTTCACAAGAAAAATCGGCTTATTAATTATTTAGATAATTTAAATTTTGTCAGTATTCATCAATTTGGTTTCAGAAAAGGAAAATCTACAGAAGATGCTTTAATTATCGTAACAGAAAATATCTACAACAGTTTTAATAACAATATGAAGGCTACAGGTTTATTTATTGATTTTAAAAAAGCGTTTGATCTTGTTGATCACGATATTTTGATTTCTAAATTAAACACAGCAGGCGTAAGAGGATTGGCACTTGATTGGTTTAGCAGCTTTTTAAAAAATAGAATACAGCAAACAAAAATTTTGAATCAGTTGAGCTCTGCCTTGCCTGTGAGGGCAGGAGTCCCACAGGGATCAGTGGTATCTGCAACTCTGTTCCTCATTTTTATCAATGACCTCCTTGAATGTCCTTTCCACGGCCAAATCAGTGCTTTTGCTGATGATGTAGCACTATTCTATACAAACAAAGATACAAATGTGTTGTATGAGCAAATTAAAGATGATTTGAGTTTACTAAATTCTTGGTGTGTAGCTAATAAAATGCAAGTGAATGTAGATAAGACGAAGTACATTAATTTTGGTTTAGCAAATAGTTTCAATTTTCAGTTTAATGTGGCCTACCATAGCTCAAACTGTAATTTAAATATGTGTAATTGTGAAACTATAGAAAAGGTCAGCAGTTTTCGATATCTTGGGGTAGTATTAGACGAAAATCTAAATTGGAGTAAACATGTTTTTGCTTTGCATTCTAAAATTCGATCTTCTATAAGAATATTTTACTTTTTAAAAAATATCTGTAACGCCTTTTTATTAAGAATACTTTATTTCGCTTTGATTAATTCAAGATTGGAATATGCTATCAGTTGTTGGGGAGGAACATATAAATGCTACACTGAAAAAGTAAGAATCACACAAAATCATTTTTTAAGGTTAATTACTAACAGTCGTAAGACAGATAGTTCTTTTCCTCTATTTGTTGAATTAAAAATACTTCCTGTCCAACATTTGTATGCGTATAAAGTGCTCAGACTTTTTTATTTTAGAAGTGGAAATACCGGTACACAAAATCTTTTATACAATACAAGAAGTAGTAATCAAGCCGTATTTAGATTACCCAAAGTAAACAAAACATTATTTAGACACTCTTATCAGTACAACGGACCTAAATACTTCAACCAGCTCCCACAAGAAGTTAAAAACTGCTTGAGTCTTAAATCTTTTTCTGTGAAATTAAAAAAATGGCTTTTCAAAATTTTGAATGTTGATTTCATGAATAATGTATTAATTTAACCTATATTTGCTTATTGCACTACTTAAAACTTATATTGAAACTATTTTTTGATGTCATTTATATACTAAGTGTGTTAAAGTTTACTATTATTTGGAGAGATAAATATTAAGTTGATGTCATGTCAGACGCCACGGAGAGCGGCAAGATGTGTTTGTGCATAGAAGGACTGGACTCAGTTGTTAATGTAAAGTTTATTTTGTTTGTTTTTTTTTCAACGTTGTCACAATAACTGGTTGATGTGACAACGTAATTCCAAGAAAATTAATGTGTTTGAGTGTTGTAAGTTTGGGTGGAATAAATCATTATTTCATTTACCTGCAATGCTAGGAATACAATTTTGTGCATTATAAGGTTATGAGAAGGTCCAGTTAGGCTTGAAAGTAGGCGCGAGAACTGGGGATGATGCAAATACACCAACAAATGAATAACATGCTTTTTCTAATGTAAAAACCCTATAAGACAATGTACTGTGTTTAGCCGATATACATTTTCTTTAATAACTCAGTAAATATTTATACTAGAATGACGAGAGAGGGCTTAAAACTTTCGCTTCACTACTTCCCATCTTAACATAAGCATTAACCCATTGGCTCACAACCCCGAGTATACTCGTGGCCGCCGAAAGTAGCCCAGACGTGCAACCCCGAGTATACTCAAGATAGCACTTTTTATAAAATAAAAAAAAAAAAAAAATTATTATTTTTCGTTTTTGTTTATTTGTTGTTTTAACTTGTTTTCATTTTTTGTTTGAATGTATTTTTTATGCATATGCCCATCCTTGGGAAAACTTAGTCAAATTTAGGAAAAATATGATTTTGGAAAATATGTTATATCTAGGTCAAATATAAATGTATCACTAACATTTTTTTTTATTTTCTCGTAAAAAATTAAATAACCCACAAGTACATAATAGTTGTTGGGCTGAAACATTTTTTTTTTGTTTTTTACATGTAACTCCTTTTAAAATTTATGTTTTTTATAAACTATATATATATATATATATATATATATATATATATAATATTTACCATACATAAATGCTGTATCTTCTTCTTGTAGATAATTTATTTCTCTAAAGATTAGTGCAAAAATTAAGTAAATTGAGCAATAATTGTTGCTATAGTGACAGTTTTAGTAAAAGTCTACATTCATGTAATTTTTCTTAGGAAACTGAACGGTTTGTCAGGTGGCAAATTTCAGGTAAGCCAATGGGTTAATTTTACGTCCGGTACTTTTCTGACCATTTTTGGGCCCAAAATCTTGGAATTTGAAAGAATAATCCCCAAAAAAGGGGGTTTGCCAACAAACTTGTCCAACTGATTATAGAAAGGAACATCCCTACCAAATTTGAAGTAAATCGGACAAAAAATGTGACTGCCAGAGTGCATACACACACATATATATATATAATTTTGAACGACCCCCAAAACGTGTTCAGGGGGTCATGTTAGGAACTTCTATGGTGGTCCCGGGCTTAAGTTTCACTGTTCGGGTCATGCTACTAGTTCACTTTTCCATAGGAAATTCACTAACAAGTTCGACAATTGTTAGGATTAGGAGTAAAAAAGGATTAAAACATTAAGAGTGGGTTTATTTTTTAGGTGCGAAAAATATCTACAATATAACAAAGTTAGTAGCAACAGTTTGGTCCCGGAGTTTCAACAAAGAACAGAGTTATCTTCATTTAACAAATTTCTTGTGACAACAAACATGATACTATAGTTAAAATGTTCTTACTTGTGCCCCAACTGTGATTGTCGCCCGGCGTGACAGGCTCAAAGACTGAAGAACTGTACTGTAGCGGTTGAGCGGGTGCGGAGACTGATCCTACAGTGAGTGCAGGTTGTGTGTTTGCAGGGGCGTCGCCGTACAGCATGGGCCCCGCCTCCCAAGGCACCGCCACCCCCATGATGTCCCCCGCTCCCCCCGGAGCCCCGCAGGACAGCATGGGCTACAACATCAGCATGAATGGCGGAGACTACAGCTCCCCTATGTCTGCGTCCCAGGTACGTGTGGAGTAACACAACAAACTGCCACAGTATCTGAAACCCACTGACAGACTCAAAGATAAGAGTTCCTATTAAAACGGGTCCTGAAGTGCTTGGTTTGCCGTCTGTTGGTCTGAATGTGGTTATTTTTACGAAAACATCGTATTTCAGGAAACGCTTGCGGATTGTGACGTGAAACTTGGCACATGTATTATTCTTGTTACACCTATTTGGCATTGAATTCAACGTTTCTAGCTTTTACCAAAAATTTCAAAATGGCAGCCTATAACAAACAAATTCAATGTATCTAGATATCCATAAAGATTTTATAGATCGCACAATCCAAAACTGAGTTATTGCCATTTAGTACCAAAAGCGTGCACATTTTGTGTGACCCGAAAATGAATAAATACAGACCAACAGACGGCAAACCAAGCACTTTAGGACCCATGTTAGTAGGAACTTATTCTTTTATTTTATTGAAAGAATCAGCTCCCGAAGTTTTTCCAGTGGATTTCAGATACTTCCTGCATATTCCACATAACATTCATATACAGGGTGTATCTGAAATCCACAGACAAACGTTGGGAGCTGATTCTTCTCTTGACAATTAAAGAAAAGGTTTCTGTTAACTAGCAGTGGGTCCTAAAGTGTTAGGTTTGCCGTCTGTTGGTCTGTATGTGTTCAAAATTAATCGATATGAGAAAGATATTGGCTCTTTGGATTTCCTCTCATGAAATCTAAGTTACTTTCAAATGAATCGGAAATATTGTGGAGATCTTGTAGAGATTTCATTAAACTAATTTTTTACTAGGAAGGGCTGAATGCATTTAATCTTCAAGCTTACAATCAAGGGAAATATGGACTAATGTGATGATCTGATCCGGATAGCTAAAGATCTGGACAAACCTGTACAATTATGTGACCTTTCTAGTAACGATCAGCCAATGAGCCTACAGTCAACCACTCGCAATACGCTCAACAGGAGTGTACTAAAATAAAAAGACCCTCCCAAAGGAGTGTATTAGGGTAGGTCTACAGGAAAATGCTGTAATGGTTCACAAAAAGGGTTGTACCTCGCCAGGAAGGGGAAGATAGGACCCAGGCCTACCTTACTTGTTTAAAATATTTCCCCCTAATTTTGTTGTTGTTATAAATTCCGATACATTTTCATGGAATAAATATTATTATTAATGTAATTTTTGCAGGCTACTAATACTGTCTACTATAGATGAGTATGTTACCAATACTTGATTATAATACAATTAAGGGCGATACCAAAATGTGTGGTCAGTTGAAAAGTAATGCAGCTAGGATTTTAATGATAGTGGATATTGTAAAAAACTGACTCTTAGTAAAATCTTTAGTTTTATTGCAAAATAGGCTTTAGACCAAATTAAATTATATAACTGTTAACTTGGAGCATGCCTGCAATTTCTATGATAATAGATAGGGTCACGGCAATACTGACGTTATCACTGAGGTTTTCCAGGCACTATACTAGTACAAAGTTTGTTCTCTACTTTTAGTGCATATTTTACTTAGTCCAACTTTTGGGGATAATATTGAGATCCGGATTATTTGAGTTTGAACAAACTGAGCATTACTGTTGATCAACTCAACAATGACTAGGGAAGAGTTTACATTGATTTGCCCGGATCACTGATAGAAATTAATCAAGAGGTTAAATTACCTTCTACTGTCGAGTGATCCAACATCGCTCTTGTGGGCGACCGGTTTCGACCCAGTTAGGCGGTCATTATCAGGCAAGGCGTAAAGTTTCACTCACGAAGAGGTTGTCAAAAAGTCTTCAAACACATTGAACAAAATATATACGACGAACATTAACAAAACAAAACATTTAATGGTCATACAAAAAACGTATCACGGCGCGGTAGGCACGGGGTGCAGGTCTAGTCTAGACTGATGCCGTCGCTGTGATACGGTTTTTGTATGGCCATTAAATGTTTTGTTTTGTTATGTTTGTCCGTTCGTCTGTATGTATTCTGTTCGATGTGTTTAAAGACTTTTTTACGACCTCTTCGTGAGTAAAATTTGACGCCTGGCTTGATAATGACCGCCTAGCTGGGTTGAAACCGGTCGCCCACAAGAGCGACGTTGGATCACTTGACAGTAAAAGGTAATTTAACCTCTTGATTAATGAAGAGTTTATGGTTGCAACAGAAAACTTTTGGTTAGGTTATATAAAATACACATTATGTAGCTCAATGCTAAGGATAGATGACCTTCAAACCTACCTCTTAAGTTTTTCCATTGCACCAAGTTGTACAATCCTTCTAAAAGCCAGATTGGGTGGTATATTTTATGGTAGAATTTTTTACACTTTAAATTAAACACCTAGGGGCCTAGCTTTGCCTGGAGGAAATCAATTGTTGACACTTGACCATGTGACTGTCACTTTGACAGCTCATTTGTTGTTTTTGATCAGCTGTTATGTTTATTTTGTGAAGAAATTAAACACACCGATATAACCCCTAAGTTGTTTTCAAAGTTAAAGCAGTACTCTTCCGCAGGGTTTTGAGTTCTTTTTTGCATACATACATTGCTCGTTAAGAGCATAGGATAAATAAGATAGCCGAGCTAATAAATTTTGTAGAAGGCTACATTAAAAGTTAAATTTTAGAAATAAGGGTCTAACTTGAATACAGTTACTTTATATTACCCGGTCACTTGTAGGACCATTCCTTTCTTGAGCAAAGATATTTATAAAATTGTGTAGAATAATACTGAAAATAATTAGTAGAGAAAAGCTTGTTTTTAGATTTTAGTTAATGTACATTTTAGTCTTTTAACTGGTCCATTTTGGGTTAAGAAATTTAGAAACTTGAATAGTTCTTGATTGACCACTGTTTGTATATCCTTGGTAAATAATTTCTTCCCCTGGAAAGGCCAAAAGTGGGATTGCCTGACTTATTTTATCCCTGGGAAAGATCCACAGGATGATGATGTCATAAGTAAGTACTTTAAGAGGTATTCCTTCAATTTGGTTAGTTTCTAACTGGTCAGCCTATCGGTCAAAGTGGTAAGATTACAATCTGAACATGTCAACCACGCCCTATATAAGCGGCTGTATGCTGTTGTTAAGCTATTTTGGAAATTAAATTCTGGGGCAGGACAAGCAGAACTTTGGGAAGACGATTTTTAAATCTAAATTGTATACAAGGTGTAATATTTGGTATTTTTTCTTCTTTTGTTGGGTGTGGCATACGACTGCTGTCAATGGGGGACCACTGATTTATTATTGTGCAAATCAATTTTCCTTAGTAATGTATATCTAATTATTTAAACATAATATTGTAACATATTAAAAATCAGAACGAAGGAAAACAATCTTCATTTTATTACTAAGATGTTAAAAAATACACACTGACGAGATTAAGGTTGTGGGAAAAGCAGTTGTGGGAACCAGAGATTACTGCACTTCCCCGGAATACATCACCTTATACTCTGACTCTAACGGAAGGGACAGGAAAAAGCAGTACTTACACCAGCTTGACTGATATGTTTTTTTTTACCAGTGTGAAACTTTACCGATATGAAATATGACCATTTTGAAAGCCCACCAGATTGAAGGCCTCCCTGCCAGATATTTGTTCCAGTTTGTGACGTGTTGTGTCGTGTTGCAGGCCCCCTATTCGGACGGAAGCCTGGGCTATGAGGCCATGCACCAGGTGAGCCCCTGATCCCAGGTTAATATTGCTCATATTGCTGCATGTTAACTGCTACTTGTCCTCTAGAGCATGAACTCTCACTGGTCACTTGGTCAGATAGGGTCACAGGTGTATGCGCATTTAGTTATTGTGTTTGATGTTTCAAATGAGCGTTTGTCAGTTAAAACGCGCCTGAGTAGACTTCTCCTTTTTTTAAAGAAAAATAATTCAAGCTTACGTTGAAATAGTTATTGGCATTGGTGAATAAAACATATTCTTGTTTTCTTTGAAAACCTTTCTTATATCTAATGAGTTAGACAAGTTGAAACACAAGTCTTTGTGTTCATGGCAGAAAAGTCCAATCTTAACACTTTTGTTACGAACCAACCGTTAGGATTTTTTGTAATAATAACATTGTCTTTAATTCAAACGCACAGCCTCCCACACAACGTTAATTTATCATGGAGAAGCTTTCACTTCATAAATGAATTACTTTTTGAAAGACTTGGGGAATTGAAGAGACGTGTATAGAACCTTAATGTAGGTTATAAAACAGCGCATTCCTGCCGTCTTAAAGGCTTTTGGAATCATTTTGGGTCAGACGTGAGACTGAGAGTGGGAAATGGCTACTAAAAGATGTCCAACCTCTTTTATTGACCATAACCCGTGACGTAATGAAAAGGTATCCCATTATGAGCACTGCAGTAACCACGGTTTTATGTGTTTTTGGTCAAACAGACAGTCCTTAAAGCCGGTGTGATTGGTCGTTCATGCTGGTATAAAGGTTGGCTGGGAACGACCTGTGGCCTCTTGTCTTGTAATTTTTCTTTTGATAAATTGTCATTTCTAGTACCCGTATACTATTTTGAATTTCAATGTCTGGAATTGTAGGAAGAAAATGATTCAATAATTACACAGGCTGACCAATAAAATAATTTGATAAATGGATAAACAGTTAGCGTTCATCATCTGAAACATCAACTAACCAAACTTCCTCAGAGAAATTAAAATTACCCTAAGATACATGAAACTGCCCAGAGCACTGTGCACTTGACACAAACATTAATTAATTATAATGAAACTCATTAATTATTTGATTTTTTACCAATTTCATCTGTTAATTTAACACTGCTTGGAAGGGTAGTTTTATAAATATTTTTTTATTATTGTTGTTTATTTGAAATAGTTATCAATTCTTGTATTTGATTGTCCAAATGACGTGTTATGTAGTCAATGTTTGTTCATGTGAGCACGTGATCTTTTTTGAATTTCACTCAAAACACAAAAGTGTTAATAGTAGGAATATAATTTCTGTTGATCTATTTCAGTTTGTAACATGCTTTCTTAACTTATGATGAAGTATGGAATTAGATGATTTTATTGGAACGTTAACATTACAATCACAAGCGATGCTCTGTGTTTTGTGTCCTGCACTTTAGTGGCACTATTCTGTAGTTTTGTGTGTGAGTGAAAATGTGTTTGTTTTTTTTTTGTTTTTTTTATTTTATATGTTACAACTTAATATATTGAATCTAGAACAGCACACACAAATAATTATTACCTTCTCTTGCAAATATAATTAATAATAAAAACTGTGTGGCAAGATGACTTAGCAAGCAAGAAAGAAAAGGAAAGAGAAGAAATTACCCCCCCCCCCACCACACTCCTTGGTTACTTTGTCATTGGACATTTTTTAAATTTAAGTTGTCTCTACAATTGCTTGCTATAAATAAGTACATTCAACCTGTAGTTTCTTAGCTGGTTGTGTCAAGAGCAGAAGTGTATACAGAAAAATATCATGGTGGTGGAAGTAACGTTTACTGCTCACCCCTGTCCCCACACTGCGTCAAGTAATCTCTCTAAAGTGTGATCCAAATGTAAATGCCACCAAATCATAAAATTCAAACTGATTGAAATCACTAACAACAAAATTAAAACTTAAAACTTTATAAAGCCATTTTGTCCATAATTCTCAAGGGAATATATGTTAAATAATATTGTAATATATGAGGAGTTTTCAAAAGAGAAGTTGTACGACTGACATTTTTTTAAATATCAGATGTAAGCTTTTCTAGTATTGCTATGATATGATTGTTCAATCGTCTTTTGTGATGATAGCAAAATTTGCTAGAGCAAGGTTGTTGGCTTATCCTTGAGATTTGAAATCAATTTACAACGTTGAAATGTGTTTATATTATAAACTTTTATAATGATTTAAAAGAATCTCCTAATGATTTTAGGAGACTATTTTATAAGTAACATTTTCTCTGAAATGCTTTTGCAGGTTTATAGGTATTGGACTCCAAATTATTTGTAAATAGTTGAGGTTTTTTGTTTGGTAATCCTAGAGAGATTAATATTGTAAAATCAAGTAGTGCTAGACAGTGATAGACTCCAATTCTTAATTGTCAATCATTATAGAGACTGTAGAATCTGTCAGACATTTCACAGCTTGTAGTTTGGTCAGTTTGCTTGACCTAACTCTGAAATTATATCTCCTCGAGTATTTAAATTACCCATTACATTAGATCATAGGTAAATATAGTCTTACGAATCTTAAACAATTATTTTAAATTATTAACCAGGATAGAGTTTAAACGGATATTCCCAACCGCTGGCTGTTGCTAACCTGAGGCTGTGTTGCAGAGAGGATACGTGCCGGGCGGGGGCGTGACACCCAAGTCCTCCGGCTCCCCCCCGCTGCGGGGGGAGGGGTGGAATCCCCCGCGAGAGCAGATCCCCGACTTCCAACCCCTCCACCCGGACGACAGTGGGGACTCGAGCGACCTGGACATCAAGAGACCCAAGCTCTAGAACCCCTCTCGGATCGGTCCACTTTCCACTCTTTATTGATTTATTTGCTACGCATATCACACACGGTTATTTCTGATTATCGCTTTTTAAATTGTTTTCGCCTAACGTTAAGTAATTCTTAGTTTAAGTTTTTATATCGTGATTCAGGGTGTCCACAGAGAATTGGGGAGCAAATTCGGAGTGGGAAGTTAGTTTCCGGAATCTTAAACGTGATTGTTTAGCTTTAAGGGTGATTTTATTCTTATAAGGATGATTTTGGTCTCGAAAGATGAATATGAGGGATAGGTGGGGATAGCTTGCTGTTTTAAGAGGTTACTGGTTTTTCAAGTGCTTAAATATTTTTTACTATGAGAATTTTCGTATATTTTGGGTGTTTGTCTAATCTATTGTTATTTGTATCTTTCTTTTCTATAAATATAGGCTGAACGTAAACCAAACATAAAAATAATGTAAATCTACATTTGTTGGCCATGCAGAGTTTTTTTTAGCACTGTTACCAAATAAAGGTTGTTAAATTTTAAGTACAAAAAGTTTTGTACTTAAAAGAATCCCCCCCCCCCTTAAAAGAATCTAAATCTTACCTCTAATCAGGAGGAAAAGTTAATTTAGAGTTTTTTAATATGTCTGTGGACACCCTGAAAACAAACTACAGTTATATTAGATATCAAGATTTTATTTAGCAGCCAATCTTACTTTTTTCAGTTATTTGACCGTCTGAATAGGTTTTCGTGAACCTGAATATCACATTAAATGGTTATATTGGAACTGTCAGTTTTGAAAAAATGTTGAGAACTTTGCGTCTGTTGAGATTTTACATGTGCTTACATCTCGATTTGAATGTGCTTTTCTAATTTTAATATCTCTACATCATAATTTTTATTAGTGATTTCATAAAACGTTTACGATTCGTGTTAAAATCAGTATTTGTTAGATTAACACGAGCTGACAGTTTCAAGTGTTATTTTAAGTGGTACTGGCACAATCGTGTCAGTATCGATCGCAATAGAGCTTACAATTGCAATCACCATGTATACGTACAGCATACACATCATTTCTAGTTTAAGTCTGTAGCCATTGAAGTATAGAATTGTGTTCATCGTAGGATCTTGTCCGAAATTGCTCAGTCGAGGATTTAAGCTTGTAGTTTTTAAACAAACGACAATGTTGTGCCAGAAATTTTAGTCTTCAATTTAGACTTTAGCAGAAGTTAAATCCGTACGATTCGAATATTTCAATGGCTGGTTGTTGTATTAGTTTGATATATTGTTTACTGAACTTTATATGCACTGTCTAATTGCCTTTTTACCGTACTGATTGCGTCGACGTCACTCTACGACGACGCTAGCGGTACTCGTGATTTAAACTCGGATATACCAGGATTATACGATCCACCATCGATGTATACGATTTTTTAACTATAACACATAAAACAATATAATTATTCTAATACTTATTTATTAGGTATAGCTATCGGATAATAATTATTACATTTGATGTGTGATATGTACTTGTAGGCGAGATTGTTGTGGGTCTCGCGGTGGCAACAGGCTGTCTTCAGTTGAGTATACGCATCATTCGACAATACGGCTGGCAGTTTATCGGGGGAAATCTGTGATAATAATGCAACGACGGTCTTTTGGCACAACCTACTGTCATACCGCTTTTATGAATTTTACTATTCGACTGTAGACTTCTTTTAATATTGTATATAAACTGAAAGAGCAGCCGTTATGATTTAGACGTAAACTGTCAGCTATTAACATGTAAGAGTCATGAATGGCAGCTCCTCTAGTTGGCCACCGGATTTGTTCGTTAGAGTTAACCGCGCGCTCGCATTTCATTTGAAGTAACGTGCAGCTATTAGAGAAATCTCAGTTAAGCTTTTATGCGGTTTCATTTATAGCCTTCTAACAGTATTGGTGCTACGTATCGGTTAGTTATGGTTTCGTAGCTACCGGTGCTTGAAGACACGCCTCAATGGTCGCTTTTCTGAGCCGAGTGAATGTGGTGTCTGCTTGTGGTGTGGATGAATTTTGATTCCTGTTATACATCTTGTTTAGGTGCAACCACGTGCAGAAATGCATGTCACTGTATACGGAGTATTTGACTGTATTTTCAATATTTTTTTTAATAATAAAATGTCCAGATGATATTTTTTACAATATGTGATGTGTGTAAATATAATGCGAGTCCTTTCGCTCTGTTTTATTCAGTAAGCCTTGACATAAGTTGTCAACTCTTGTTTTATTTTCTATCATTGGCAATCTGTATGTATTGTAACATTAAGACAATTTTAAGATTATAAACAATTGATGTTGAAACGTCTTGTCATTCTTTCCCTGTTCTTCTGAATTATTTTTCAACAACCATATGAAACACGATATGCCTTTAGCTTGGTGTTAATTTGTCTTTTAATCTGTATATTTGAAGAAATTATTGTATCACGGTTCACTCGGGTAAAATCATAAGGTTGTGGAAATTCAGTAGACTGACAAACTTGAAACACCGGGAAACTAATGCTTGTTACCCATTTCAAGTACTTTTTAACAAGTCAAGTAAAATTAATAAGAAAATAAGCTCTGTTTCTGATTTTACCACACTACCTGTTTTAACTATGTAATTTACACAATTGATGAATGTTATATATTTCCTCAGATAATCGGCTTGTACTTTTAACTGTCTAAACAAGCTTTATAAAACTAGACAACTTATAAGTCCACATTTGTGGGTTTGTGATACTTGTGTGAGGATCAGAGACAATTTTAAGGTTTTTAACTTTTGTTTAGTTAATTTAAAGGTAAAAAGGTTGGATGGCACGTGGTCAAGGCAAAGGAAATTGAGGATGCTAGACCCATACTAGTCATCAAAGCCTAACCACCACTGCTTCACTGATTTTTCACTCATTCATATTTTTATAAGTACCTAACTAAACTGCCGAATACAATGCAGGAAAATGTTACGAACATTTAATATGAAGCATTCTTGAACCTTTACTGCATTCCTACCTTACAGTGTCCACACAAATTTGAGAGGTTTGGACCGCTTTCCCTAAAAGCTTTTGTGTGTGTCGTTGGCATTGAAGTAAACAAAATTTAGTTTTCAATAGGGATCCTGAATTTGTCAGAGATACTTGCACGCAGACATGAAATGTACACCGGACCTAACCTCACCCTGGATGACCCAGGTTTTACTTCCAGAGAGCAAATTACCCATGTCTACGTGAATTCATTTTAGCAAATTTCCCCTATAGGGAAGAAGCTATTACGGTAGTTGGCATGGTAAGAGTTAAGCCTGAGACCATGATAAATTTTTGTTTTGAGGTCCCCAGATGCCGAAAACACTATTCGTTACAATTTATATATACAGTAAAAACTCAAACTCGACAGGGCTAGTGACCTGATACATTTATTAGTGAATTTCCTTTGGAAAGTGAACTATTAGCATGACCCGCACGGTCAAACTTAAGCCCGGGACCACCATAGAAGTTCCTAACGTGACCCCCTGAACACTTTTTGGGGGGTCGTTCAAAATTTATATATAGACATATATATATGTGCAGGCACTCTAGCAGTCACATTTTTTGTCCGATTAACTTCAAATTTGGTAGGGACGTTCCTTTCTGTAATCAGTTGGACAAGTTCGTTAGGCAAAACAATCGGAAAACTCTAAACCCTTTTTTGGGGGATTAATCTTTCAAATTTCTGGTTTTTTGGCCCAAAAAGGGTCAGAAAAGCCCCGGATGTAAAATTATTGCATGTAGAAAGATGGGAATTATTGATGCGAAAGTTTTAAGCTCTCTCTCGTCATTCTAGCATAAATATTTACCGAGTCATTAAAGAAAATGTGTTTCGACTAACTACAGTACGTTGTCTTATGGGGGGTTTACACTAGAAAAGCCTGTTATTCCTTTGTTAGAGTACTTTTATCATCCCCAGCAACTCATGCCGACTTTCAAGCCTGCCTGCACCTTCTCCTAACATTATAATGCGCAACATTTTATTCCCAGCTTTGCAGGTAAATGAAACCAGGAGCATCAGAACAGCCAAAAAATCAATGTTTTCAGATTTTAATAAAAATTGGAATACATGTATGTTTTTACACATATTTTGAGTTTTAAACATTTTTTGTGGAAATTCACTTCCCTCACGTCAGCGTGCTGCGTAAGAACTCGTTTTAGAATGTCGCCTGTGGGGTGACGTACCATCCGTCGGTGCCGAACCGCCCCAGTGCGCCAGAGAGTGTAGGCTGGGCTACTGGGTTTCCTAAGGTCATTCACCACATTGCTTTTGTTGCTCTGGGGTCTTCTATTATTTACGCACCTAAGGGTTACTTCTGGAATTTGTGTCACCTCTTTCCTTATCGCAAGGCTTTAGACTGGGATTCTCAAGTAGGTTATTCATACTTTCACTACATTGTTTTGGCCGCGCTGAGGCCCGCCATTGGTTACACAAGTAAGGGTTGCTTCCGGTGTTATTCTCCCCACTTTACACGTAATTCCCACTTTCTCAGCTTTATTATTTCAATGTCAGCTTAGTGTTTGTCGAGATACGGTTGTGGTCATTTGGTTACCAAAGAGAGTTGTTGTGAGTTATTATTTCAATGAGAGTTGTGCTCTTCAAAATATGGTGGAGAAGAAGAAGAAACAAGTGTCAGTGTCAATGGAAGTAAAGTTTACAATGTAAGCACGGTAATATGAGAATTTTAATGTCACACCCGTTTTTATTACTCAAGTTCTCTAAAACCCGACAACCTCCAAACTCGACAACCTTTAGGTCCATATTGTGGCGAGTTTGAGAGTTTCTACTGTATGTATATATATATATATATATGTGTGTGTGTGTGTGTGTTAACACGATAACTTTTGAAAAAACATCCGATTTTGATCAAATTTGGCCCAAACGTGTAAAGCAACATTCATGACTTAAGTTCGAAATCCAGAAAAATAGGACCATGGGAAGGGAAGAGGGGTTCATGGGGTTTTAAAATTTTCCAGTTTAATGTAACAGTTTTATGGGGATTTACAATTTTCTAAAAATCAGTTTTTTAAAACATTTAATTTTGGTTTTGATTATTTTATAGAGCTTAAAAAATAATAATTTAGTATTTTGAATCATTAACCTAGGTTGAGTGGTTGCGGAGAAAATCCATTAAAATCTCCCATCTTATGGGAAAAAGGTTTTTTGCTTTTCCTCAGTTTATTTTAATGTAAACCTCACATTTGCTTTAACCTATCAGTTCAGCTCTACAAAACAATCATTTTGGTGTTTAAATTGTGATTCTAGGTCCAACCGTTGCAGAGATATTCAAAGTGCTAAACACAGTACGTTGTCCAATTTTATCTTTATGGAGAATATTTAAAATTTGATATCTCGATTATTTAAGAATGAATGTTGATGAAACTTGGCATGTGGCTTGACCTTGTACTGGTATATTGATATTTGCACCAAAAAATTATGTTTTGTTGGCTTTCCCCGTATCAGCAAACCTGCATACTCACCCCTAATGTTATTCTTATGGAGAGTAAGAAATGTTTTATATCTCCCTTAATTATGAACATAAATTAATAAAACTTTGTATGCAGCTTCCGTTTAAGTTATATTGATAATTGCATAAAAACACATATTTTGTGTCCCTTGGTGCAGCATAGCTGCGTACTCAGCTTTCAATGTTATTCTTATGGATAGTAAATATTTATTTATTTACAATCATCACATTACATCTATTATACTTGACAGGTGGTCCAAGATTATTAATCTAGAATCCTTGGAGTAAGAGAAATATATCCTAACCAACAATTCACTCTCCTTCCAAGTATTCATCCAGTGAATGAAACGCCTTCTCCTATAGAAATTTGTTCAAAAATATTTAAAATTTAGAAAAAGAGTCTATATCTTTTATTGAAGCGGGTAATCTATTATAAACCTTTGTTCCCATGGAACGGGGAGATAAATGAAAGAGTTTAAGCCTATGTTGTATTGGTTTAATTAATTTTTTAAATATGGTGTTTTGGATATGACAATGTTGATCTTCCATGAATGTGTCATTAATGAAAGTTGGTATATATAAGAGCTGTACAAAGTGAGAATTTTAAACTTGATAAAAAACTCCTTACACTGTGTAATTTGAGGGACTTTGGCCATCAGTCTTACTGCTCTTTTTTGGCAAATAAAGATATTTTTAGCTTGGCTAGATGAGCCCCAAACAATTATTCCATAATTCATGATAGAAGAAAAATAGGCATGATGGACTGTAATTCATGTTTCCAAATTTGTAGTCGGGATGGGTAAAACAACAAATTCCCCGCAACAGTTGTAATAGTTGCAGTTGCGAGCAGACAACGGTTGCAAAGAACCATTGCGCTGCAACTGCTCGTACATCGTTGTAGAGCAGAACTGTGAAGTAGTACAGTTGTCCAGTTGGCAGTTGTGTTCAAAACGCTGCACGCACGACGTCGCCGCGTCCCCGTCGTTGTGATATGTCCAGTTCAGTTGCAGACAACGGTTGTACAGTTCTGTGGTGACTGTCCCGCAACACGTTGGAGCATAATTGTGATATAGTACAGTACTCGTCATTACTAAATCCTGCCGGTTGCAGTGGTGTTAGTTTAATCTAGTTAACCAAACTGTAGTAGTAGGTTACAAGTGCTTTCAACACTTTTGATTCTTCCCACTTGTTTCATGCAACTTATTCTTATTTATTCTGCACTGAACAACTGCTTGGTGGGCAGATTAATTCATAACTCTATTAATATAAAATACATCTAAATAACACAGCACTAATTTGAGTAAATACTATAGGCCTGAATGGTAATATTAAAAATATGTATTCTAGAATGACGTGGTATTGCTCATTAATTTTATGCCTCAGATTGCTTGATAAATAAATATATACAGTTGAGTCTCGATTATCCGACCTTCGGTTACCCAACATCCCGTGCTATCCGACTGTCCCTATACATAATCAAACTATCAATTTCCGCGCACCTAGGAAAAAAAATTTAAAACATTGTTTTTATAATTTTCTGACTGTCCCCGCGCACAATCAAACGATCGACTTCTGCACGCTTAGACAAAATAAAATTGTTTACATTGTTTTTATTATTTTATGTGTTATCCAACCTTTCCGCTTATCCGAACTTGCCGCGGCCGGTTTAGGTCGGATAATCGACTCTAGTGTATAATGATAAATCTTACTATTATTATGAGGCGGTGTTAATAAAACTTACTTAATGGTTAAATAATTTTAATGAAACAATATTAACCAAAAATTTTGTTGTATGACAAATAATAGGTACGGTAATTGTAATTGGTAATGGGATAACTAATTTTATCATCTACCAAATGTAAACAAAACTGTGAAAACGCGGGAAGCGTACATAAACATAAGGAATTGTGGAAAAGTATCCACTAGTTGTGAGATGTTTTGGAACTATGGTTTAGTCGACAACGACAACGCCAACAACTGTCCGAGGTAGCGTCGGCAGAGCCGCAACATTTTGCAACTGAAACTGCCAGTATCGCACAACGGTCGCAGCCCGCAACTGTCATTCGCCCGCAACCGTTTTAAAACAACGGTTGCACAAATTTTTACCCATCCCTAATTTGTAGTATCTCTAATTATTACTCGAAGAACGAATGTCGCTGAACTAAGTCGTTTTGATACATTTTCAATGTATGTTTGCCAATTTAGATGCGAGTCAATTTTAATTCCCAGATATTCAACTGAATTTGTTGAGCTAAGTGAATTTGAGTTTAAGTTTTGGGTAATATTTCTGTTCAGATTGTAAGCTGAAAATTGAATAAGCTGCGTTTTAGAAACGTTCAAGGAAAGACCATTTACAGTAAACCAGTCCTCAAGGAGAATAAGCTATATACCACATATTTGTGTATTTTTATAAAACTTGATGAGTGGCTTTATGTGGTAGTGAGAAACATTTACATGCATTTGAAATTCGCTGAGTACGCAGGTTTGCTGCGACAGGGGTATTTTAAATAAATATTGGGTCGGAAAGTAGAGGTTTCTTAGACGGTGAAATCTACGTTACTAACACAAAAACCAATATTTGTGCTCAATGATTGTAAAGCTGTTGTAGCTTTTGGTTTTAATTCATTTATGACAGTTCTAGTGAGGCATCAAAAGCAATGTTCTCCTACAACCGTGCCTAAACTGCTTCTTTACGAACTATCTAAAAACAAGCTGCAAAACAACAGTTTTCTGTTCAACGAGCGAAAGAAACAATTTTATCTCAAAAGATAAAGACCAACTTTATGCTCTTAATACATAAAAAGTAATTTCTGGAATGAGCCCCTTTGCCTTGTTTGCTCCGACCATGTGTGTAGAAACCGAAGTCCGAATTAGCCAGACATGTCCAGCTTTTTCCCGGCCACATTTGTCCAGCCCTATTAAAAATTGTACCTATATATTTTTCTTTGCTATTAAAATCTGTCTCCCTTAGACAGTATTTTATGTCGGAACATTTTGGATGTAATGTAAGCCTGTTTACCATGTTGAGCTCTGTATCTGCCCAAGTATTGAAGTACTTGGTTCGTTCAAGTTTCTGGATAAAGGAACAAATAAATACAATTTTTACAGTAACATATGTTATATTTAACAAAAGCTAAAAATACTCAAGGCTTAACTTTATGATGAAATAGTATAAAATTATTATTTAGATATAATGTACATATTTACAATAATGAGTCTAAAACATTTTCTCTAGTCTTATAAAAGCCAGTTGACGTTGGTAAGAGTACAGAATAGCGAGCTGGATGGCTGGTACTGGTAGGGTGTGACCAGTGACTAATAGATAAATTACCACCACAGCGTGGCGGCGCCTGAGGTCAGTGAGCAGAAATTAGAAGGAACAACAATACGTTCAATCAAATGAACTGTGAACAAAATTAAAATTGGCTTAATGAATTTATACAAAATATTAATCAATTTAAAGCTTGAATGGTCCAAATTATGACTGCACATTTTGTTGTATCTTGTTATTTACAGATATCACTTGATATCCTATAAAAACACTGTACCAATATAAAATCCAAAAACATTTTAGTCCAACAAAATTTAAAACTCTTTTTGAAGGATTGAATCTTAGATTATAACTACCTTAATATTCTTTAATTAACTTTGACTGAAGCAATTCTCAGGGGGGGGGGATCATTAACATTTTTGGTGGGCGTTCACAATAATTTAAATAAATATAGAACATTATAGTGTTTTTTGTTTTTTTTAATGCGATGTCCTCTTCTACGACAACAATTGTATGTAAGTAGTACAAGCTTTATTGTGTACAAGTGTAAAGCCCGCATAAATAATGTATGTATAAAGTTCAGACAAAGGTTGTTTGTTTATAGTTGAAGAAGTAAAGTCAGTTCAATACTTTTTCCTTTAAGGTAAAGGGTTTTGCATTTTTTTAAGTGAAATAAGGATACCCTTTTCAATTTGCAGTACTTTACAAAGCAGATGTGTTATATAGCAATGGTGAAGGTTAAGCAAGGCAAGACTAGAGTAATAGATGATCTCTAATTTAAAAAATCCAGGGGTATGTCAGCTACCGCAGATGAACCAACACTGGTTTCAACGGACACTTGTGTGTAAGTAATCGTGTGCATTTTAAAATAGTGGAAATACTAGCTAAATGAGGTTGGAAGTAGGTCACTATCAAAACTATCACTTGTACAAGAAATTCGGCAATCTTTCCTTTAATTGTTTGACTGAGACATTTACACTTATTAAGAGTCTTCTTCACCGGAAGTTGCCGGACGCCATCTCAAGAGCTTTGTCCTATAAGGCCAATGTTAACTTTGTGCCTCTGTTACTTTTCACCTTATCGTCACATACAATTCATTTTGGTGTCAAATTAGAGGTTTCGCCTCCCTCTAGCGAAATACAATGTCGAATTTAGATTTTGTTAACAAATTAATGAGAACATCTATAATGTTGCGGTTGAAAATGTAAAAAAATTGTATGAAACCATAATACCCAAATTAAGGAATTAAGACATTGTATTTCACTAGAGGAGACGAAACCTTCAATTTGACACCAAAATTAGGAATGTGACGATAAGGTGAGGAATAACGGAGGCAAAAAGATAATATTGGCCTTATGGAACCAAACTCCAAGATGGCGTCTGGCAACTTCCGGTAATGAAGACTCTCAAGTGGAACCCACATTGGAACCTAAAGAACAAACAACTGCAGTCTGCAGAATGACCAGACATACTTACGGTATTTACCAAAACAATTGAATATTAGGAAAACAAAGATAACAATATTTTTTCTCAAGTAAAACTTAACCTTTCAGTGCCAATTTCCAGGTAACTGGACATTGTTGGATTGTGCAACCATACATTTAGTAATAACAAATGAGTAGGGAAAAATAACAATAATAATATTTTTGAAATAATGTCTGGCCAATTGAAATCTGGAGTATAAATTTGGGACTAGAGAAATGTTTTGAAAGCTTGAATTGCTTGGTATGATTCAACATCACCCAAGTGACAGTTTGTTAAGAACTTAATCATATAAATAAGAAGATTAAATATGTAGGAGTAAAAATAAAAATATGTACATCTATTGAGTTGGTTATACTAGTGGATACACTTGCACAGATATAGAATATATATATACTTGAATAGTTATTTGTGTGTATGTGCACTTTTTAGTTTTTTCAAGACAAAGGGTTGCAAATTTGATTGTTCATGCCAGAGAACTTACACATATAAAAGAAGTGTAAGTCAACATAAAGATTCATCACTGGTATAATAGTCACAAAATTTATACCTCAAACTTGATACTTTCGGGGTGTTCGAGTAGTGATTTTTTTTTTATCGAGACGTGTAGTGCCCATTATTCATTTTCGAGCGAGTTTTTGCCATCAGCAATAGATTATTGGTAGTTTCAAATAGGTAATGGGATTTGGATAACATTTCAGATTTGATAGTCTAAACATCGTTTATGAGAAACAATACACATTTTTCACCAGTAGCCAATCTGGATTATATATTGACTAACAAATCATGGTTTGACCGTCATTTTCGGCTGATAAAACATGGTCCAGTTGCCATTGTCCAAAATAATTTGGCCAGGACGTCGCTTTAAATTATAACCAATATTAATAGTTATTTTCGGCAGTCATTATATGGTCAAGTCGTAATTCTTAGCCGATATTATGTTATACTTCATCATTTACAGTCGATATTACACAGTATGGACATTTATTTCCGGATGACATCATGTGTAGCGTCTTCAATTACGGCCAAAATTATACGATCCAGTCGTGACTTACACACGTTCAGTTGTTTTTCATGACTGCTTCATGTTTCTCATCATATTCAGCTAATTTTACGATTGCGATCATCTTTTGTGACCGTGACTACGTGATTTGTCAGGGAGCGATCGTCTGGAGATCAGCGGGAAATAATCGCTCAAACTTTCAAGTTCTTTTTAAAACTTCCGAGTACTCGCATCCCCACACTTTCTTTCTAACCTGATCAACCAACTCAACTGATTGTGAAAGGACAATACGACCAAAACATTATCAAGTGTTATCAGTACATTTATCAACAGGAAAGTGTCATCACTGGCACAATAGTCACATAAATGTAGGTACACTTCTTCTCAATGGTTAAGTTCTCCGACACTTATATCCCTTTTACCGAGTTTTCCCTATAGGGAAGAAGCTATTATTTAATTGTTCTATATGATGGCCTAGGTCCAACCTAACCTAAAGTCAAATTTAATTGTTTCTAAGGGTTTATGAATATTAGATGGAAAGGTAATAATATAAGGGTTTCCAAATTTTGAAAAAATAACTAAAAATGCATATATTTTTTTATAATCTGTGCTAAACATTTGTAACATACCTCACGAGTAAGGGTTTACAATAAGGAACATTTAGAAAGAAACTAGATCTGATTTAAGATATATTATTTTTAAACGTATTGTTTCATCCTGGACTAAGGCTACATGACTCCAAATATTAAGCTCCAGAAGAATAATTACATAATAAATCATACATCCAGAAACCGATATCTTCATAAATCAAAACCAAAGCTAAATAAAAACAAGAAAATTGTTTACAAATTGAAAAAAAGTATCAAAACTCAAAGTCTTCGTTGTTTGACTTTGATTCTTTTTATCAATAGTTGTTCACATATATATGAAATAAAATATTCAACTACGGATGGATTTAAAACATTAGCCTATATAAATAGTTAAAAATATCATTCTTTTCAATCAAGTTTAAAAATCAGAGATCAGTTTGAAGAAATATCAAGCCATTCATAAATACATAAATAAGGTAATGACTTGTATACTTAAACTACGGGACACAGATTAAATCCATTCTGTATTCGATTGTTAAGGGGCTCTCAATGAGAGATTATATCCCTGAATACCATTTGTTACATTCAAAGCACAGGCATTCACTACTGAGCTGAGCCTTCTTCACTTTGTTTCAGCCGGCGTTATCAGCAGTTTTTCCTTCTTGGTTTGGTTTAACGCCAGGAAAAAGCTGAAATAAAAGAGTTATTACAAATTTAATATATTTTAAAACTATTTTTGATTTCCTAAGGGAGATCGACAGAGGTGAATGTTCAGTTCTACTCTGTGGAAATGACTTGCTGACCCGGTAGGAAACAAGGGAGTCAAGGGAAAGCTACCGCCACTACAACTATCAAAGTGACTAAGTTGTGTTATATTGCAAGATTTTATCACACCAGATTGTTACACACTTCAGTGGAACCTCTGAGAACCAAACTAATTGTGTTTGGGACCTGTCACCAATTGATTGGTGACCTGGATTATCTGGGGTGTACAGTAAAATACACCAAAAATACCTCCATATAGCAGTACTTGAAATATGCCCAGGTGGGAAGTGCTTTCACTGACACAGCACCCAGGTGGGAAGTGCTTTCACTGACACAGCACCCAGGTGGGAAGTGCTTTCACTGACACAGCACCCAGGTGGGAAGTGCTTTCACTGACACAGCACCCAGGTGGGAAGTGCTTTCACTGACACAGCACCCAGGTGGGAAGTGCTTTCACTGACACAGCACCCAGGTGGGAAGTGCTTTCACTGACACAGCACCCAGGTGGGAAGTGCTTTCACTGACACAGCACCCAGGTGGGAAGTGCTTTCACTGACACAGCACCCAGGTGGGAAGTGCTTTCACTGACACAGCATTCACAAACAGACTCTGAACATCTGAATATCATAACGTTTAATACTGCGGTGTAAGTTAAGGTAATAATAAAAGGAAATTCTTAACCCATTAAGGCAATATTATTATATTCACAATAGCCTATAATGGGATTTGATTGGTGCTGCATTCTAGTAGCAAAATCTGTAAATAATGCCAGCGGGTGACTACGGTTCTCTCCGCTCGGGGCGTGGACTGACTGAAAAACATAAATAACGACACTGAGTCATGTTAGCTGGGTTGGCTATGTCATGGAAACACCTTGGCCAGGTGTTGATACGATGTTCGTGGGTTCAATTCCCAAGCACGACCAAAACTGCAACTCTCAATGAGTTAACTGGTCTGTGGCAACGTTGGTGGGAGGGCCCAAGTAAAATAAACAGTGGCAGGCTTGCTTGGAAGTTGACGGGATCGGTTAATTATTTGTGAGTTGCACATGGTCAACATTGATTTTGCTACTTTTTACTTATGTCTACTGTGTGTGTGCCAATGTGACTCTTAAAACTGAATGAAAATAACATTTTCATGAAAATAAACTATTAATCAATTTAAAAACACAAATTTCTACTCCAATTCACTAGTTTAAAAAATTACAAGTAAGGAACGAGACCAGCTCTTATGTTAAGGGTTTTTAAGATTTTAAGTATTCTGGATCATATTCGAGATTTACCAAATTCCCTGTAATACAAAATTTACTTTTACAATTTTAAGTAATTATTTAAATTTTTGTATTTTATTTGAGGTTAGGTGGAAGAAAAGTAAAGGCTATCCCTGGCTCCATGACAAAATCATTTATTATTCTTGACAAAAATCATGTCAAAATTAAACTAAAAAATGTTTTGCTCTGGATACAAATCACACAGGTACTCACATGGGCCACCCTGAGCCACCACTGGGTTGGCAGTATCGTCTGCACCTGTCGTCCCACGCTGCTCAGGTCACTGCCGTCGCCAATAGAGTGGTATGGTAGACTCAGCAGCTCCGCGACGGTCGGCCGCAGCTTCGGCTCCCGATGGAAGCACGACCGCAACGCCTTCACTAGCACCGCTGGCGCGCCCACGTCTGGGAACTCGATGCAGTGGTTCGGGTCCGCAATGGCCGTCAACTTTCCCCACGTGTTGGTTATGTGGGAGAACGGAGTTTTGCCATACACCAGGTTGTACAAGATGCACCCCAGCGACCAAACATCAGACTTATATGTGATCTGTTAAACACCAATTGAGATTAGTGGGCGGAGGACCAACCAGCAGACAAAACTGTTTTAATGTATTTACAATAAACTATCTTGTCATTTAACTGACTAAGTAAGCCTGATTAATTTTGTTTCTACCCTTCTTGGATTAAGAGATCCTTCACACTGAGAACATCCTTCATTCTTAATGTAGAAAGGGCAATCAACATTTTGTTCATCTTTCACTTGTCAAATATTCAGCAACACGAAGAGAAGTCAAGCAGCCAATTCGTATAGAGGGGCATCTTGATATCATCCTAGTTGACAAAAGTTCTACGTTCAGCGCGCTCTAGTCCAGTGTTTATTCACATTTTTAGCCTTTTTTTGCCAGGGAGGGGGTTGCGTAAATCTGGGTCAACTTTTATAGGTTTAGACCTGTTATGAATAAACCAAGCGGAGGCTGCCCTGAGACATTACTTTTAAATATTTATACAAATCTAATCACAAGTGGTGTTTATATCCAAATAAATTTGGCTGATTAATACAACGATAAAGAACAAGTGAATCCAGTTGATTGAATTCAAGCAAATATGTTTTTCTTTTTGGGATTATCCAACTCATATTCAATGCTATTAGTGATTGTGATTCCATTCCAGAAGTTAGCTTATACAGCTGTTCTTGCTTCTGTACTTTGTACAGAATCACACCTGCTGTTTAGCATTCAATTAAATTGATTTCTATTCTTGTATTCTTCCATAAGATTAGCCTAAGGAAACTCTGGAAGTAGATGTTTTCTAAAGCCCCAAAAGCACATTTAGCAGAAGCATATATATCAAGGGCTTAAAAATAACACACCACCTTGACCTCGCTGGTCATGTCCCCCTGCAACGAGGCTGTGCCCATAGATCAAAACAACAACCAAAACGCCATGTAACACAACAACCAACATTTACCTTGAACCCTTTGCCGGACGCGCTAGTGTTCTTGATGGCCTCGGGACTCATGTAGTTCCACGTGCCGGTCGTCACCTCCTTGACCACGCTGGTCATGTCTCCCTGCGACGAGGCGATGCCGAAGTCTATCAGCTTCAGTCGGCCCGACACCAGCAGGAAGTTGGCCGGCTTCAGGTCACTGTGGATGATGCCTGAAAACATCACCTGCTTGTTATTTGTACATACTGCACGTTTTTAGTTTAAATGCTATGAATATCAGAAAACCCTTTCAAATCATATCAGAATCCCGACCCAGAGTAATTTACTTTCAAACACTTTATATTAATCTCAACCGATTGGCCTGTTAATTTTGATTCTATTCACGATAATCTACAACGGGTTCCACGGACTCATGGATTGGTGCTGAACTCCAGCAGCGAAGTTTATATTTAATGACCTGCAGGCAGCTACGGGTTCTATCCGCTAGGGGCACGAACTGCCTATTAACCTATATAACGCCTCTGAACCACCAGTCGTCTGGCCGTGTGGTCTAAATCGTAGAAACACCTTAGCCAGGTGTTCTTACAAGGTTCACTGGTCCGATTCCCACAAACGACCAAAACTGACCAGTCGTGCAACTCTCAATGAGTTAACCGATTGGTGGCAACGTTGGTAGGAGGGTCCAAGGAAAATAAACGGTGGCAGGCTTGCTTGGAAGTTGATGCCGAGATTGGTTAACTCTTTGTGAGTTGCACATGGTCAACACTAATTTTGCAACTTTTTATTTATTTGTGTGTGCTACTACAACTCTTTAATCTGAAAGAGAACAATAGTTTAATTAAAATACGCCATTAGCCCATTAAAAAACAATTTTCTATTTTAATTCATAAGTTTCCAAACTGACAAGTTAGGAACGGAACCAGCTCGTAAGTCTAGGCCAATTGATTTAAAGAACAAGTTTTTTTCTACTTTACTGAAAATACTCGATTAGAAGCAAGATTTCTGCTTATTTCCTTTGTGTTTTAGGGGAGCTTGAATCAATAAGGCCCCAACCATGATACTGGCTACTCTGACGTCGCTGACTATCGTCTGGGTTTGTAAAACACTTAACACTGTCACAACAGAAGTGGACAGAAATGCGTTATGCTGCTCTATTGCCTCTCACCGCCAAACCCTGACACAAAATTATCTCCCGCTCTGATAATTCCTTATGTTCTGCAAATTTATCTCATTCCAGATTACCCAGATATCAGTTACGTTCATAACATCGTCCTTGTCACACGTCACCTTGGTCGTGGATGTCTTTGACCGCCTGCAGCATCTCTGTCCAGTAGTAGATGATCATGGACATGGAGATCTTCTTGGTCTTGGAGATGTCCCGGATGAGATGTGACAGGTCCGTGTCCCCCTTCTCCATCACCACATACAGCATCTTGCACTCCTGCACGTACTCACTGAAACGTACACACTTTTCTGTTAAATCATTCTATAAATCAATTTATACATTAACTGATTGAAATTTTCCTTTTATATCATAGTAACGGAGAGACCAAGCCACACTCGGTGATTCTTGATTCTCAACGGTGTTCTCATTATTGTGGACGGAGTCGTAGTCGTTATTTAACGTTTTCTTTACCTTCACGTTCACGTCCAACCCTGTTTGACGAATGAAATCTGTCAGCATTTGCTGACTGGTTCCAAAATCCAAACCCAAGATCCTGAGATCTTGCTCAAAACCAAGATCTCAACCTATCTGAGCATTGAGACCGTCACACATACCGTCTCAGATGTGTACAATCCAAGTTCGTGTGTGGTTTTCAGATTCAAAATTTGATTGAGCCTGGGCTGGACTAAATACTAACCTGCCATCTTTCAGATCATGGAGTGTGCTCAGTTTTTTCGACTTTGTTTAGTCTCTTCAGTCGTAGATAGGTCCGAAGACCACTATGAGACAACAGTAAATGTGATCTTGCATGCAACATGAGACTATTCATATAATATACCTCAGTAATCATTTTCAAGTATTCAATTCTTAAAATGTGAATGTTTCTCAATTTTAAACGTCTACAAGAGGTAGCTGAACTTGAATTCCAGATTTCAGGAACCAGTCAGCAAACGACGACAGATTTCAGTCTTCAAACAGGGTTGGGACATGAAGGTAAAGAAAACGTTAAATGATTCTTGATTTGTTTCATGGGTGAAAAAGATGTCACTCTATATGCAATCTTTATTTATGGGTGAAAAATATGTCACTCTATATGCAATCTTTATTTATGGGTGAAAAAGATGTTACTCTATACGCAATCTTTATTTATGGGTGAAAAAGATGTCACTCTATATGCAATCTTTATTTATGGGTGAAAAATATGTCACTCTATATGCAATCTTTATTTATGGGTGAAAAAGATGTCACTCTATATGCAATCTTTATTTATGGGTGAAAAAGATGTCACTCTATATGCAATCTTTATTTAATGATTCAAGTCACAAATTTTTAAGAAATCATTTGTTGATACTTTACCTTGTGTAAGTGATACTTTTACAGTTCAATGGTTAATTTATTCACAGCTGTTATGATTTGTTCGTTTTGATTTAAACTCCAAAAGCCTAATATTAAAACGTCCAATTTTCAAATGAGATTTTTAACAAAATATGAATTTTCCTGGGGTTAAGGTTTTTATCAATCCATTTTTTAGGTACCAAAGTCCCTAATTCCAAAGTTTTTACAAAATCGTACCAATGGTTCTGAGATAATTTTTGCAGACAGGCATTGCTCGTATTAGAGTATAGGTTAAATAAGAAATCTGTTGTAACATCATAGAGAAAAATTAACAGATAACCCATAAATGGTTAACAAAAAAGATATGAAGAAATGTTCAAAAATCAAATGATACTCACTAGTCGAACATGCGTATGACGCTGGTGCATCCTTGCAGCCTGGAGAGCAAGTCTATCTCGTTGAGGTACCCGTCCGCAATGGTCTTGTCCACCATGGACAGATCCACGCACTTGACGGCCAGCAGCTTGGAGGTGCCGGAGTCCAGCACCTGCCACACCCACAACATTTAAACACCAACTTCCCCTACAATATTCAGTTATTTTTTATTTCATTCCAACTCTAATGCCACATTGATAAATATTTCAAAACATCAAAATAATACAAGTAAATACAAATTTCCTACATAACTATAGCAGTTTGGATTGACAAAATATTTGAACAGAAGAGATCCGTTACCATCGCTCTTCCGTTATTGGTCAGCTTGTAAATTATGTCTCCAAGTCCTATCCCAAAACCAAATCAAATCAAAATATTTATTGTCACAAAACATTACACCAGTTGTAGCGCAGCTACTGTAACAGGTAACAAATGTCTTATGATAAAACTAAAAATGTTATGTGCATACAATTTACATGAATGTAATTGCCAATGCTTAACATATACAGATACAATCATAAATCTATGGAAAGTAATCATTAATGTGTCTCGTGCCTCGAGGGAGGTGATACAAATTCCTTGACTGTGTAATATGATTTTTCCATGAGGAAGTTATTTGCCATTTGTTTTGATTTTTTAAAGCTGGGCTCATTTCTTATAGATGGAGGAAAATTGCTAAAGATTTTCGAGCAGGTGTAGAAAGAAGATTCCTCAAAGAAAGAAGTTCTATGGATTGGATATTGTATCAAACCTGAATTTCTGGTAAAATGACCATGATTATAATTTCTGGTGAAGAATCTATTTGGATTGGATCTGACAAATAAAAAACACTGTAAAATAAACATGGACGGAAGTGGTAGAATTTTCTGTCTTTGAAAGTGATGTTTGCAGTGTTCTTGAGGTCCTAAACCTAAAATAGTCTGATGGCTCGTTTTTGGGCTAAAATAACACTAGCAGCGCCACCTGAGTTGTCCCAAAATATTAAACCATAAGAAATCAGAGAATTTAAGTATGCAAAATGGACTTGTAATAGAGCATAATAAGCTTTACTTAGTTTCGGCAAAATATAATTGATCAACTATAATTGATCAACAATTGGTCAAGGAGGAGTCAAGCTCTAGGCCAAGAAACATTGAGAGGTGACTAAATTTAATGTGGCTGGTAAATAAGAGGAATCACCTTGAGCTGTATTAATATGGTTTAGATGAAAATTTATGAAATGGATCTTATCAGAGTTTAGGTTTAAACCATTCATGCATTACTTGAAAATTATCCATTAGGAATTTAGAAAGATCGTATTTATTGGCTCTAGAGGCAACTACAGAAGTGTCATCTGCAAACATTTGAATTCTTACACCTGAAGCAATCTCTGGTAGGTCGTTACAATAAATCAAAAATAATAATGGGCCCAATACGGAACCTTGGGGAACCCCGGAAGTTACTCTTTTGAAACAACTGGAAAAGCAGCTATCTCTAACAACCTTTTGCTGTCGGCCTTTCAAAAATAAATCCAACCAACTCAAAGCACGTCCATCAACACCATAGAATCTGAGTTTTTCTCTCAGAAGATCAAAGTTCACACAATCGAAAGCCTTGGACAGGTCACAAAAAGCACTAACTGCAAAATAACCAAGGCCCCCGACACACCATCCACAAGCTCAAAGATCGCATCAGCCGTACTTTTTCCCTGTCGAAAACCAAACTGGAAAGGAGAAAGAATATTATTGAATTCTAAATATTCACAAAGTCTCTTGAATATAACTTTCTCAAAAACCTTTGAAAAGGTTGATAGCAATGAAATTGGTCTGAAGTTGTCAATGGAATGTATGTTTTTCTTTTTAGGAACAGGTTTTACAATTGAAAATTTTAGGAGGTCTGGAAATGTTCCGCTCTGAAGAGAAATGTTGATGAGGTGTGCTAAGGGCTTGGAAATTATGCACATCTCTTTAAAAGAAAATGAGAAACCTCATTCCAGCCAGATGACTTTTTTGGTTGCAGGGAATTTATAATGTCAACAATTTATTTTTCTGTGGTGGGATCAAACCTAATCAGCTTACTTTCGGGTCTAATGTTACAAGGCATGAGATTTAAGGCATTACTTATATCTGCTTGTATATCTAACATGTTACAAATTTCACAAAATAAAGAATTTAAGGTATTTGCTATATCAGTTTCACCAATAATAACAGTATCATTGTGTATGATCTTATCAATTGAGGTTTTTTTCGGTTCTCTACCACTTTCCCTAACAATGACTTCCCAGACCGCTTTAACTTTATTTGCAGATTTCTCGATATAAGTTAACGCCTATAACTAATAAATTTTGCAGTTTTAACACACTTCTTGAAAATAAACTTGGCTACAAAATGAGGGTTCTTATACCACTTTAACATGTTGTGTAATTCTCGTTTTTTCTTACTAAAATTTGAATACACTTGTTATTCAGTTTTTTGGACCTTTACTTCTATGAGCATTTTTGCTCATTTTAAGTGGAAAAGCTGCAAAAAAATATGTCCAATGCTTTCAATAAATGATTTATTATAACTTATATTAATATAATACCATTACAAACAACATCACACCACGGTACATTTTGCAACTGAATGAGAAAATCATCAATGTTGTCATCAGTAAAACTACGTCTAAGGCTAGAGGAGATTTCTGGATTAAGACATTACTAGAAAAAGTCAAAATATTACCTTGATGGTCAGTGAGACCAGTTTCAACTGTATTGCATGAATTCGGTAAAAAATTAGTGAAGATGTTGTCTATACAACTTTTACTTCTAGGTGTGATGCTAGTTGGGGTGTTAAAATTAGCTCTTAACCCTTTGCGCTCGGATAGGTTCTTTGGAAATGGTCCCCTGGGGTCGTCTGTCCACACTCTGTGGCCGCAGCCATTTTCCCGCCAGCCAGGATTTTTTTCTGTCACACGTATACTCAGCGCTCGCATGTCCACACCCAGTGGACAGAGTTAAATGGCGCATGCGATCGCGAACGCTCGCATGTCCACTGTGTGTGGACAGTGACAATGCAGACTTTTCCAGCATTTAATATTCTTTCTACCGTATTGTGCTGAAATCTGACGGTGGATTTCGAAACTAGATCAATCCCAGAATGCAACGGGCATAAATGTCGGCTGTTGCATTCTAATGTAAACAGTAAACAACAACAGTTAGTCAAGCGCTTTTGTCTTACGCTGTGTAGTCTTCGGCTTATATGCCTGATAATTATTATTATACGTAATATTTCAAGTTTTATTATATTTTAATATGGAGGGAACATTACGTTCCGACAAAATTCGTAACGAGCTTGAAGGTGAAAGTGAGTGTGGCAGTGATTCGGACCATGAAAGTGACATCGACATCTTGTTCTATTTATGTTATTAGCAGTTTTTTAAAATTATTTCTTAAATATAATTAACAATTAGTAAATTGTGATTTTCGATGGTAAATAAATAAGTTTCAAAGTATACAACAAGTTTTCCTTAGACCTTGAATGTACGCTTCAACTTGACGTTTCAGTCTAGAGTAAAGAAAATAATTCCGAGCTGGCAGAAGCAGACGACCGGCAATGGCTGCCGAGCTGGCGACGAAACCTAGTGCGGCCACTGAGTGTGGACATGCGAGCTCTGGGCCCTGAGCGTCGGACAATAATTCCCAGCTGTCGCAGACTCCATACTGTCCACTGAGTGTGGACATACGAGCGCAAAGGGTTGAATTAAATAGGCCTACTTTCCCTGGTGACTCTGTAAATAATAGACATCTGATCGAATAAAACTTTCTCCACAAGAGTAACATGGAACTATTAAAGGCCAAGGGGAAAAGCTTGAAGGATGTAATGATAATTTAGATACGAGATGACATCCAATGATCATAAAAGAAAACACGAAAATTGGCTGGTTGGAACGGCCTTTGCAGACGTCCTGTCTAGCTGTAGGAAACTTAGAAAACTTAGCACGTCCGAAATTGTAATCAATTATTTAAAATAGCCTACTTAACATCAATATTATGTTGAAAATAAATTGTCACTAGCACAAAAGGGATGAAACTGGTTCGCAAGTTTTTGTTTAGAAAATAGATATTACAAACATTTAGTTCTCACCTGATATACTTCGCTGGATCCTCCCTTGCCGAGCATGCTCAAGATTCCGTATGATTTCCCATTCACTGACAATTCCGTGTCAGCTCTTGACGGCATCCCTCTGGCAGCTGACATCTTAAACTGGCTCGGTCTCTTCATCGCAGGAAGGGTTGGTTTGCTGCCACCCGGCAGCGGGATTTCCGGTTTCAAATGTGGAAAGTCTCCAGCACTGTTACGATCCGGGGGTTGCTGGGGAGCGAGGTACGTTTTCTGATTGAGGAGAGAGGGTTGGATATTTTCCTGCGGTCTAGTGTACAACGCGGAATCTCTTTGGTCAATCATCACTGGCTTGGTTACAACGTTAGGTTGTTGGACTGACAACTGGTTCAAGTTCCTCTCCCCTGGATCAAGTTGAGCTGGATGTCTTGGCTCATGTCTCACTCCGCAGTACAGACTGTTTAACGACTCGCTACTTCTTTGGATCTGATTACTTGACAGGAGCTTTTGCTGGTTATTGACCAACGGATTGATTAAATCTGCAGGTTTTATGTCCGATTTAAATTGGTTAGAAGGGTATATTTCATTTGTAGAACTTAAAGAAACATTTTTATTTTTGAATTGATTCACATCTGGAATCACATATGACTTTGAAACAATTCCTAGTTTTTCATCTACGTTTTGAGCTAGTGAATTGATTTCATTTTTCATTGTATGTTGAAGATGATTATTTTGTTCCTGTTTTAAAATTTGTTGGCCATTATTTACCAAATTTCTAAAATCTAGAACACTATTAGCTGAAGGGGGAGACAATTTGGGAGGATCTGAAGAAACGACACTCGATTGAACAGAGGGGGATGAGGATTTTTGGTTAGTATTGTGGTGAAGTTGAGGTTGAAATACAGACTGAACTTGATTGTTCGTATCTGGCAAGGGAGAAGGGCTTGGATCCTTATATGTAAAGTTAATCGAAAGGCTAGGAGGTGAGTATTTTTTCATATCGTTATTTAATGCAGATTTATACTGGGACGAAGAATGAACTTCTTTTCCAGTGACTTCAATACCACGATTTTCACTGGATGTTATCTGTGTCTTTTTGGGAGCCTGAGAAAACATTTGAGATTTCTGGAAAGGTGCCTGAGGTTGAACATCAAACATTCTCTCAACTACAGTGCCTACAGAATGAGCACTGACATCATCATCAGGGAATTCTGTTTTATTATTTTTATTCTTTGGAACCAGAAACCTCGGGAGGAAACCATTTAGAGTATCTGTGTTAGTCTTGTGTGTAGTCGAGTCATCAGCTTTCACAATAGATTCTATCATTGAGTCTTTCAACTGACGATTCAATGAGCCAGAAGAATCGCCATCAAGATGGTCATTTCCGCTCATTAAACTTCTACTAAATAAAGTTCTGCTAGCAGTACTTTCAGCGGAACTTAAATCTAGAGGCATATTGGTAGAATCATCATCTCTTTTATTTTCATCTTTTCTTTCAGCACTAAAAGGGACAAATAAGCTAGATTTTGCAGATTCATCGGTTTTTAAGTCATTTGGATCTTGTATACTCACAACTTTATTTGTTTCAGGAATACTGACTGGTAAAGCCGGGAAAGGAATTGCATCGCAAATTCTTTTTAATTGATTCCATGCAGGAGGGTCAAGATCATTATTTTTCACATTTTCAGTCTTTGTTTTCCCAGTGTTTTCTTTTTCTTCTTTTGGTCGGCTAAAAAAGTCTAACTGTGAGAAAGGATTTTCTGGCTTAAGAAGCTGATTAAGTTCTCTCAAAGGATTATTGTTCCTCTGATTTTCTACCGGAACCTCTTTTGTCTTAAAAGGTGTAGTACTGAATGGAAGGTTTCGTTTGCAGCTAGAATTTTGAACCGAGTCATTTTTTAAGTTAAATAAGAAGTTGGACTGAGAAGGTAAAGAACCAAGACCTGAACAGCTTCCATGTACATTTGTTGATTTTCCTCCTGGTGTGAAGGGGTGAGCTGATGAGTCTCTCTGAAGCCAACTGACACCTGGAGTTTTAGGCGCTTGAGAATTTGATTGTAAGAAATGAGTGTTCGGTTTCAAATCAGAATTCCCACTGCTATCATCATCTGGTTTCTTAGTTTCATCTTTATTACCTGATTGGCGCATGAATCTGCTTCTTCCAAGGCGGCTAAAAAATAAACAAAAACATTTGTCTGTAGGCTACATTTCTAAGAAGTCGGTTTTTTCAGGTTTTAACCCTTTGCGATCGGAGGGCCAGCAGGAGTGGCCACAACGCAGTCGGCAGCCAGTCGGAATTCTTTCCGTACTAACTTGGTTCCGACGGTCGGACGGCCAGCTGTACTGGCCACGTCCCACTACGCGTCACCTCGGCATTTATCATGGCGGCTTGCTCCCCGCAGCTCAGAATTATTTTCACTGAAAACCTTCAATGTTAGCATAGAGGATTTAAATTTTAATAAAACGTCTCTCAATTCGTCTTATCTTTAACGATCGTTCATTATTACTTAGTTAAATATATGGGGGGAAAAAACATAACCCCATTCTTACTAATAAATGTTTATACGGGATAAAACAATTTTATTGTAGGCCTAATTATAATATAAGTGTAGGCCTATACGTAAACGTACAAGTGTTCTTATAATCATGTACATTAAAAATTAAAACTAAATTAAAAATACAAATAAACACAAATCTCTCGAGAAAATCACCAAAACACAGTTAAAATCACATAAAACTGAACCAAAACAATGATGATTATGACAGCACTTGTGCCAGAACAACAGGTGTTTATTTTAGTTGTTTACACCACAATTCTTACGATATAATGTTGCAAGCTGTCTGATCGTTTAGTTTAACAATTCCTCACTAGGTTGCAGCACTCTACAGGCATTATACCACAGTTGGAATATTACAAACGAAAACATTGTTGTCGGCCAGTCCTGCTGGACGCCCGAGCGTTCGTTGGATTTCATGTTGGCCAGCACCGCTGGCCGTCCGATCGCAAAGGACAACTGCTGTGGAAAAAAATCCGACTTCCGCGCGCTAATGGCGGCGGCCAGTAGAGCCGGCCGCGCGACCGCTGAGGAATAGCGGCAAATATGCATTCCGATCGCAAAGGGTTAAATTCTAATTCTAACATGCTCCTGTCCTCTGCTTCTACCGTAAGACCAATGTTAACTTTCAAAGTCCGTCCCTCAAAAAATACCTAGCAATTTCACTGAGCAGAATGTTGACATCACAAATAAGTCTACCTATTAACAAATTGTAAATATTGAATACTTAGGATTTTTTTAAGATTATTATTTCCGATATCAAAATGTTTACTCACTGAAATCGCTAGTTTTTTATATTCTTTGAAATAAGCCAAAATTTAACAAAATTGGATAATCAGTTGAGGAAGGATGGACTTTGAAAATTAACATTGGCCTTTTTTTATTTTTTCTGGAAGAAACACAAAAGTTTTGTGACTGGAGGTCAAATTACAACGGAATTAACAGAATTAGATAGACTAAAACTTAGTCTGATGATAAAAAGTTTGTTACAACGGATAGCACAATTTGGTAGTTGGGTGTAAAATTAATTTAATTAGGTACAGATAAAACCTGAACAATCCAGATATGCAGTGGTGTTTTCAATATTTTAAAATTTACAGGGTTTCTGAAGTATTTTGTTACATGCAAGACATTGCCAAACACGAAAACGCAAGAAACAAACAACAATGTAATCTCGACCGAGAGAATAAGCCAGGCAACCGGCGCAGTCACGTGACAGCCCGACCAACAAAACTCCTGGAAACCGCGAAATCGCCCCATTCCTCGTAACTTGACCGCGTGCTTCACTTCGTTCTTCAAAATTAAATCGCTACTTTAAACTCTCTCAAAATTCGTCGATTTGTTTGCGGGTGCACCCCACCAACGTAATTCTATTTCGCGAATTATTAACGGGAAAGTATAAACGCGCGATTTGAATTAAATTCAATTCGGTAACTTTAAACAAATTTTGTGAGCACATTTCTTTTCAAAATTCAGGTCGAGTCAGGCAAAAGTTGGACAAAGGTAACAATTAAAGGGGATTAGTAATTTATTTGAAGTGCAAAATCATTTATCGTTATTTAGTTTATGGTGTGTTATTATTGTACTTCAAATGTTTACGTAAGTAACTAGATTTAATATTGTAATTTTAGTACTTGGTCACAGTTTCTATAACATTGTAGTATATCATTGTTGACGGATATTGTATTTAAATCTTATTTGTTATATTGTTAATTCTCATATCTTTATTCACTGTTAATTCTTGAAATTTTATTGTTATATTTTTAAAACACTGTGAAATAATCTGGTGTGAACTCATCCCTTAGGAATCATATTGAAACATACAGGAAATTCAGTATTTAAAATTAAAATTGCTTAAATTGAGTATATTGTAAAGAATTATTGTAAGAGCTGTAAATCGTGCCAGTAAATTAAATCAAATCTGAATATCAAAGGATTCATGAGTTTGGTTGATTTTACAAAATAAATAATATGCACAAATAAGCAGATAATAGGACACTCTTATGTCATCCTCGATCTAGTCAATGCTGTGAGTACATCAAATGGATTAGTGGCAATTGTTGAAGGCTAGAGTACTGGAGGTTAGGTGGAGATAGTGTACATTATATTAAATTCCCAGGAACTCGCTTGCGGCAGTGCCACGTGCCAGTAAATATTATTCTATACCCTGTTATGTCCATATCTCACTGCTGACTCACATTGTGTAATTTACTAAAGTGCAATTAAACTCTTCAATAATAAGTAAATAGTAAGGCCTTAAAATCCGCCAAACGACTGAATAACCTAACTTAAAGTAATTATAATTCAAGATCACCCTTTATGGCTCTTTGTTCCTCCAAAGGACATGTGACAAACTTATACTTAATAAACTGATTTCCTTCAACTATTGTTCTCATTGAAAGCAACCCACACATATTCAGAGATCCACGAAGGTTTCCCGGGCCCAGCAGCCTTCCACATCTCTGTATTAGATTTTAAGTAAGTGAGTTAATTAAGATAAAGAGTTACATTTTAGTAGTTGTCAGCTAAAGAGGAAATATACAAGGTATTTTTTCATAACAATTTGCAGATTTGATGGAATTTAAACTAATCAACTTTCAAATAATGTTAACTGTCAAATGGCAACTTACAATTATTTAAAGAGTAAAAACATGTTACATTTATCTATGAGGTACACCATTAAAATTCATTAAGTATATCTGTTAAGAATCTTGGTGGTGAAGAGGTTTTCTACATATATTTTTCATGGTTTCCAAAAATGGTAAAAACCCTAAACTTGATAGTGGGATCTGTGATTATGTAACTTACCTCTTTGTTTTACCAGTGTATGTAAATCTTGAGTAAGAAGGATATGAATAAGATAATGTCTCTGAATCTTCTTCATCCTCTTGTTCCTGGTTGTTCCGTGCATCAAAGTCTTCAAACATGTTTGTCCCTCTGTTGACAAGAAAAAGAATATTTAGAAATAGACAGATAAAGGAACCTAGACAGAAAAATAAAAATAAAACATTATTGAATCAAGGTAGAGTATTTTGATTTAATTGTTCTTTGTCTAGCTAAGAAATATCAGGCCTTCAGGCAGTATAGGCTTCACACTAGAAGTAAATTAAGCAACCTCGATGGGTAAAATTCTTGTTGTTCATTCCCAGTTGCTGAGCTTGTATCTTATTTTATTAAAGAGGTTAGCAGCCTCTTTAACCTTACTTTGCCCATCCACATAGACAATAGATCAGTGCATGGGTCATATACGGTACAGCAAAGCAAGGGGTGAGCCGTTACAAATTATATAGTACTGATAAAACTTTACATGCCAGGACTGGGACTTGAACCCACGACAGTGCCGCTGCTACATTTCTAGAGTCTGTCATCTTGATCACTATGCCAACGACTCACATCAAACATAAAAATTCAAATTCAACACTCTTATTATTTTCTGGCAATAGAATGTTTAAAGCTTCTTGCATTGATGAAAGTGAAACATATGCAACAAACCCCATGTTCTATGAAATATTGGTATGTAAGTACCTATTCAGTTTGGATAGGCCTAAATATGGGTTTCCGAAAGTTTGTAATTTATTTATTTATTTTCTACGGCAAGCGTCATTTTTGTACAATGATTCACAATTCAATTCAGTAAACATACATTAATTGATGAACAATTGTCTAATGGAATCTTGAAGAAAATATTCAATGGTATGCAGAGTTTCAGAATGGAGAAGATATGTTCTAAAGCACTACTTGTAAAACTAGGATAAGTTAACTGAAGCTACAATAGTACCTAGAACAATAGTGCAAGCTACATCAATAATAAACATTGTCATGTAAAAAACAAGAATTCAGTAAAACTATCTTTATATATAATTCTGTAAGGGAAATTTTTAAGTCAAAATTGTGGGAGTTTGGCAAATCACAAGATGATAGGAGTCGGCTCAAATTAAAGGCCTTGATCCCAGGGACTCGGGAAAAATAGCAATATTTCCAAATAGTCACCAGCAAACGAGAAGTAACGCAAAACATCCCCCAGAAGAACAGCATGGGGATTTAAAACATGTTTGCTTTGTTTACGTTAAAACATGTGATTACTTTGTATTTGAAAAGAGTAAAAAAATGAGTTAAGGCAGAGAGCATTAGAGCAAGGTTAGATGGCCCCTTTAAGCCTCTAGTCCTAAATATATACAGTTAGGCCTAATAACTTAAATGGCATTACAAATAATATACTACAAATTGTTCACAATGCAGAACAATAATTTTTTGCTAGAAATTGTTTCAATAACCAACCACATAACTAGGTGATGCAAAGCGAATTTTATTTTATACATGCAGTGCAAAATGGTTATTCTAGACATAACTTATTAGTTAATTAGAATGGTAGTTAGGTACAGTATATTACTTTTTAAGAAAAAAAGTAAGTATCCTGATTGTTCACAGCTGGTGAAGGATTAAAAAGAACTCAAATGACCCATGTTTTTATGAAATAAATCGGCACCCATAGCCTTTCTGCCCCTTTAGATTTTTTTTAACATATCATTTCACACAATGTGGCATTACAAATTTTCGAATTTATGAAATTTACAAAAATAATTGTTTGTCCAGTATAAATTAAAAACATGTTTTTAATAATGTTATCAGCCTATATAGTCTGTTACCAGTATGTCACCAGTTGTTAGTTTATTAACCTTCAAGATTCAAGATTCAACAAAAACCATGCAATAACTAGGCCAACAACCTTGCAAACTAGCTTCTGATATTGTTTCAGTTGTGTCTAACATTTTGTTAAATAATTATCTAAGATTAACCCTTTGAGTGCCAGAGTTTTTCGGTCGTCATATCCCTAGAGTGCCAGAGTTTTTAACACAGTAAATCCAAAAAGTGCCAGGCACAAAATCAACATTTTGCAAGGGTTTGCAAAAAAATTAATAACTTTTTTATTTGGTAAGATATTATTATGAAACTTTTTTTGTTTTGTAAGTTTAAAGTTTAGCTATATTATGCAAATATATATTATTTAAAAATAAAAAATAAAAAATTTGAATACATATATGTATGTGGGAAATTTCTTTTAATTTTTTTTTATTTGTTTCAGGTAAATAAACATTGTTCAAATATAAGATTTTCACCAAATAACTAATAGGTTTATAGAGGACATGTTTCCCAAAATATTTCCTGAAAGTTTCATCAAATTTGGGCTTTAGGCGGACAAGTTATTTCCATAAATGTAAAAAAATATAAAAACGGCAAATTAGTAAACAAGACAGTAGCCTAATTTTATTCAACGGTTTAAGTTTTATTACAATATTATTTCATAAAGCAGACTAACTAGGCCTCGTATATTTATGGAGTATATGTTTACCTGAACATATCCTGGAAATGTCCTGGAAGAAATAATAAAAAGTAATGACGTAAGAACAATTTTCTATAACAACGATACACAAAATCAACATTTTGCAAGGGTTTTGTTACATAAAATCAATAACTTTTTTATTTGGTAAGATATTATTATGAAACTTTTTTTGTTTTGTAAGTTTAAAGTTTAGCTATAATATTATGCACATATATAATATCTAAAAAATTAAAAATTAAAAAATTTCAATAGGTACCGGTACATATTATACAAGCGGGAAATTTTTTATATTTTTTCAGATAAATAAACATTGTTCAAATATAAGATTTTCACCAAATAACTACTAGATTTATAGAGCTAGAAAATATCCTGGAAATGTCCTGAAAGAAATAATAAAAAGTAATGACGTAAAAAGATTTTTCCATAACAACGATATATCGTTGCAATGTATTTTTCGGTAAGACCACCGACGATGATATATCGTTGTGAAGTATTTTTCGGATGCTCCGTGCACAACTATATATCGTTGCGCGGCACTCAAAGGGTTAATATAATCGTGGTTAAGTTTGTAAACACCCTGGAAAAAAGAAGGGAAAAAGTTATGTGAGGCCTACCTATGTTTTTTTGTTAAATATTCTTTTATTGTTAATATTCATGTTGTAGAATTTATGTACAGAATTTATTGGTTGTATATTGCATCTTTTAGGCTAATGATTGTTAGGCTATATATTGTTATGATCTTCCTCAATGTCATGTTTGATTGTAATGTATTGATGTGTTGTGTATTGTTTGAATTGATATTGAGTAAATATGAAACATTACACTGTGATTTAATTAGGATTGCTGCTGGTACGGTAGTTGGTAATTTCTTAGTAAAGCATTGTGCATGTAAATCACAATTTTTGAGTGTATGCCTATTTAATATGTTGCCATTTATATATAAAAATTATTTGTAATGTCGTAATGGTAGAACCGTTGGAAATAAATAAATAAGAAAAAAAGGATGCTAAGTAGTAAGTCTAAGTAAAGTCGCCTCCAGATATGTGTCATTCAACTGCGCCGATTATTTGCCAAGTGGTGACATTGGTACTGAGTGGTGCTACTTGTGTTGGTATTCGCCAACAAGCAGACATCTACAGATATGCATGCTTTTCCAAGCATCCTATTCGTTGCGGGAATAACGAATAATCGGAAACATGGATGCCGAATACAGTGCTGTTGCTTATGCCGCTTTTATTATTGTAGCTGGTGGATATTTGTCCTAGTGTAATTTAGTGTAGGTATTATTGTATGAAGCGTATTGTTTATTATAGCGTACCATACAGACATTGATTTAGGCTTAACAATACCTACAGTAATACTTTCCAATAAATCCCAAGCAGACAGCCAAATGTGTGAATTGATCAAAAGTTTTACTTTCAACAAATATTTGTGTTTCAATGTGAGCAAAAGACCGACACCGTATGGGAAAATGCAAGCACTAAGCTAATGCTCGCTGTTTGCCAAGTAGATGAATAGCCATCCACACCACTCGTGATTCGGCGAGTCGCTGCCCGGCGCACGGCGAATGAAACATGTCTAGAACTAGCATTTGCTCTTATCTACTTGATTAAATCTTAAGAAATCTAATTCACTGCTATTTACAAATGTTCTGATGTACAAAACTGATAATCATGTAACAACAGTAAACACTCCTCTGCACCCGGTAAATTATTGCTCCTTTTTCAACTTTAAAAAAATCACTGAGACCGATCTTTCCAAATTTATTTCTAAATTTTCACCCAAAACTTCCACAGGGTATGATGACATAAGTATGAAAACAATTAAAATCTGTCAGCTTGAAATTATTAAGCCACTCACCCACATTATAAATACCTCACTAATCAGTGGGGTATTTCCACGACAATGCAAACTGGCAAAAGTCAAACCTCTTTTCAAGAAGGGGGATGAGTCGGACATGGGGAACTATCGTCCAATCTCGCTCCTACCTTCCATTTCCAAACTCTTCGAGCGAGTGGTGAGTGAGCAGCTGACTCACTACTTAGAGGAGAATGAGCTCATATGCAAAAAGCAATACGGGTTCAGAAAAAACAAATCAACCAAATTGGCACTTATTGATTTTGTAAATCAGTGTATCGATGCAATGGAGGCTGGGGAATCTGTTATTAGCTGCTTTGCAGACTTGTCCAAAGCTTTCGATTGTGTCGACCACCAAATTTTGCTTGGGAAGTTGGCGGGGCTTGGGGTGGGAGGATGTGTCCATCGCTGGCTACATTCCTTCCTCTCCGACCGCTACCAGTTTGCTGAGCTGAAGCATCAATCAAATTTCAAAATTCAAAAATTTCAGTCGAGCAAACAATTGGTCAAAAATGGAGTGCCTCAGGGATCGATTCTTGGCCCGATACTGTTCCTGACGTATATTAATGATATGAAAGGGATGGTGTCGGACGAGAGTCTATTTGTTTTTGCAGATGATACCACTCTTTTTACCAAGAACAATAACGTTCATGACCTTGAAATTGAAACTTTTCCAAAAATCAATACACTTGCTCAATATTTCTCCAGCAACGCCTTGAAATTAAACACCGAAAAGACAAGGGTATCTCTGCATAAGTACACATCAATTGAGGAGGTTTAACGAAATTGATGATCTGAATGTCTTTATTGGGGAGGACATGCTGGATCCTTCCAACTCTTCTGATTTCCTAGGGGTTAGGCTGGACGATGGTTTATCATGGGCCGACCAAATCGATAAAATAGAAAAAAAGCTTGCCTCAGGGCTGTTTGTGTTGAGAAGAGTATGTAAATTCTGCAATTTAAACGTTTCTAGAATTGTGTACTTCAGTCTTTTGGAGTCTCACATCATGTACTCCATCGCCTTCTGGGGAGGGTACAAGACTCACATAGGGAAAGTTTTTACCTGGCAAAAAAAGGCCATCAGGGTCATCTTTGGGCTCGCTCCTTGGGAGCATTGTGAGAGTTACTTCATAAGATTAGGTATTTTGACTGTTCCTGCCTTATATTTTTATGAGTTAGTAATATACATTAGGAATCAAAAATTAATGAATCTATGTCAAAGAAATCATACTCACAATACTCGGTTCAAATCAAAATTTTCCACCTTTCACAGACTGTCGGTCTTTGAAAAAAAACCTCTTTACGCCGGTTTAAAGTTTTATCAAATGTTGCCTAACTTCATTTCATCCATTGCTGATGACAACAAATTTAAAGTAACACTTAAGAATTATTTGATTGTGCACTGTTTTTATTCTGTGGAAAGTATTATTGAACATCTCGGGCAATGTAACCCCTTGTGTGACTCTCTGACCCCTCCCCTCCCTACCAATCACATTCTGTAGTGGCTGAAACTTATTCAGCACTTTGACCTGTTCAACGCCATCGGCCTATGAACGGAAACAACAAGTAACAAGTAAGTAAGTTCTATTAGTATACGGAGGCGGGAAAACAATAAAACTCCCAGTGCTAGAATAAACATACGGTACCAGTATGAGAGTGAAGTGACCCAAATAGGGGGAGGATGTGTTTGCCAATTAAAATGCAGAGCCTTGTACTATCCACAGTACCAGTAATTTAACTACACAGATTGAGACTAAACAAACGTCAAATAAGAAAATGGTAATGTGCCACCACAACCCTACAAATGCACGGCCACTGGCTGCTGCTAAGCACAATTAAAAAGTGTCTTTCTGGGCTGAGATTTGCGGGTGCCAACCTACAAATATCTGAGACAAACTTCAATAATAACTATCGGTCGGCCTACTGTTCTTTATTCTATATTGTTATTATGACACTAACCTTATCATAATCAACGTGTTGAGTAGCCTATTTTATATTAATGTTATATTGCTACAATACAAATAAAAATACGTATATAACGTATTTATCCAAAATAATTTAATTGGTAGGCTACAGGCTGGTCACAGTAGGACTAAGGTAGGCTTATTTTTAGGCAACTTTAGGCTAAAGCATTTTGTGTCAGGAAACATAAAAAAGAAACTACTATGGATTAAAACTTAAGGTTAGCCTATTTAAACTAATCATAGCTGACAAAACATACGGATATTTTGAACAGTTTTCACGACAAACGTCTTCGCTGTGTAAGCTTATTTCGTCTGAGTGAAACAAACAACAACAGCAAAAGGCTACATGGAAACAAAGTTTTACAATAGGACACTAAAACATATACAATCCAGGATTGCACTAATATTTCACACCTTTATATATATGTATAACACCATTAAAACAAAAACTATTCCGAAAATAAAATATCCAAATATATTCTCCCCGTTTTCGTTTACGATTCAATTCAAACTTCAAATAACTCAACACGTTCAAAACTTAAACGCGTTTAACTTAACGGCTGGTCAGGGTAGCCAACAGATCAAGATAATAAATGTATCTGATTTAAGAATACCATAGTTTAAAACAACATATAATCTATCCAAATTCTCAGATTAAGATTTATTTTTGTAACAAAAGTAAATAAGCACTAGTCATGAAGTACTGCCCGGCATAGAGGAGAAAGGATACCGCTTCCCGCCAATATTGCTGAATATATCGCAACTTCCTAAAAATATTAAGGCACCTAGGAGAGTCAGGGCCGGATTTAAGCATAGGCTTCATAGGCGTGCACCTAGGGTACCACACTACAAGGTAATCCGCACGACGAGGGGGCCCGCACCACATAGGACCACAAAAAAAAGCCTCATAAAAGCCAAAAAAGGTCAGCAACTTGGTTCTGGTCAGCAACAAAGGCCCGCGCCACTGGTTGAGCATAGGGTCCCACACCTCCTAAATCCGGCCCTAGGCAGAGTATTTTTAACTATAGAAATCTTTTCCAGTGTAAATCGGTTTATTTTTGTACAGTTTCGTTCCCATGTGTAAGCCAAGTTTATAATTTTAGTTTGATCGTGATTGATCACGTATTGGGGCTTTTATTGTTTTTATTTATTTATTTTTTTAAAAATCGAGAGATATGATATGTATATGAAACAAACATTGATATTAAAAGGTAAATACACTACACGCAGGTGGTGGGGGAATATATATATGTTTAGGAGATTTAACTAATATCACTTGAGAAAGGGGTTGATGACACCTCAGGGCTTGTGTTATATTACGCCATTATTCTAAAGAAAAGGTGATTGCCCTGCAGGGCCGGATTAAAGCGTAGGCTACATATGCGCGTGCCTAGGGTTCGCAATAACATAGGTGCTATCCAAAATAACTCCGCAATATCAATTTTTGGACATATCTTGGAGCAATATATCTTCTCTCACTCCCTCGGTCATCTTTTCATTTACTTTCTCGCCATCAAAGTAGTGAGAACAGCTCTATCGTAGGACCTTTTGCAATTCACCATTCGCCAACCTCTCTTCAGCAATGTAAGACTATTCATCATCTTCTTCTTCGCCGTTGTCACTCGAGCCACCAGGCGAAATTTAAGTCTTACTGGGTGGTATACATGCGGCATGGCGACTGGTGCAGGAGCAGGAGGGGTAGACTCAGACTCAGGGGTAACGAAACCTGTCGGAGCAGGAGCAGAGTCAACACCGAAGGTGAACGTGGGCTCTCCTGGCGAGGGGTGAACTTAGTCCGGCTCAGGTTTGCTGGTGTAGGGGCAAACAGCTAAAGCCTCTTCTTGGGTTCAGGCTTAGTTTGAGCGTTTGGGTCCCGCAGCAAGTCTGACATGAGCGCTCCAAATGGATAGGAGCTGCTGGAAGGTGGGCTAATCAAAGGAGTACAGATGCCACCTCCACCGTAGGACCTCAGACGGCTAGGCTGACGGGGGGATGGAAAATAAAATAGCCACCTTACCTCCTTTAAATATGACCAGGGAATCCATCACAGTCGTGACATCGAGCCATCGCCAAGTCCCTCCCACCGTCCACCCTCATCATAGACCGGACACAGAGATGGGACTTTCCGAGGGGCAACCCAAGTGAATCCTCCATGTCATGGGAGACCAGAGAGAAGGACTGGGAAACAGTCTATTCAGTATGGTCTGGAGAGTATGAAAAAAATAAAATTAAGTTAAAATAACAAACTGACTTCAGACAGAATAGACGTGACGTCAAACAAGGCAACGTTGACTTGGTGTCAAAGATGACTTTGGGATGCGAAGTTAAAAACCATCATCGTTGAGACAAAGGGCGTGATGGTCAAAAAGTGAACTTTTGAGGCTATATATAGCCACGATGATAATTTGCTAGTTTCCGCCCGAACGATTCCTTTCTCCTCGTTACCAGACAGTAAAACCATTAGTAAAACTTCCAAAAATATTGAGTCATATGTAAAATATTGAAACAATATTATTAATCATATATCAATAATTAATATTAAAATGCTATAACTTATTGCCTTATAGAGCACTTTAAGCCCACCATACACTAGCGAACTATACGCCGAACCGAGCCCCGACATCCAGCTGAGCCGCAGCAGCTAGTAGTTCATCCATTGAACGCCTGATTACTACTGGCTGAGAACGAAAGTTGTGGTTCGTGCGAAAATTTTCACGTGGAGGTTCGTTTCGGTGTTAGATTCGGGGCTACTTTCTTTCAAAAGTCACCGCAAACATCGCCACGAACAAATCGAAATCAGTGTTCACGTCGGGTTGTCTGGTTCGGTTCGGTGTAATGTTCGCTAGTGTAATAGCTTTCAATTTGAATTTAAATTTACTAAGATCACGTTCTTGTTATAGGTTATATGGCAACTGATCATAAAACAGGACTCCGTTTCAAAACAATTCGTAATCAGAAAATGAGGATTACCCCATTAGCCCAGTATGATTGTTTACTAGCCATGCAAAAGGTGGAGTAATGTGTTAATGTGTATCGACCCACTACCTCCTAGATCGACCCCATGATTTATTAATTTTACAACTCTAATAATCAACCGTAATAATATGAATATGAGTTGAGTGGTAGTGAACCACAAACCTTACAACAAACTAATCTATCGCCAATCCATCCCCGAGTCCCCGTTCATCTTTGTTCGTCTCTAAATTCGGCCAAGGTAATAATGAAGACTATAACTATAGTACTGTTGTTAGTCTATGGTTATAGTGAACTGTGCTATTGCATGGTTCATAAAACTTAGCCTGCCTTAGCCTTTAGCGAATAACAAATTAAAAAAGGAATTGATGTTGTGTATTGTGTTAGTGTTACAGTACTTGGGTTAGGTTGAGGTTAATTGAAACTAAACTTTGATGTGTTATTAACATCGCTAGGATTTGTAATAGGCAAAACCCTTAGTATTTGCATGTGTAATTTTTCTTTATAATAAAAACAACTTTCTACTAGGTCTGATTTCTTTGGCGTCTAAAGAAATAAGTAAGTAGTTATATATAGGTTAATTTTCACTCAGGCCTTAGGCCCTATTTTGTCATATAATGAAGGGACAATGTCAATATAAGACTACTTCCACTGTAATCACCCTTCCCAAGCAATTAGTTATATTTTTAACTTGCACTGATATAGTATATGTATCAGTGCCAGATTTACAGAATTTAGGCCTTAGGTACGTTTTCTTTGTGGACCTCCCGCACAGAAAACCTTATAGCCTATTTACACAAAACACTTTAAAAAATAAAAACAACCTCAACTGTCTGGCATAATTAAAATACAGCTGTTGAGTGAATTGGGGCCGCTGCTCAGTGTTTTGTTTTGCTTTTAGCGAATTTCCCCTATAGGGAAGAAGCTATTACCGCAGGTCTCATGGTAAGACTTAAGCCCGAGACCATGATAACTTTTTGTTTTGAATGTCAAAAACACTATTCGTTCAAATTTATATATATATATATTTATATACCGGTATATATCTATATATGTGTCCGTTAACACGATAACTTGAGTAAAAAAGTCTGATTTTGATCAAATTTGGCTCAAACGTGTAAAATGGCATTCATGACTAAAGTTTGAAAACCAGAAAAATCGGACCATGGGAAGGGGGGTTTATGGGGGTTTTAAATTTTCCAAAAATCTGTTTTTTGCATTTTTCACCCAAAAATTTTTAAAAAACTTAATTTTGGTTCTGACCATGTTATAGAGCTCAAAAAACGAATAATATAGTATCTTGAATTATTAACCTAAGTTAAGTGGTTGCGGAGAGAATCCAAAAAAACCTACTCATAAAATCTCCCATGTTAATCTTATGGGAAAATGTTTTTGGCTTTTCCTCAGTTTATTTTAATGTAAACTTCACATTTGCTTTTACCAATCTGTTCATTTCCACAAAACAATCATTTTGGTGTTTAAATTGTGATTCTACACCCAACCGTTGCAGAGATTCAAAGTGCTAAACACAGTACATTGTCCAATGTTATCCTTATGGAAAATAAATAAAATTTGGTATCTCGATTATTTATGAATGTAGGCTATGTTGATGAAATTTGGTATGTGGCGTCACGTAGTACTGGTATATTGATATTTGCACAAAAAATTGATTTTTTCTTGATTATTCCCGTAGCAGCAAACCTGCATACTCAGCCTCCATGTTATTCTTATGGAGAATAAGTAAAATGTAATGACTCCCTTAATTATCAACATAAATTAATAAAACTTTGTATGTAGCTTCACTTGGTTGAGTTATATTGATAATTATATAAAACCCCATTTTTTGTTCCTTGTTGCAGCAAACCTGCTTTCTCAGCCCCCATGTTATTCTTATGGAGAATAACCAAAATGTTATAAACCGCTTATTTATGATTGAATATTGATGAAACTTGGTATGTGGCTTCTCCTAGTTAAATTCTATTTATATTTGCATAAAACCAATTGTTTTTGTTCCTTGTTTCAGCAAACCTACGTACTCATTACCAATGTTATTCTTATGGAGAATAATTAAAATTGCTTATATGTGAATATATTTTTATGAAACTTGGTATGCGGCTTTATGTGGTATTAAGACATATATTATGCATTGGAAATTCGCTGAGTACGCAGGTTTGCTGCGACGGGGGTATTTGTGTATCTACGCCAGTGGTATTTTTAACCTTTTGATGGGAAACAGTGTTGCCAATATACAATCTGTTTACCCCACATTCAGCTTAAATTTACCTAAAAATGACGCATTGTGACTTGGACCATTATATCTCCGTTGCGTTATGTACTCAAGTTAGGCCTAAATCTTTTCAACTAGTCTGCCAAAAATTTCAGATCAGTTGAATACTACAGATTTGTAAAGGACAAAAATAAAATCCTCATAAAATCTGGATGGTTGAATAATCACAGTACGAATCAGGCTCAAACTGTCTGTCTTTACCGGCCAAGTACGAGTAACTTACCTCAATATATATATACCTATTAGGCCAGTGATAAATTTTCAAAATGCTCCTTGTTACAAATTATGTAAGTATTTACAAAATAAAATTAAAAACAATTTTACATGGGAAAACAGATTTGATGTGAAAAACACATATGATCTCATAAACAAAATCAAAGACACAGCGATACCACCAAACTCGTTATTGATATCTTTTGACATAAGCAGTATGTATACAAACATACCCATAAAAGAAACATTAAATATACTTAAATCAAACCTAATTGAAAATAAAACTTTAAAAAAGAATGAAATTGAAGATTTAGTTAAATTGACGAAAATATCATTAGAACAAAACTACTTTGAATACAATTCTTCTTATTACAAACAAAAAGATGGTCTGCCAATGGGCTCCCCCCTTTCGGGATTATTAGCTGACATTTACATAAATAATTTAGAAGCAAATAAAATTATCAGTGAAAATAATCCTTTGAGAAACAAAATAAATTACTGGTTTCGATATGTTAACGACATTATTTGTCTGTTTCAAGGCAATGAAGAAGAGACAAAAGAACTCTTAACATATCTCAACTCACTGTCAAATAAAATCAAATTTACATCCGAAGTACAAATTAATGAAATAACCTTTTTAGATATAACTATTAAAAAAGAAAATGGCAAACATACATTTAAGATATACAGAAAACCGACGACCACTGATGTAATAATACCAGTTGACTTAAACCACCCATGGCAACACAAAATGGCCACCTTTCATTCGATGATTTATAGATTGTTAAAAGTACCAATGGAAAGAAAAGATTTTAAAAGAGAAAAAGATACAATCAAATACCTAGCTATAAAAAATGTGTACAACCCAATGATGATTGATAAAATTATACAAAAGAAAACAAAAAATCTGAAAAAAGAAGAAAATACAAGAAAAAATCAAGATTGGGAATACATTTGTTTGCCACATAATACTGTAATAAACAAGGCATTTAGACAAACATTTAAGAATTCAAAATTAAAAATAGCCTACAAGACAAAAAACAATTCCTTGAAAATGATAAATAACAAAACGACAAGAACAACAAATCAAAAATCAAATGATTACAACAAATCAGGAATTTACCAAATAAATTGCGGTAACTGTGAGAGCTTTTACATAGGACAAACAAAAAGAAGTTTTAATATAAGATTTAAGGAACATGTCCAAGCATATAAGTCAAGAAACCTTACAACAATGAAATCCAACTATGCAGACCACCTTTTAAAAGCAAATCACAACTACACCAAAATAGAAGACAATTTAAAAATACTTGAGTATGAAAATAATAAAGAAAAACTAAACGTAAAAGAAGATTTATGGATATATATTAATAATAAAAAGTGTCCACAAAAACTACTAAACACAACTCACTTGAACCATGAAAATGCAATATTTGCAAAGATAAAAGAAATAAGAAATTAAGAAATAAGAACCAACATATATATAGGGGGAAAAAAAACCAAAAGCATATGCAAATTACTACATTACTGTATACAAAATTTGATCCATATGTTAATTTTAATTTACATGTTTTGTTTTAGTTTTTAAGGTTATTGATATTTTGACTTGAAAATGGCTTAATAGACCGAAACTAGTCGTCAAAATATAAATTATGAAACTAAATAAGGGTACTTTGTTCTCATAATGATAGTAAAATTAATATATATATATATATACCTGAAAGTTTATTATCGTCAGCAATTGTCATTATTACAAAAATGTCAGGTTCAGATTCTTCATTGTGCCAAAAGGTAAATTAAGCTACAATAATTAAGTATTAGGGATGAGCACTAATCGTAAACTAAAACTATAATCAAACTTCTTAATAATTAATCAATATTTTCCAACTAGTGCGATATTTTCTAGATGATATTAAATATTTACTATCCTTCCTCTTAATGGCAATCTAGTTTAATTCCAACCAGTTAGTCATAAGCACAAGTCATTATGTACTGCTGTTAAATATTAGGGACCCATTGGTTAGGGGCCATACACATATTACGTAACACACTTAAGGGGGGGAGGGGGTATATGTCGTAGCGTTATGCTGCGTTAAATGGGTGGGGGGGGGTTTGGATCAGCGGTACGTAACTCACATATATTAACCCTAAGAGCTGGCGCACTCCCGTATCTTTTGATACTTAAATCTTTCAAAATTAAAAAAATAATCAAATTGATATCTAAATTAAGGTTACAGTTTGTAATATAAAAATACTTCTGTTAATACTACTTTAATAACAGTTACACTAAAAAATAAACGGTATCAGGAAACTGACACATACTTTCTCCCTTTTAGCCAAACTTTAATGACAAAAATATTTGTTATTTACTAAATATAGAATATGAAGTATAGATAAATGTACAGAAAATTGTCTAAAATAGTTGATTTCAGAAATATTCACCCAAATCCCTTTTTGGGAGGCACTATAGAGTCCGTTGCTACACACAGTGGTTTTGAGAGGGGAAATGCCCCCTTGCCCCCCCCCCAGGGTTAAATAGCAACACATTTCGAATATCATTTGTTGGTCAATGCTAACTTGACCTGCATATCAAATTTTAATGAAATTGATCAGTAAATAAGAGAAAAATAGTTATTTTTGTATTCCCCATAAGAATAACATTGGACAACATACTGCGTTTACCGCTAAATGAAAATTTCAATTTTCTCCGCAACTAGCAATCGTAGAATAGTAATTTAAAATACCAATTTATTTAGTTTTTTGAGCTCTTTTTAATGGTGAATAGTAATCTTTTTTAACATTCATGATTTTTTATGAAAAATCTAAAAAACTGAATTTTGGATGTTTTAAGTCCTGTAATTTCTGAACCCGAATTTTTCCAGAAATGCGGGTGGTGTCATTTTGTTGGAAACCTAAAGTTCTACAAACCACGAAAGTTTAATCAAAATCGTTAGAGCCGTTTTTGAGAAATTTGGATTTTTCATGTTTTTTAGCGGTTTTTGGGGGATAATTACCCTTAAAAATCAAAAATTCAAAAAAATGAAAAAAACGCCTGGAGATATCGTAGATTAGTACCTACATACCAAATTTCATAAAAATCGGCCCATAGGTTAGGGCTCTAGCTCTGTACACATCCACACAGACACACACACACACACACACACGGACACACACACACACACACACACACACACAGACAGACATCACGTAAAAACCACTTTTTTGGGTTCAGGGAGCACCAAAACGAATATTTCCACTAACAACTCAAATTCGAAAATTTTTACGAAAACAATACTTTCTCCATATACTATGTATAGGGGGAGAAAGTAAAAATATATAACGTTTTTGAGTAAGTTTTGTATTGCTTTACACCTAAGTTTTGTGTTGTTTTAGAGTGTAAAATCATGACTGGATACAGCTCTGCCGTCCACATCTTAAGTTTTTTAAGGTGTTTTGTATTTGTATTAGTTATAAATTAAATTTGTAACGTTTTAGTTGAGATAGTAATTTTTTTGCTTATATTATTAGTAACAGTTTGTATACATTTTTGTATACATTTGCTTTTTTTTTTGCTTGTTTGTTGTATACATTTTGATTTGAAAGAAATTATATCAAAAATGTTGTTAAAAGAAAGTCATTTAAAGTTTAATGATTCATTGAAATCCATTCTCCAAATTGCTAATATAACAATGTTTAAAAGGTTTAAGCTGTTTTAAAGCCTACTACGATTGAGTTTCGTAACACTTGGGGGGGGGGGTTATGCTCAAGCGTTATGGGGCGTTACATGGGGGGGGTCTGAAATGACAAAAAATGTGTTACGTAATATTTGTATGGCTCCTTAGGTTATCTTAAGAGTCCTCAAATATATATTTAAAAAATACACATTTATATTTTGCGATAAATTGTTAATTTTTTATAGCCTAACAAAGTTAATCAAATACTAACTAAACCTATCGGTAATATTTCTGCCAAATTTAAGTGTTGGGGGGGGGGGCTGGCTACTGAGAAGATAAAATCATAGATTAAGCATACTCCAAACAATTGGTTTTTATGCAAATATAAATATAATTTAACTAGGTGAAGCCACATACCAAGTTTAATCAATATTCAATCATAAGTAAGCACTATATAACATTTTAATTATTCTCCATAAGAATAACATGGGAGATGAGTAAGCAGGTTTGCTGCAACAAGGAACTAAAAAAATGGGGTTTTATGCAAATATCAATATAACTCAACAAGGTGAAGCCACATACCAAGTTTTATTAATTTATGTTCATAATTAAGGGAGTCATTACATTTTACTTATTCTCCATAAGAATAACATGGGGACTGTGTATGCAGGTTCGCTGTACGGTTGTTTTCGGCAAATAGAATGAAGTGGAATTGCCTATTTTGTTTAAACAATTGTTTTTCTGTAAAACGCAGATTTTTTCGGCCGATAAAATGCGGCCCTTAAAGTTTTTGAGGTCAATGTTTTTTCCCTAGAAATCGCAAAAGGGGTTTGTCGGTCAATTGCTTTTTTCGGGCGCTAAAACAAGGCTATATTGCTATTTCCGTGGATAATATGCGGCTCGCTTGCCACTTGAGGCAAATAAAACGTGGTCCATTCCATTATACTTAAAAAATTCACTCATTTTGGTGTTTTTGACCACCAAGTTGTGGCAAAATTTATGTTTTTACCGATAAAACACGGCCAAATATCTGATTTTGCCCGGTAAAATGCGTTTCGGACTTCGCTTTTGTATATAAAGCACGACCCGGCTTTGTTTTTTACCGAGAAAATGCGGTCCGATTGCCGTTTTTGAGCGATTAAGTACATTTCCGGCATTAAATAAGGTTGGTACTCAATTTTCAGCCGATAACAAACTTTGCGGTCGTATTTTGGCTAGCAATTTTGCTGTAAAACTGCTGATAACATTATTGATTTTGGTTGATAACACACACCCGATCGGTAAATTTTTCTAATAACACAGTTTGACCGTTTTCAGGCTAAAAAATGTGGTCCGATTGACGTTTTAGACGGCTAAATTAGAATATATTGCTATTTTAGGCCAATAATATGTATCTCGGGTGTCTTTTAAAATCGCCGTATCTCGGCTGATAAAATTTGTTTCGATGTTAGTCTCGGTAAAATCTTTGTTTTCGACGATAACATACTTTGATACTTCCGCTGGCGGTTGGCCTTTGAATTACGGTTTGAGTATAAACTATTGCGGTATTTTTGGCCGATAAACTACGTTCATTGGTCGTTTTTGGTCTAAAAGTTACGGCGACCATGAAATGCGGTCAAATTGTCATTTTTATCCGAAATAACAGGTACAATTTCTGATTTTGGTCCATGAATTCTATATACAGTCGTCTTTTTAGGCCGATAACGCACAATTTGGTCAATAAAACGCGTTCGGCTATTTTTTACGGCCAATAAAATTATTGATATGGAATTTTTAACAAATTTCCGGGGATGGAATCCCGGACCCCCCACCCCTGAGCCTGAAGAGTATTCCATACCCCCCAAAAACCCGGCATTTCCCCCCCCCCCCCCCAACGTGACTCCCTGGATCCGCCCCTGATAAATGGTAAAGACTTCTTGACATTTCTGGACCACAACTAATTTATGCTTATTGCTTATGAGGAATGAAGCAGGAAACAGTGAACAACAATGCGGACATAATTAAGGAACAGTGAATTTATCATCATCTGAGATTAATAAGATTTCATAAATTGGACTTTCATAAATCACAGTGATTTCACAACCACTTTGGACTCGGTACTTGCTTTGAAAAAAATACAGCATCCATTATTAAAATATGTTGCAACTACCAAAGTTTAAATTTATGGTTCGCAAAATATAAAAAAATATAAAAAATAAATTAAATTTATTGGGAAAACTCAAAAACAATTAATATAATCATTAATCAGATTTATAAGGCAAGGTCGAACATATTCTTTCTCAGTCTTCACCTGTTAATAACTAGCGTATAATAATATAACATTGTAATGTGAATGGGTCATGACATTCCTATGAAAATCGAAAGACGCTTGCGGCAGTTTCAGGCAGTACACCACCTCGGCGAGGCGCCTCGGCCGTTGGCGGTGGCGGGACGTGGTAACGGGCTTCGGTCGGTGCCCTCAGCGGAGTGTGTGTGTTGGGGGTTGGGAGATGGGTGATTTAAGAGGGGTTAGCGGAGGGGCTGTCAGGATGGGCGCGCGGCCGAAGGGGGAGAGGGGAAGGGCAGCGACAGCAGCGCGGCAGCGTAGACGTTCCGAACTAGCTCCGCCGTCGCCTTGGACGTACAAGCAGACCGTGTACGCTTGTCCCATTACGATGGGTGATCTCCTAAGGAGTATGCTTAATCTATGATAAAATCAAGCCCTATTTAATGTGAGCAACCTCAATTTAATCCATTATCTAGCCAATATATAAGTTTATTTTCATACTTGATATTGAACTTTCTTCCTCAAAATGAAATCTCCTTCTGATTTCAGGCTGTCTGCTTGAGATATATCAGCTTATATTATTATGAACATCATAAGAAGAAGTTGTAAACTATTACCGAGGGTGTATTGTGAAGGGAATCTTCTAGACCCCTTGCCTAAAACAAATTTCTCAAAAACTCCAAGGTAAGTTCTTGAACTGTACCTATCATTTTAACAATAATTCGAGAGACACTTGTGTTATTCCTGATATAGGCCTATTATTGTACTGTCCTAATGTATAACTACAGTAAAACGTGTTGGTGCAAAATTGATACAACTTCCTATGAAAGTGATGCTAATAAATGTTTTTTTTTTGTTTTATAAATGTGCGTTTTGTTACCTTCAAATATCTGCTGCTAACTGGCGCAACCACATCATTTTAATAAAACGGTTGCACAGCTGCTACAGAAAGTAACAGTTGTAACTGATGCAGACGAAACATTAACTAAGCCCTGCACTAGTTGGCACTGCTTTTCTATTGGTTGAAGAGTTGTAGGCCTATGGTAGCCTACCTTAATTTTGCCAAATTCCAAAAAAGATTGCTATTTGGGGAGAAGCAATTTTTTATAATTTATAAATTTAATATTTTTTTATAATTTGGGGAGAAATATGGGAACGGTTTTTGAAGAATCTCATTTGTCTCCATGGTAGTTAAAACTACTGTCAAAATCGTCATTTGTAGAAAGTTTAACCCCTTGATCCATGAGGGATAGACCTATAAAATAAAGACTACATAGTATAACATAACATGGACTATCTTTCTGTATAATAACATTGGGGAGTTATGCTTTAGGAAGCAAGTAAATAAATTAAACCAAAGCAAAAATATGAAGAAGATGTTTCTAAAGGTCTAACTTTCTATCATTGATAACTGGTTCTCTCTAGAGAGTACATATAACAAAAATTAAAGTTTAGATGTACCCTTTCCATTATATTAAATTTTAAATTTTTGAATTAAAAAAAAACTCGAAAGAGTAGAGCTTAATATCTCTGTTGGGGAAACTCCAAAAAAAACTGAAAATGTTTGAAATTGAAGTTACCTTAGATACCTATAATACTCCCCATCGCAGCAAACCTGCATACTCAGCGAATTTCCAATGCATAATATATGACTTAATACTACATAAAGCCGCATACCAAGTTACATAAAAATATATTCACAAATAAGCGATATATACAATTTTAATTATCCTCCATAAGAATAACATTGCGGGGATGAGTACATAGGTTTTCTGCAACAAGAAAGATAAAAAATATGTTTTTTGTGCAATTATCAACTTAACCAGGTGTAGCTACTTACCAAGTTTTATTAATTTATGTTCATAATTAAGGGAGATATAAAAATTTACTTTTTCTCCATAAGAATAGGCTGATACTGATACTGACAAACGTGGGGGAAAGAATGCACTGCGACCTAATAAGATCTTTTGTGCCCCCGCTTCTGAGCTCTCAGTTCCTTCCTAGAGCTCCTCCTCTGACCCTAACTCCTTGATGAAGTTTAGAAGCTGGGAGGGTTCTAAAGGGGGAACATCCCGAATGCTTATCTGGTATGATCCCAAACTCCTGGCCATTTGTTGTCCAACCACATCACATTCAGCCAGTAGATGCCTCGGGGTTTCTTCCTGCTCCTGGCAGCTATTCTCTTCAACCACACCCATCTTCTTAAGAATAAGAATAAGAATCCTTTATTGTCGTTAAACACATTTGTGTAATAGACAAAGTCAAATAAGTCGGACACGACTTGCAATAAATAATTTTATAACATACAATACTTCTACTACTAGGCTATATATACTATCATGTCATATACTGTCATACTATACAGAGGTTCTTAGAGGCACACTTATTTAAAATCTTTAAAATCATTTTCACTTATTTCAAAAAATTCATTTACTGAATATAATGGGTGCTTAAGCAGCCCATTAGTCAAAGCCAATTTAAAATGAGCCATGGATTCAATATTTCTAATTTGAACAGGAAGCTTATTGTAAAGTTTCAGGCCAATTATCCTTGAACTTTTTGTAACTTTAGTCAATCTACAGAAAGGAACTTCAACATTATTTTTATGTCTTGTGTTGTGTTCATGAATATTAAACCTCTTTACTAAATTAACAGATTATTTCTTAACATCTAATAGGACATTTAGAACATACAAACTATATACAGTTAAAATACTTTCACATATAAATATGGGCCTACAATGATCTCTGTAGTCAGCACCAGCTACAATTCTCACAGCCTTTTTTTGTATCAACAATACATCCTGTGCCCCAGCAGAATTTCCCCACAGGCAGATACCGTACAATAATATCCCTTGAAAAAAACTATTGTAGGCAAGCTTAAGATAAGACTTGGGCACATTCCTGTTTAAGGACCTTAATAAATAAACAACTCTTGAGAGCTTATTACAAATAAAATCAGTATGATAATGTCATGTTAACTTTCTGTCCAAAACTATACCTAACAATTTAACGCTACTCAACTGATCACAGATGTTGGATTCACTAGCCTTAATATTCTTATTACTAAAGACTATTGTTTGAGTTTTCTCATTGTTAAGTACAAAGCCATTGGCACTAAACCATTCAGATACACAATTAAGGGCATTATTACAAGCTATATTTACTGTATTTACATCTGGACTAGAATTAAACAAGGTTGTGTCATCAGCAAAACACACAGTCTTACATGGTACACTAACATCAATATCATTGACCATGATTAGGAACAGTCAAGGCCCAAGCACCGATCCTTGTGGTACCCCACATGAGACTTGGCATTTGTCAGAGAGCTGGTTATTAACTGAGACTATCTGTTCCCTATTTTCAAGGTAGGAACTCAAGAGTGATAGAGCTGTACCATTTATTTCATAAAACTCAAGTTTGGTCAATAGTGTCTCATGACAGACACAATCAAACGCTTTACTGAGGTCACATAAGGAAACCCCTGTATCAGTTTTCATTTCAAAATTTTCAAGAATGGCATTTACAAGATAAGAAACAGCCTGAATTGTGGATTTTCCAGCTCGGAAACCATACTGTGAAGCAGAAAACAAAGAATTGGATTTAAAAAAACTGTACAGTTGATTGTGTATAATTCGCTCCAGTACTTTAGCGAATATTGGTACCAAAGATATTGGCCTATAGTTAGCAGGAAGGTCCCTACATCCTTTCTTAAAGATAGGAACTACTTTAGAAAGTTTTAGCTTAGATGGAAACATACCTTCACTGAGACACTGATTAAGACAATAGGTTAAAGGCTCTAAAATCACAGGTAATATTGACTTTAGCACATCACTAGACAGGCCATAAACATCACGGCTTTTGGAATTTTTCATAACCCTAACATGTTGCACCACTTCTTCACATGACACTATCTTCCATTCTAAGTTGGGTGGTGAAACAACTTTGGCTTTCAGAAGTTCCGCTGCTGCTGATGGGTCGCCTCCGGATTTCTCCGCCACTTCCAATACCGAGTTGATGAAGAACTTGTTGAAGTCATTTGTCTCAACAGGAATACGAGGTTGATGCCTGTTAGTTGTTTCTTTGCGAATGGCCTCCCAAGCTGCCTTACACTTGTTGTCAGATTTATCGATGCAATCTGCCACATACTGTTGTTTTGCATTCTTCAGTTCTTGTTTGTATTTCTTCCTGTATCTAATTAAAGCTGAGTGGGATGCTGAATTGTTAAGTGCCTTATGTTGATCATGGAGAGCTAAAAGGTTTTTCCGACTCTTCCTCAGGTCTTCATTGTACCAATTATGGCTGTTGGTTTTAGGCTTACTAATGTTTGAGTCACGCTTTTTTACTAGTGGAAAACATTCATTGAAACCTTGTTCAATTTGATAGAAGAATAGGTTGAAGGTTTCTTCAGCACCTTTACCTAGAGTTAACACTGACCAGTCTACACAGCTCAAGAATTGTATGTAAGTATCTAGCCTAGCTTCATTTATAGGCCTATGGTAAGTTATGGAACTGTGATGATTCGGACTGTTATTGTTTGTCATCACTGGGCCTATGTCAAATATAACCGCTGCATGGTCTGAAATGCCAAATTCCTTAACTGATGTCTGGTAAGTTCCATAATCAAGATCTGTTGACACATTATCCAGAACTGCCTTTCCCCTTGTAGGTGTGTAATTAGTAAAATGTAGGTTAAGTTGTCTCATTAGCCTAGTAAGCTCACGCTGAATCGGTTTAGTATATTCAGTCACCAGATCAACATTATAATCATTAAGGTGACCCTTAAGTCTAAAGTGTCCGGTGAGAAACCCTGTTATAATTCTTGGGCCTTGTTAAGCCTGATCAGATTTTCAGATCTCCTACGATTCAAGTTGCCAAGCATTTCCTTGGCCCATCTACCTGCTTGCTCTCTCTCTGCCTCTTCCTTCTCTTTGAGTTTCCTCCTGAAGAAAGCATCCTCTAGTTCGCACCCTGGTTCAGGGCCAGTGAAGGGTTTAGCTGCCCCTTCTCTCGCAAGCCTGCCTGCTTCTTCATTACTCCTTGGTGTCCCGGCACCCAGAGGAGAGACACTCTATTTGTCCTACCTAGCATATTTAAACTCTGTCGGCAGTCCCACACCATTCTGGAGATGATTACCGGTGAACTCAGCGCCCTGATGGCTGCTTGGCTCAGGGCCGCCACACTTTTAGGCCGGACCCAGGTTCACATTCTCACTGCAGGGCCCCCTCTACCCATTTTTGCGGGCACCGGCCAGGCCCGAGCCCAGGGACAGTAGTGTCGACAGCCCCCCCTATTTGGCGGCCCTGGCTTGGCTATCTGATAGGATCGCAATATCCAGCTTCTTGTTACATTTGAGCTGAGTATGCAGGTTTGCTGCTACGGGGAAAATCCCAAACAAATATTTGTTGTGCAAATATCAATATACCAGTACTAGGTAAAGCCACATGTCAAGTATCATCAATATGCATTCATAAATTATTGAGATATCACTTTTTAATTATTCTCCATAAGGAAAACATTTGTTAATGCAATGTGGTGAGCACTTTAAATATCTCTGCAACGGTTGGACGTAGAATCGCAATTTAATACATTGTGTGCAGAGTACGTTAATTAACGTATTCTAATTAACATTGAAACATAGGCCTATATAATGTTCATGTTTAAACATGTTTGTCAGCATTGAACGTGTTAAACACCAAAATGATTGTTTTGTAGAGCTGACAAATGTGAAGTTTTCAGTAAAATTAACTGAGGAAAAGCTAAAAGTTCTCTGCGGCTCCAGAGTCAATGAACTTACCCTCTGTGTTCAATGTCTTATTTTGTAAAAATAATTCATTTACTTTTTAATAATGGCACGAGCAAGTGTCTAGCTTTTCCTCATAAATCAGTACTAGTTGTTGCCCGTCGATACTCGACGGATACAGCTCCATTCGTGTTGACTGGAGCGCTAGGCAGATGTTGCGAAACATGTATAAAATGTACTTTTTAGACTGCTATTTCCTTCCAATTATTATTCTTGTATCATATTTTAAGAAGAAAATATGGATTTAACAATCAGTTAAATTAACTAATACTTAATACACATAATCTAATTTTTTGGGAAATCAATACAGATAGGAAAGAAAGGAGAAAATCCATTACCTTGCATAAGTAATCCAGTTGCCAACTACCATGAAAAACACTGTAGTTTCCTTTAAAGGCCTATAGATATTGTAATCCCTATAGTTGAGCTAAAACAAATATCGATATTATTAGTTAAACAGAGCTTAGTGACACCATTTATAACCACGTTACAAAAAGTTTGATGGCGCCGGTTGGATTCGAACCCTGCTCTTCTGTTTTGTAGACCGGCGCGCTATCAACTTATGTACGAAAGCTGACGTTTGAAGCGGCAAAGTAAAGCATTACAACGTGACATCGGAACAATCAACTGTACTTGCTGAGTGGAATAAATCTATTTATTTTGATTATTTCCTTACACGCACAGGGTTGGGATCACACGTCGAATTAAAACCGGTGCATTAGTTCCTTAATATGCTCAAAAATGGTATTTAATATTAATGTAAACCATTACCATTAACTGACCTTTTACAACCCATTAACCCTTTAATTTGCCATTGTAGTAATAATTTATACCATTAATGTTATTGCAATCCGCTGTTTTACATAATCAAGTAACTTTAGGTATAGTACTAAACAATTTAACAATACAAACTTGTTTAATTAGCGAATTTCCCCTATAGAGAACAAGCTATTACCGTAGGTCTCATGGTAAGACTTAAGCCCAAGACCATGATAACTTTTTGTTTTGAGGTCCCCAGAAGTCCAAAACACTATTAGTTCAAATTTATATATATGTATATATATATATATAGTGTCCGTGAATGCGATAACTTGAGTAAAAAACGTCCGATTTCGATGAAATTTGGCTCAAATGTGTAAACTGACATTTATGACTTTAAGTTCAAAAACCAAAGACCATGGGAAGGGGGGTGTATGGGGGTTTTAAATTTTCCAAAAATCAGTTTTTGCATTTTTCACCCTAAAATTGTTAAAACACTTAATTTTGATTTTGACCATGTTATAGATCTTAAAAAAACAAACAATATGGTATTTTGAATTATTAACCTAGGTCTTAACCACTTCCTAGGTATTAACCTTTGTTCAGCAACCACTTATGGTTGCTGAACAAATCCAAAAAACATGCTCATAAAATCTCCCATGTTAATTTTATGGGAAAAAGGGTTTTGGCTTTTCCTCAGTTAATTTTCCTTTGAACTTCACATTTGATTTTATCAATCACTTCAGCTCCACAAAACAATCATTTTGGTGTTAAAATTGTGATTCTACGTCCAAGCGTTGCAGAGATATTCAAAGTGCTAAACACAGTGCGTTGTCCAATGTTATCCTTATGGAGAATAAATAAAAATTGATATCTCCATTATTTATGAATGTATATTGATGAAACTTGGTATGTTGCTTCACGTTGTACTGGTATATTGATATTTGCACAAAAAATAAATGTTTTGTTGGTTGTCCCCGTAGCAGCTAACCTGCATACTCAGCCTTAATGTTATTCTTATGGAGAATAAGTAAAGTTTTATATCTCCCTTAATTATGAACATAAATTAATAAAACATGGTAAGTAGCTTCACTTGGTTCAGTTATATTGATAATTGCATAAAAACTCATTTCTTATCTTCCTCGTTGCAGCAAACCTGCGTACTCAGTCCTAATGTTATTCTTATGGTGAATAAATAAAATGTTATAAATCACTTATTTATGAATGTATTTTTGTCAAACTTGGTAAGTGGCTTTATGTAGTAGTGAGAAACATATAAATGCATTGGAAATTCGCTGAGTACGCAGGTTTGCTGCGACGGGGGGTATTTTTAATTCACCAATGATAAAACTGTATAGTTTAAATAATATATAACTGTATTACTTTTTCTTTCCATTTAAAGGATAATACATAATAATTGTATACATTTTTAGGTACTGGCCATGATAAACCAAATGCTTCTTGAGCGTTAGCACTTCTTCTGTTGTTAGACAAAATACATCATGTCTTTACAATCAGCTGATAGAAGGGCTGTAAAATAAAATCATTGCAAAGGTTTAGAAATGTTGATTTTATTAATTTAAGAAAGTAAGATAACGTAAAAGTAAATAAAACCTGCTAATATAGAAAAGTTTAGCTTTTATTTGGTACAAACTGCATGTAAATCGGTCCAGTGGAAGTCTCAGGTGAACTGTCCAAAGGATTGAAAAAGTTTTTTCCCCCATGTTAAATCTCCATAAGAAGGTTTATTTTTCATTTTTGACCCATTTAACGGAAATATTTTCAAAATACAAATAAAACCTGCTAATATAGGACCAAAAACCTTTGTTTTTTGGTGCAGCCCGCACGTAAATCGGCCCAGTAAGTCTCAGACGAACTGTCCAAAGGTTGTTTCCTTATGGCTTTAAATATGTAGATTCTTTGACCAGAATTTTACCTACAAAAAATTATTACAACACTAAGGATTATTTTTGATTATTTTAACTTTACCTTTTTGTTATCTAAACATACAACATCACCAATGTATGTCAACCCTATGCATTAATACAAGCAATATCTGCAAGTAAATAGGATCTCAAAATACCACAGGACTTTCAAAATCGGATTTTGGGCCCCAAAAGTTGATCAGTTAAATCCTTAACCCCAGAAAAAATCCAATTTTCGCTGGAAAACTCATTTGAAAACTGATAATTGTATTATTGGGCTGCCAAAGTACCTCTCACTCAGTAAATAAGAACAAACAAGTTTTTTTTAAAGATTTATTTCAATAGACTAACTAAATCGCATTGGTAAACATAAATGTCACATCGCTGAGATTTCCTGAATTGTCCACGTGAGACATGGGAGTAAATTTTCCACCTTGCTAGGGGGCTTCTTGGCGCCTTGGCTCTGACTGATTTTCAAGAATCGGCTTCACTGTTCTTCTGTTAGAAGCTGCTGGATTTCGGCAGAGGGTTGCCGCGTCCATTTCGTCCTCTTCCAGCACCTCTATTTTTGACTCCATTCAATTTTTTCCCATTTTTCAGTTCTGGGTGATAACCACCTTCCCTTCTCTGCTGGCTTATCATTTCTTCTGCTAGAAGCTGCTGGATTTCGGCAGAGGGTTGCCGCATCAATTTTGTCCTCTTCCAGCACCTCAATTTTTGACGCCATTCAATTTTTTTCCATTTTTCAATTCTGGGTGATAGCCACCTTCTCTTCTCCGCTGGCTTGTTATCATTTCTTCTGCTAGAGGCTGTTGGATTTCGGCAGAGGGTTGCCGCATCCATTTCGTCCTCTTCCAGCACCTCTATTTTTGACGCCATTCAATTTTTTTCCATTTTTCAATTCTGGGTGATAGCCACCTTCCCTTCTCTGCTGGCTTGTTATCATTTCTTCTGCTAGAAGCTGCTGGATTTCGGCAGAGAGTTGCCGTGTCCATTTCGTCCTCCTCCAGCACCTCTATTTTAGACTCCATTCAATTTTTTCCATTTTTCAGTTCTGGGTGATAGCCACCTTCCCTTCTCTGCTGGCTTGTTATCATTTCTTCTGCTAGAGGCTGCTGGATTTCGGCAGAGGGTTTCCGCAACCATTTTGTCCTCTTCCAGCACCTCTCAATGTCTTTTTCACCCCATTCAATTTTTTTCCATTTTTCAGTATTGGGTGACAGAGGGTTGCCGCATTCATTTTGTCCTCTTCCATTAGTTTTGTACTTACCTCCACTAGGGCTTATATGCTCTCACTTCAACATGTTTTCAATGTTTTCTTCTTAATAATCGAAGGCATCAACCTCCATCTCCGTCTCAGAACCGTTGTCCGACACAGTCACCCACGACTCACCGCTCCCTCGCAGACTCCACCTCCTCCACTGCCTCTCCTCCCGACAGACGCCTCCTCCACCACTACGCTCCCGCAACGGCAGCACCTCCCATAAGAACAGCAGCTCCGAACAAAAATTTGTTATCGCTGTGAGACAAATTGTGTAGGCTACTTGAAGACAAGCAACAAATTCATAGAAATCGTTTCCTAGGTTTTTAAAAATAGTTCAAAATTGTTACTACGGCAATTGTTTCATTGTAGTAATTTTTAAAATATTTTATTCAAGGTAGGTACCTTCTTTATAACACCTCATTCTTCTTTGGAGCCGGTTAAAAATCAATGTTTGTCTTATTCTTTATGCACTCCCATACCACTCATCTGATTGGTATGAAACTGTGCATGGTCATTTGGATTAACCCTAGGAAGATTTCTAGCCATTAATAAAAGTTCTAAGAGTTTAGGGCTTCACCCCACTGGTCTTCAAAATTACCATGCTATTCTTTTGGAGGAAAGATTTGTTTTGATTACCTGATATCAGCTACTAATTAGGTATTATTTGTTATTGATAGCTTTTTCCCATAAGATTAACATGGGAAATCTTCTAAACACGTTTTTTTGGATTTTCTCCGCAACCACTATAACATAGGTTAATGATTCAAAATACTATATTATTTGTTTGTTTAAGCTATATAAAATGGTCAAAACCAAAATTGAGTATTTAAAAATTGTAGTTAAAAATGCAAAAGAATTTATTTTTGGAAAATTTAAAACCCCATAAACCATGGTCTGATTTTTCAGGTTTCCAAACTTATCATGAATGTCATTTTACACATTTGAGACAAATTTCATCGAAATCAGACGTTTTTTACTCAAGTTATTGCATTCACATATATGTAAATTTGAACGAATAGTGTTTTTGGCTTCTGGGGACCTCAAAACATATATTATAGTGGTCTCGGGCTTAAGTCTTACCATGCCACCTACGGTAATAGCTTCTTCCCTATAGGGGAAATTCGCTAAATTCTAATTCTTTAGTTTTAGAATTTCTTTAGCAATACTTCAAACTTAATATTAAAAGATACTTAACACGTTGGCTACCATCAGTCTGGAATTCGGGTCGCCGAAAGTTCCCAGCAGACCAAACCTAATACACGAAACTCTCACCATAGACCAAGTCATTGTGACCAATTGTAACTCAGAGACCGAAATTTTGTTTTCCGTATTTTTATATATTTTGAAGTAGAATATATATATTTACTCATAAAATTAGCAATAAAATGTTATTTCAGTGCTATTTTAGCATTTTTATTGTGTCACGTATGTGTGGCGTTTTCAAACTTTGGATGACTGGAAAATAAAATGACTTTTCTTTAGAACCACTTAACCTAGGTTAATGATTAAAGAATCAAAATTATTTGTTTGTTAAGCTCTATAAAATGGCTATAACCAGAATTGAGTGTTTCAAATTTTAGGTGAAAGAATTAAAAAAAAACTGATTTTTTGAAAATGTAAAACCCCCCATAAGACCCCCTTCCCTTAGTCCGATCGATCTGATTTTCGAACTTAAAGTCATAAATGTTACTCTACACATTTGTGCCAAATTAATCAAAATCGGGCGTTTCAAAAGTTATCGCGGTAACGGACACACACACACACACACACACCTATATTATTTGTATAGACAAGCTAGCCTGACAGACATTGTCCTGTCTTAATGTTATTGAATTTGTTTTATGTCAAATACTTGTTCATTTTTAATATGAGCTCGTTCGCTTCGCTCACTCGCCTATCGAAAAAAAAAAAAGTTTACGCCCTGTTCTCAGACCTACCAAATGTACACACAAAATTTCATAAGAAACGGTCGGCATAAGAAGCCGATTCAGAGGAGTTTTGTTACAAACACTGTGACACGAGAATTTTATATATTAGATATATTTATATTATTTATATAGATATACATTACCTCAAAACAAAAAGTTATCATGGTCTCGGGCTTAAGTCTTACCATGCCACCTACGGTAATAGTTTCTTCCCTATAGGGGAAATTCGCTAAAAACAAAAATTAAAAGTTACAAAAATTCAAAAATACAAAAATTAACATTGGGCTTATGAAGTTTAAAACTAAAACAAAATGACTTACCTTCAGAGAAAGGGAACGCTTGCCTTCTGCGTCAAGTTTCTCAGGTAACTTGGTAGGCCGGCGAGCAGCCCCCCAACAAGTTGTGTGCTCTTAAGCCATTGCCGGGTCAACTAACGATTTTACTTGTTCTACAAGTATAAGTGTAAAATATAACAAAATTGTTTAGATTATTTTCCTCATTTATTATTTATACTAATCTAGTTTATGTATTAATTCTTTATTAGTAACATAAACAAATACAATAACCCCAAATAACCCTCAGAACTGATTTTGCGATATTTCTGTTTGCCACTTTACTATATATTGGTACACCTGATGCTCTGTAAGTCACCGTATGAAAGAATCAAATTTGTACGCCTCAGTCGCCAAGGCCTTTTGCAAGAACTTTATTCTTTTAGATATCAGACAAATAAATCAACAAAGCTAGCTTTCATAGACTTTGTCAGTAGATGCATCGATGCCTTGGAAGGGGGTGATTCAGCAGTTAGCTGCTTCATCGCCCTTTCCAAGGCGTTTGATGGTATCAACCACAAAATTGTTTAAAAACTCACCAACTTCTTCAGCCTAAGGTATCACGATTTATTCCTTTAGTGGATCTGGTTTCAACTCAATTACAAGTCATCATCAGCGACTTCTTGACATTAAAAAATTTGTTTAAAGAATTTGAGCAGTCGGGTATAAAGAATAGGGCGTTGAGCTGGGTTGAGTCTAAGGCTTACCTAAGCAACAGAAGACAGCAAACAAAAGTTAATTACACCTTTTAGTCGGGATTAAGTATTAGGAGTCCCGCAAGGGTCCATATTAGGGCCAATTTTATTTCTGGTTTGTATTAATGATATTTCAACATCCATTTCTTTTCCTGAAACATCTTTACAGTTTTCGCAGATGATACCTCTCTTTTTACTCAAAGCCATAGCATACCTGACCTTGAAAGGGAGATTTTTGGCCAGCTTAATGCCATTTTTAAGTACCGGTAGCTACAATTCAGATATTAACTCAAATAAAACCAAATATATGTTTATAAGAACAACTCAAAAAAAATGTCTTGTGAGGGCTGGCATCTCATCCATCACCTTTTGTAGTTTTAAATGAGGAGATTCTTGACAAATCACCTTATGTCGATTACTTGGGAGTGAGAATGGATGATGGTCTGGGGTGGTCTGATCAGGTAGAAAAATTAGTTTCTGTGTTAACTTCAAATGTTTTTGTTTCTTTCATAGAATTTCTTAGAAATTTATCAGTATTTAATAATTAGCTTTAAGTAAATTAGTTTATTACAGTTTAGTAGAAAGTAATTTAAGGTATTCCATAGTGCTTTGGGGTCTGACTAGTAAAAAGAATTTAAACCATATTCATTAAACAGAAAAAAGCCGTACGATGTATCTCTGGGCGTCGTTGTAGAGATTCTTGTAGAGACAAATTTAAAGCACTACAAATTTAAACCGTTCCATCTCTCGTCATGTTTGAAACAATTTTATATGTAAAAGAAAACAATATAACACAGGCTCTTCAACACTCTTACTTCACAAGAAATAGAAACGTAAATCCCTCCATTCAACTTAATTTAAGAATCTTCGAAACAAAACCTAGTTGTGTAGGTGTAAAGCTATTTTCTAAACTTCCAGCAGAAATTAAAGAAATTTTTGGGTTAAAAGTTTAAGAAGGCGCTGAAATCACATCTCTTAGAAGCATGTTACTACAGCCTGCATGATCTTTCCTAAATCTTTTTTTAACCTTTTCCATAGTCCATAGTCCACCTTCTGAACACTACTGTACCATTTCCATGTTACACATGATTGGACAACGTCATCTATGACAGCTGTTAGTAATAAGAAGAAACAATCATGACGGGTCGACGGGGCAGACAACGGAGATATAAGATGATGATATAAAAAGTAAGCGCGCTGTGATTGGTCGAGCTGTTTTGGCGCTGGATGGAGGCTACCTGCCGATCATGAGCCAGTCCAGTAGTATGGCTTTCCCCCACACTTATGACCATATATTATCTAAACTTAGAAGGAAACATTTTCAAGTGTAAATTCTAATTACGTAATTATTATATCCCATTGGCAATAATTTGTGTCAAAGAATTATTAACTACAAATTTACCTCCTTCCATAGGCTTTCTCTTTTGTCCACATTGCGTAAGTGGCTAACATTTCTTGGTGTTTTCAGCAGACTCCCTGCCGCATGTTCCAAGTCACTTCATACAACAGCGAGAAGATGTGATTTAATGGAATTCTTTGATGAAAAAAAGAATTGGGGAACGGAAAGTATCAAAGTAGGAAGAGCTTGGAAGAAAGAGGAGTTACGGATCAAAGGCAATTCAGATCTCCATAAACTATGGTAAGCAATATGTTGTTGAGAAGTCACTATATTTATAATCAGTACATATATTGGGATATCACTGTATGGTGCAACAACTAAAAATAATTTAAATGCTATTTTGATAATGCAAAAAAATCTATAAGAATAATTTGTAACTTAAAACCCAGAACTTCAGTTAAGGAAAATTTCAAATCAGAAAACTATGTTTTTGAAACAGTTTTATCCGTAAGAAATAGATTTCAGGAAATGGAGCTGGTTGGTAATAATCATGAACATAACACCAGAAATCGGGGACGCCTCGCAATAAGCTCTCACACTCTGCAACTTTTCAAAAAAAAACCTATATATGCTGGTTCAAAATTTTACAATAAAATCCCAAAAGATATCACAGATGAGGTCTCAAATAAAAGATTCAAAATTAAGTTAAAGCAGTATCTCATCAACAAAGCTATGTATTCTTTCGAAGAGCTGTAGTTTTCATTCCTATATTAAATTCTAAGACCTACACACTTAGGTTTAGACTTGTTATTTGTATTGTTTATTTGTACTTGTAACTTGTTTATTTGTATTATTCAATACTGAAATAAGACACTATTCATGTATGTATGTATTACTACAAACGAATAAAGATATTTTGAATTGAATTGAATTGAATTGAGGTATACAGTATAAACATACACCCGGAACCAGGGCCGGATTATTTTGCCACTCTCTCATAAAATAGCTTATCAAATTGACTGTACTAAAATACTGTAGGCCTAATAGTTTTTATGAAAAAATCCCTCATATTTTCTACAAGTAACGTTTTACATTTTTGGGAATCTTACCTAATAATATAGTTGTAGTTTTGTAAAGCACAAAATTCCAGTACCTGTAACCTGGAACAAAACCTATAACCTGGTGTCACCTGTCAGGTGTTCGTCTGGGTTTACACTCAAACAAACATTAGGCTAAACAAGTTAATGAGATAAAATATATTGGGTTGTGTTTTGTTCAAAATCTTTTTCACACCTATGATTTCTGCACATTAAAAAAACAATTGAATTGCATATGCCAGATCCATTTATTGTAATTTTCTAAAAGACATTGTATTTATCGTGGTGAGGAGTACGATGCAATACCTTGTCGTTTATTGTACAGCACTTACCATTGTTGTTATTCAAAGTGAAGCCAGGGGTACAAACTTACAAAAAACAAACCATCAGCAGGCTTCACATTAAAACCCGAGATGAGATTTCGCGAGACAACAAAAAAGGCCCACTTTCAAGTAAGTTTACTATGCCAATCGGGTTTAGATGTTCGAGCTTAATCGGCGACCGACCATCTCGTCACGGCAAACTTTCTTGAAAACGCTGGACATTTGTACCATTGACAACGGCTTCTCACTTGGGGCCACAATAATAGTGAGTGCTGCCCAATAAACAACAACATATTGCTCATTTACATTGTAAATCGTAGTGGAAAACATTTATTTGATGTAATAATTGATTACAGTCAATGTTGTTTTACAATTATAACAAAATTATAGGCCGCATAGGTCACATTTGCAGGGACTAATTGGTTTAATATTGAGATAGATATGTAGTGAAATTTCTGGTTTTCAGGTATATATTGCTGAAGGAACGGAACATGTTGATGTCGATGGAACACGAATACAAAGAAGCTTATGAACCATTTCCGAACCCTGAGAGGCTCGATAAGGTGATCAGTACAGTAGTGGATCCTTTCGCGCAAACATAGGACTATCATATATAAGATACACTGTAATTTGTTCGTATAAACTTTTCATTCAGAAAGATCTTTGAAAAAAATCAAGTTTACTGTAATTTGACACTATTAATCATTATAACCGTATTAAATATTTCAGTGGTGGCCATCTTTAATGACCACTAATGGTATGTTCTTCGCTTGAAATTAATTTTAAGTTGTACCTTCAATAAAATTACTCACACTAATGTTATCTTTGTACCAAGCAGTCAACTGCAGCTAAATATTAAAAGCTATTTAGGTTAAACTTTCCACTTACCTGTTGTTAATGAACTTGACAAAACAGATTTTATTTTTGATTTAAACCCAACATCATAAAATTCCAATTTAAATTCTTCTTTTGCAATGGTCAAAAGTTGGAATGTTTGAGTTTTGCAAATTAACTCTCTTTTATCCTACTACTCTCATACAATTAATAAATAAATAAATATTTGTCTTTGATAATTTACTAATTATATCTTAGTATTGCTCCAGCAACTGTCTTCTCAACATGGATAACCTAGCCTAATCGCTGGCTTATTACCAACATCACATAAACTCGTGTAGCGTCTTTACCTCTGAATGAATTACACAAAAGTACAGAGATAAAACCTAGATTTATTGACATTACATAAACTCGTGTAGCGTCTTTACCTCTTAATGAACTACACAAAAGTACAGAGATAAAACCTAGATTTATTGACATTACATAAACTCGTGTAGCGTCTTTACCTCTGAATGAATTACACAAAAGTACAGAGATAAAACCTAGATTTATTGACATTACATAAACTCTTGTAGTGTCTTTACCTCTGAATGAATTACACAAAAGTACAGAGATAAAACCTAGATTTATTGACATTACATAAACTCGTGTAGCGTCTTTACCTCTGAATGAATTACACAAAAGTACAGAGATAAAACCTAGATTTATTGACTGAAAATACAATTATAGATGACCTTCAATATGAAAAAGGGATTGACAATGAATGATTACAATAGTGGGGAGTTTTTTTATTGCTTGATATACTTAAATTACTTGTAAATATAGTCTTTTATCTCAGGGTTATTAAGATTTTTTCTCATGGAGGGGTTTTCGTGCTGGCTTAGAATATATTCTTACGTTTGTTTTCATAATTAAACTCATAAGTTCTTGGTATAATGTGGAATAAATGGTTATAATTTATGAATTTGGATGAAAAGATTAAGGTTGCTCAGTAAAAGTTGGATAAAATTGATAGTTCTCTTCAATATGCTAAACTCTCCTTCAACAATGCTGTTTGAAAACGGGGTTTTAGGCTACTATTATGTTCAAATTGAATATATATATCTTGAAACAGTCTTTTGATATGAATTGTTAAGTATTGAAAAAGATTTTCTTTAATAATTTATTGGTTTACTAAAGTCTGGTAGAGTCTGGTATTAAATCTGTACTTCATGAAATTTATGGCTAACAGTTGCAATTTCACATGGGCTTCTACAGTGGAGAGAAGGGTTGGTCTCACCTACCTGAATTACCTCACCACAGGCTAAATAACTCTTCACGGCCTGATCAAAGGGATTAATTAATGCCTGTGGCTCTTCTAGTAAAAATTGGACTTTTAGTATCCAAAATACTTATTTAAGGGTATTAATCACATTTTTTATGAAACTCAATTTATGGAATGTGAACACAAGGCTGGCTACATTCAGAGGGAGAGTCTTGGGTATTGTTACAATAATTAGCATCTGGCATTGCACACTTAATCATTCTTCAGCTCTTGATGCCCACTTCACAAGTTGCATAAACACATCTGTTTTTCCCTAAGACATGTGGATAATCAAAATATTTCTTCGTCTGTGAGACTTTTGGGGATTCATATGGACGTGAGGCTCACTTGGGAGACCCACACTCATCATGTAATCTCTAAGATCTCACGTGTTTGTTTTCTATTAAGAAGACTAAAGTGTTGTGTCTAATAGTATGCTAATGACCGCCTATCACAGTTTTTCCAATTTCACCTTCTCTATGAAAACATCTTTTGGGGAAATAGTGTAGGAGCCAAGAAGGTCTTCATTTGGCAAAAAAAAGCACTGAGAATAATGTTTGATATTCCCAGCAGAAGCACTTGCAAGCCTTTTTTTATTAAACATAGAATTATGACTTTGCCCAGTATCTTTATTTTTTACAATATATTGTTTGTTTGAGAAAATATATATATAGTTTTATTTCAACACCATCATATTCGTAACTATCAAAAGCCACAAATTTCTCCAAATAAAGTTGTATAACAAATTGCCTGAATTTTAATTTAATTTGTTAATTTTCAGAATCATAGTTTAACCAAATTTAAGAACTGATTGTCTGAGTGGCTCCTGGACCAGGGTGTTAATTCTATTGAAGAATTTTTGGAATTTGATAAAATTAATATTTAAGTTTCCATTTAATTTTTGTTTTGTTTAAGAACAGTTTATTTGTGTATATTTTGACGTTGTCCATTGTACTGTAATATGTGTTAAACGACAATAAAGATATTATTATTATTATTATTATTATTATTATTTGCACTATATTAACTGTTAAAGAGTTTAATTTAGATTTTGGAGAAATGTAATGATTTGAAATAGATAATATAAGGTTTTGAAGCAATTTTTTTACATTATTAATTATTCTAATCTTATTTACTAGGCTAATTGGTATTTTTATATGGCGGTTTACATAATATGATAGGCCTATATATATTAATTTTGATGGAGGAATATTACGTATTTCTCATATATAAACTTTATTACAATTTATTGAAAACATTTTAAATTAAAAGGATGATTTAAGGTTCAGATTATCAGGATAAGTAAATGAGATGTCGCAATTTTACCAAACAAAAGCGGAACCTGTGCTCCTGGGGTACACACACTCACAAGACAATTGTGGATTCTGATTTTTTCAGAAATTATTGCTGATAACTACTTCCACTTTGAAAGAAAGGTTATACATGTCAGGACTCGCTTAGGGCTCCGCCCCCAGACCCCTGCTTGGGGTCGCTCCAGTTGTTATTACAAACTCAATGTCTGTTCAAATAATTTTATATAATACTCTATTCTGATTTATTTGAGATATATTCACTCCATCATCATTCAATGGTCCTGTCATTTGTTTATATTCTACTATGTGAAAGTTACATTTACAGTTTATTGGATATTTGTTCATGGCTGTTATGATTTCTTTTGTTTTGATTTGAAACTCCATAATCCCAATGTTAAAATTTCCAATTATCAAGATAAAAGTTATAGGTTTTAAAATTGAAAACCGTAACTTTTGGCAATTTTCCCGGGGGTTTCGAGGTACAACCTACGTGCATGCTAAATTTCACGTTTCTAGCTCGTCTGGAAGTGGTCTAGAATTCGTCTACGTGAGTCAGTGACTCGGTTACACATCGGGCTGTATGGTATGTTAGATAGATTTTAAATCCAATCTTGTCTTCAACTACGAACAATACAAGAACATAAAATTAGTAACAACAATCCAGGGCAGGTAAAATTAACAATAGCACTAAAACAAAAAATGTTAATGCTCTAAAGAATTATCAAAAATACAACCCAAAGTGTACAAACTATTTATTTTTAAATATATTTTGTTCTTCAATTCATTATAAACCTAATCAGTCATTGATTTTACAATTTGGTGTTATAGGTTCAAGAAAGTATGCATCATTTGGAAGAGGTGATAATTGAACGCAACAAAGCCTACCACGAGCTTGAGACTGGCGAGACTGGCATGAGGCCAGCTAAGGAGGCCATTACTCAGATCGGTAAGCTTCCATGTAAATTACAGCGCTACTGAGGAGCTCATTAATCAGCCTGAAGTCTTCCTTATGGCTACCAAGGAGGTCATTAATCAGATTGGTAAGCTTCTGTGTACATTACAATGCTACCAAGAAGGTCATTAATCAGATTGGAGTCTTGCATACTCATATGGCTACCAAAGAGGTCATTAACCAGATTGGTAAGCTTCCGTGTATGTTACAGGGCTGCCAAGGAGGTCATGAATCAGATTGGAGTCTTCTAACACATATAGCTACCAAGGGGTGTTAGTCAAATTAATTGATAATCTTCCACAGCAACCAGATAGATCATTAATCAGATTGATAAGCTTGTGTGTGCATTCCATGATCACCAAGACCATTAATCAGCTTAGTAAGCTTTCATATACATTATAAATAGGGGTGTGCGAGTACTCGAAACTTTTGAGTTTTCGGCCGAGTATTTTAATACTCAAACTCGACTCGAATTTTTGAAAAATAATTGAAAATTCGAGCGAGTATTTCCGGACGATCGCTAACGATAGCGACCGGCCAAAACGTGTAGTAACGGCCGCAAAAGGCGATCGCATCACGTAAAATCGGCCGAAAATGACAATCAGACCGTGTAATTTCGGCCAAAAATGACGACGGGAAACATAATGTTGGCCAAAAATTACAGGTGGATCACGTAATTTAGGCCAAAAATGATGACGGTATACATAATATCGGCAAATATCGGGCCACTTAATATCGGCCGTAACTAACAATTTTGTCATCTAATATTGATTATAACGATAATTTTTTAACGATATGTAATAATGCCTAGTTATGTCATCACGCGTCCAAACCATCACATCTTCTATGGGCTCCACTCTGTAGGCCTTCATGTTTCCATGATAGTCTTACGGAGAGAATTTTATTTTGATCACATGATTACGGTATTTTAACATATGTTCGTTAGGTTTTCTATAGAATGTAAGAATCTTAACATCCGTTTTGTTTGTGGGTTGCGTAAAGACATATTTTCAGTGTGGGATTTTCTCTGTATTATGAATATTTTTTAAATGATGATTACAAATTTGTATTCAAAAAGTTAATTTTTATAATAATAAACGCCCAATGATGTTCAAACATATTTTTCATGATCCACAGAAAGTCAAGATTCTCATGCTATTTACATTGCCCATCATACATTCTGAACATAATATGAGGGTCATCCAGAAAGTAAAGATCGTTTGCGCACTGTGCCGAGCACAGCTTCCCCAACACTGTGACTGTGTATGCAGCAATCTACTCATTTCCCTGCCAAAGTTTGAGCCGAGTCTCGTTATTGAGCAATCACGTGTTTTGTTTCTACAGTGATTCAAAATGGCAGCATCGAAAAAAAATCCCACTACAAGTGAAATCTGCTGTGTTACTCGGTTTCTGGACACAAAAACTGTTCGGACTATTCAAAGTTTTAGACAGACATCAAAGAAAGTTTGTGGTGAAAGTGAAAACTAACAAGTATTCAGGGAATAATTGATGTATCAAGTTTAATGAAGGATGATCTTATGTACATGACGAGGATCGGCGAGGCAGGGCATCGCATTATTTGTGAATTTATATTATCAAGAAATAAAAAAGTTGTTATACCAGGAGACTTAACCCATTGGCTCACAACCCCGAGTATACTCGTGGCCGCCGAAAGTAGCCCGAACGTGCAACCCCGAGTATACTCGTGGCCGCCGAAAGTAGCCCGGACGTGCAACCCCGAGTATACTCGTGGCCGCCGAAAGTAGCCCGGACGTGCAACCCCGAGTATACTCGTGGCCGCCGAAAGTAGCCCGGACGTGCAACCCCGAGTATACTCGTGGCCGCCGAAAGTAGCCCGGACGTGCAACCCCGAGTATACTCGTGGCCGCCGAAAGTAGCCCGGACGTGCAACCCCGAGTATACTCGTGGCCGCCGAAAGTAGCCCGGACGTGCAACCCCGAGTATACTCGTGGCCGCCGAAAGTAGCCCGAACGTGCAACCCCGAGTATACTCGTGGCCGCCGAAAGTAGCCCGAACGTGCAACCCCGAGTATACTCGGGATAGCACTTTTTATTTTAAAAAAAATATTTTTTTATTTTTAAATTTTTTCTTTTTTGTTTATTTGTTGTTTTAACTTGTTTTCATTTTTTGTTTGTATGTATTTTTTATGCATATGCCCATCTTTGGGGAAACTTTAGGAAAAATATGATTTTGGAAAATATGTTATGCCTAGGTCAAATATAAATGTATCACTAACATTTTTTATTTTCACGTGAAAAAATAAATAACCCACAAGTACATAATAGTTGTTGGGCTGAAACATTATTTTTTTTTGTTTTTACATGTAACTCCTTTTAAAATTAATGTTTTTTATAAACTATATATATATATATATATATATATATATATATATATATATGTGATATATATATATATAATATGTACCATACATAAATGCTGTAAAAAGTATCTTCTTCTTGTAGATAGTTTATTTCTCTAAAGATTAGTGCAAAAATTAAGTAAATTGAGCAATAATTGTTGCTATAGTGACAGTTTTAGTAAAAGTCTACATTTATGTAATTTTTCTTAGGAAACTGAACGGTTTGTCAGGTGGCAAATTTCAGCCAATGGGTTAAACATAAATGTTTTAGACAATAAAAAAAGTAGTAAAGTGTTAAAGAATTTGTTGAAATCATATGGTAGAAAATTTTTAGTAGATTTCCAACAAGAGTTATGGCTGATTCCGTAACAGCTATTGATAATTTGTTGACAAATATTCCAATTCTTGTCTTGAATATATCAGGATTAGTAACAGAGCTATCCGATCATGATGGTCAGATTTTGGAGATTTATTATTTTGCAAAGTCCTTGAAAACCAATGGAATAATTTTAAAAAGTAGAAAATTTTCTGAAGAAAATTTGAACTATTTTATTGATTTCTAGAAAGGGAAAACTGGAATGAAGTATATTTAGCTTCCATTGAACAAAAATACGATAAATTTTATAATACATTGAATACTTTGACCACTGTATTGAAAAAAAATAAATCCAAATGAATAACCGACAAAAGTCTTGGATGAACGCAGAAATTAAAGCTGAAAAAAGAAGATAATCATGATGAGCCAAACAACAAGAAAAGCAAAGGACAAAAATCTTTTCAAAATGAAAGGAGAGTAAAAAGTTATTAAATCAAAATATTATTGAGGCTAACCTCTTTAACAATTATTTTACTGATGTCGTAGATATAACGTGTATGACGCTGCCGTTAAATACTGGCCAGGATTTTAACGATTCAACTAAAAGTAATTTTTGTTAAATTAGGACGTTTAAATGCACTCCTGTAGATGAAAATGAAATGAAAAATATAATCAGTTCACTCAAAAATAAAATGTCAAGTGGTCATGATGAATTTCCAGTTAAGGTGTTAAAATATGTGGGTGACACATTGTTGAAACTACTAGTACATTTGGTAAACTTCGTTACAATACTAGGTGCAAAAGAGATATTGTAACCTCACCATAAACACAAACTAGAGTTATATAAGAAAAAAACAACTTATACAGGATCAGCATAAAGGATGAATCAGACAATAAATTATTTAAAGTACAATTAAAACAATTCCTAAGAGCTAAGTCTTTTTATACATTAGAGGAGTATTTTAACTGATAATTTGTAACCTTTAGGTAGGGCCTTGGCTAATTGAAACCATGTCATTAGAATTTTGTTTTATAATATCAAACATTAAGTAATTTTTAATATTTATTTTGTTCCATTATTAATTTAGTCTAAGTTTTGACACTATTTTTTGTACTGTTGTGCATATATTGATGGAATAAAGATTATTTGATTTATTGATTGATCGCTCTGAAGAAAGAATTTAGGAAAACCTTCATGTTATGTTAGCCGATTACATGAAACCTTTTGAGAAATGTCAAGATTGTGTTCAGTGGACTTTCCCCATAAACTTTCTTTGGTGTTTGAAGTTTTTAATGGTCAACACTTGTTGTATTCAGAAACTGAGTAACACTGCGAATCTCACATTTGGTGGGATTTTTTATTGATGCCACCATTTTGAATCGCTGTATAAACAAGACGCGTTATCGCTCAGCAACGATACTCGGCTCATAATTTGTTGAGGAGGTGAGTGGAATGTCGCACCCAGTCGCGATGCCGGGGGAAGTATGCGTAATAAGCAAACATTCTTTACTTTCTGGACGACCCTCGTATATTTAATGTTATATATATTTCCAAATTTAACTTTCAAAGCGAGGAATTCAACACGATCCTGAATTTTTTTCTTACTTATGGGTAAAATTTGAATGCTTACTGTATTATATTATGTTTCAGGGATTACACAATTCTACAAGATGAGTGAACATGTCATTCCAAAATTTGTGAATAAGAAATGGAGAGAAACCCATATCTTCTATGATAGGTACAAAGAGACCAACGTGTTCCATTCTTTGCTGGAGGAGAAGACAAGAAAAAGAGCCAAAAGGCGTGTTAGGTATATATAAATCAATGACACTTGCTTCTAGGAATTACAATAGAAGAGCCATATAGAAAGATTCCATTTTTAATCATTTTTAACTTGATAATTAATGCACCAGGTTAATATATTTGCACAAGTAATACTTAAAAAATGGCCAAAACTTGGTGTCATTAATCCCAAAACTTGGGACTGGAACCTAAACAAATTAGAGATTACTTAGTTAAATTGTTAACACCTTCATTAAAATGCATGTTCTGATTCAGATTGTTCACAATCATGACACTTGTTTTGTTTGTTGTAGGAATTTGACGGTTCATGTGTTGGGATTGATGAAAAGGTTTCCCAACTTGGATCTGGAAGCCGTCAAGGAGAAGTTCCCTGAAGTTGATGTTGAAAAACTGAAGGATTCAGACAAAGCGAGGGGTCACTGGCTCCCTTAGATTGTTCAACCTGGAGTTTTTTATGACATTAGCTCTATTAGAATGTATATAACATGTTGTACAGAAATATAATGATTGCAAATTTAAGTTTGTATTTATTTATGTCACTTTGTAAACCATCAGAATAATTTTTGGTGTGCACAAACTAAACAACTGGCGTGATTTTATTTGATTAAATATTTTTGTAATCTATTTAGAAGTGTTTCCGAACTCCCTCCGGAAACTTTAGAAAATTGTTTCTGTCCTGGAGTAAAAATAAACAAGACAAGTCATATCCCATGTATCGATCTTGCTCTAGTCCGTGGAACAAGTGTCATATCCCATAAAAATATTTCACTTCCGGACACTAGCACCAAACTTTGGGGATCAAATAAATACATGTAAAGGAGTAAAAATTAACCGGGAGCCAAGCTCAGAAATGATGACGTCACAAGCTGTGACGTTTTAAAGATCTTGCTATGTCCTAAAAGAAATGTTATTACAGAGTTTGTCGTAAATCTAATAGGTTTTTAATAAATCTAAGAATTGTGATTTTATCATAAAATTCCTTATTTTTAGCAAATTTCTTCGTAGTAGTCCGTGGAACAAGTGTCATATTGTCATATACCATAAAAATATTTCACTTCCAGACACCAGCACCAAACTTTGGGGATCAAATAAATACATGTAAATGAGTAAAAATCAGCCAGGAGCCAAGCTCAGAAATGATGATGGCACGAGCTGTGACGTCATAAAAATGGCCGCTCAGCTATTTCGTTAAAGTCCCATATCTCGGTAACCTCTTATTTGGTTTTGATAAGTGATGGGTCTTTTTATTTCCTAAAATAAATGGTAAAACATGTTTTGCCGTAAATGTAAGAGTTGTTGAATAAACTTCAAATAGTGATTTTATTATACTATTCTGTATTTTACGTGAATGTATTTGTAGGAAAGACGTTACTAGCGCAAGTAGTTTGACAGTAGGCTCTGGACTGCTATAAATTATCATTTTGAAGCCCAACAAAATTAGTTCATCACTTAATAAAATGTATACGTTAAAAACATTTTAATATAAGTTTGTAGCTTCACTTGGTTGAGTTATATTGATAATTCATGTAATTTTTCATTTGAAAAACACATTTCTTATCTTCCATATCGCAGCAAACCTATGTACTCAGCCCTAACGTTATTTTTATGAAGGATAAATAAAAATCTATGTCACTTATTTATTTTTGAATTTTGACTAAATTTGGTAAGTGGCTTTATGTGGTAGTGACAAACACAAATGCATTGAAATTCTATAAGCATGCAGGTTTGCTGCGACGGGGGTATTTATACATGTTATATAAATTAATAAAACTATTATTTTATTGTTGTTTATTTTTTAGCGAATTTCCCCTATAGGGAAGAAGCTATTACCGTAGGTCTCATGGTAAGACTTAAGCCCGAGACCATGATAACTTTTCATTTTGAGGTCCCCAGATGCCAAAAACACCATTCGTTCAAATTTGTATATATGTATATATATATATATATATGTGTGTCCGTAAGCACGATAACTCTCGTAAAAAAGGTCCGATCTTAATGAAATTTGGTACAAACGTGTAAAGTACCATTTATTTGAACGAGTTCGAAAACCAGACGAATCGCACCATCCGAAGGGGGGTTTTGTACCCCAAAAATGGGTTTTTGGGGGTTTCCACATGTAATTTGTATTAAAATCAAATTTTAATTTTCACCATTGAATTCAGCATAAAAAAAAACAAAAAATTTTGTATCTTGATTATTACTCTACGTCAATTGGTTACTGAGATATTGAAAGTGCTAAACACAGTACGTTGTCTAATGTTATTCTTATGGAGAAAAAGAAAAATTGTATATCTCGCTTATTTATGAACATAAACTGACGAAATTTGGTATATAGCTTCATCTGGTTGTGGTTTATTGTTGTTTGCACAAAAAAACAATTTTTCACCTATGGTTCCCATAGCAGCAAACCTAGGTATTCAGTCCCCATGTTACTCTTATGGAAAATAATTAAAGTGTTATATATCGCTTATTTATGAATGTATATGGATGAAACTTGGTATGTGACTTCACTTAGCTGAGTTCTATTGATATTTTGCATAAAACCCCATTATTTTGTGTTCCTTGTTGCAGCAAACCTGCGTACTCATCCCCAATGTTATTCTTATGGAGAATAATTAATATTTTAAATATCGCTTGTTTGTGAATATATTTCTTATGAATCCTGTTAAGTGGCTTAGTGTGTTATGTTATAATTCATTGGAAATTCGCTGAGTATGCAGGTTTGCTGCGACGGGGGTATTTATTATAGTGATGTTTTAACAAGGATATCTTATTATCATACTAAATAAAATCTCTTTACATAATTGTCCGAAATATCTTGAAAACGGTAAATTATAAAAAAAATCGTTGTGTTAATGATGGAGAAATTTTAAGCCGAAAATGATGTATAGAAGTTTTAAAGATCACTCAACTCATAGCTGCACAATTTTGTACTAGTTAAAATTGTTCAAAGTTTTTAAAAATTATCAGAAAATATCATGTCTTTACTTTAAAAAATTAAAATAATAGTAGTTTTCATCACTAAGAGCAAAAGTGGCTCTTTTTGGTGCGCAATCGTGTTTTAAAAGCGAGGCGCAGCCAAGCTTTCAAAAACAATTAAGCACCAAAAAGACACTTTTGGTCCGAGTGATGAACAACGTTTTAGCGAATTTCCCCTATAGGGAATTAGCGAATTTCCCCTATAGGGAAGAAGCTATTACCGTAGGTCTCATGGTAAGACTTAAGCCCGAGACCATGATAACTTTTCATTTTGAGGTCCCCAGATGCCAAAAACACCATTCGTTCAAATTGTTATATATGTTTTTATATATATATATATATATATATATATATATTATATATATATATATGTGTCCGTAAGCACGATAACTCTCGTAAAAAAGGTCCGATCTTAATGAAATTTGGTACAAATTTGTAAAGTACCATTTATTTGAACGAGTTCGAAAACTAGATGAATCGCACCATCCGAAGGGGGGTTTTGTACCCCAAAAATGTGTTTTTTGGGGTTTTCACATTTAATTTTAATTTAAATCAAATTTTAATTTATACCATTGAATTCAGCTTAAAAAAACAAACAATTTGGTATTTTGATCATTGCTCTACGTCAATTGGTTACCGAGATATTGAAAGTGCTAAACACAGTACGTTGTCTAATGTTATTCTTATGGAGAAAAAGAAAAATTGTATATCTCGCTTATTTATGAACATAAACTGGCGAAATTTGGTATATGGCTTGATCTGGTTATGGTTTATTGTTGTTTGCACAAAAAAATAATTTTTCGCCTATGGCTCCTGTAGCAGCAAACCTAGGTACTTGGTCCCCATGTTATTCTTATGGAAAATACTTAAAATGTTATATATCGCTTATTTTTGAATGTATATGGATGAAACTTGGTATGTGACTTCACTAAGATGAGTTCTATTGATATTTGCATAAAAACCCATTATTTTGTGTGCCTTGTTGCAGCAAACCTGCGTACTCATCCCCAATGTTATTCTTATGGAGGATAATTAATATTTTAAATATCGCTTGTTTGTGAATTCCTTTCTTATGAATCCTGTTAAGTGTTATAATGTGTTATGTAATATATTCATTGGAAATTCGCTGAGTATGCAGGTTTGCTGCGACGGGGGTATTTTATCATAATGCAGACTTTTAATCGTTGAAAATTTTAATTATAAAGTTGTATTTTTGTTATGTTTACAAAGTAAGTAATATATAGTGTTTTTATTTCTGTTATTTACAAACAATACTTTTTATAACGTGTGGTAAGGAACGCTTCTATCATGTATAGATAAAGCAAACAGCTGACTTTTTTACGTCTTAGGACTTTATAAAGATCACAGCTGATTTTTTAGGTCCTAGGACAATAAAGTGACGTTTTGCATACTATTTAGAGAACAAAAAAGCAGGTGGATTTCGTGCAGAATGATAAATACCCCCGTTGCAGCAAACCTGCATACTCAGCGAATTTCCAATGAATATATAACATAACACATTAAAACACTTATCCTTGACAAAATAAAAACCAAAATGTAAACAAATAAACACATGTTTTTTAACTCATTCAAATCTTAGTATTGATTACATATGATCAAACCAAATGGCATTGGAAATTTTCAAATATCAGGTGCTGCCGTCTAGGGGATAAATTGTTAATGGTTTGGGATAAGTCTACAGGAGAACGTTGTCCCTCAAATTCTTATATTAATGATTTATTTGTTCACGAATTATAAATATAAACCCTTTTTCTCATTTGGGGAAAACCTTTCACTATATACTAAGTACGTTATGTTTCATGAAATGTATTTGATTGATATTTAATCATGATAGTTTCTTTGTAATTGGAAATTATCTCTTTTGTATCTCACAGTTTAATAAAAGCATTTTCCACCAATGTTAATTTAAAGGCATTTTTTACAATTTTTAAAGTCAAATTACTAAATAATGGTTGGGTGGATTAAAAATGTTCTTTCATACAAACCTTCCCCTGGCATTAAGGAACCCAACAGAAAAAGAATCGTCCAGTTTGGTGCACTCGTTCTCGAGTTATGGAGTCACGTCAAAAAAAGTGATTGTTATTTATTTATATAGATACTCCAAACAAAACACCATCTACTTATTTTAGAATGACACTCTCTTGGAGTGAGATACGCCATTTGGAGGTTGATGAGGTAAAGAATCAGTCAGATCAGTAACTGCTGAAGTAATTACTTGCACTTTTATCTCAATGGGGGGCAGTGGCGGATCCAGCACTAGAGTCGGGGGGGGGGGGCGAACTTAGTAGTTGAATACCCCCCCCCGATTTTTATTGTTACGGATAATAATTGTAAAATAATTAAATACTAAAAATAACAGTTAAACCCAACATGTACTAAAGTAAACAGAACTAAGAAAAGGCAGAGCAGCGTCCATGCGCAGTGTAAGGGTGTGATGATCTCATGAACACAGTGCGCGGTCAAACTCCCGTTGCCATGGTAACGTCACGTACGCACTACGCACTACTCTGTCTGCACCTCGCCGCCCCTTTCACTCGAGCTACCGCTGTTGTATCTGAGATCTGATTGACACATTGACATTCACAACAGAATGAACACTAAAGAACATTAATCTTGAAGTTTGCCGGCTCCCACACCCAAGTAACGCGACGGTGGTTTTGTGGGTAAAAAAGGAGGCAGGATAACTGGATAAGGGCAGTCGTGTCGTCGTGTCGCGTGATGCAGCAAACTGACAGGCGTCATCAGAACGAAATGATCACTCCCACTAACTGTTTAAGCTTGATTCCACAACTTTAGTATGCATACATACCGGTTAGAAAAATAACATATGGTAGGCAATGCATAACTTGGATTGCCGATAAAGATTTATTCGTAACACATATAACCAGATACAAATTAAATAACTGCACTATTTTTATACAGTATATTACAAACATTTCTGAGCTTGAGGGGGGGGGGGGCGATCGCCCCCCTTGGATCCACCACTGATAGGGGGCTGCGCAAATTGACTGACTAAAGACTCCCAACAATCTTGGATTGGCCAGTCTACCAAACAGTAGTTTCTCACCCCTCAGTCACACAAGGAGATAGTCCCACAAAGAGAAACACCATTTGAAGGACAAGAAAGTCCACAATCAGTCAGTCAGACTAAGACCTACTAAAATAGTTACTTATTCAAATTAGTTAACTATAAGGTTAATCACAACTGATGAATATTCCCGGGTGGAACCATCCTACGGCAGCTAGTAAGATATAAAAGCATCTGTACAAAATCAGGTTCCTAGGAGCTTATTTTTTAACAAATTTTCATTCAAAAACTTCAATGAAGACAACATTGTGTCATTGGATTTTGGGGAAAATCTCAGGTTAATATTAAGGTTTATGTTAATTAAGAGGTAACAATAAAGTAGTGACTTACCGCTAATCAATGTTTTGATTTTCCTGCCAGTTAGTTATACTTGCCGTAGAATAATAGTTCAAGGTGCTAACGTATTTAGTTTATGGCGATATTTTTATTAGTGCAGTTGTATTTTAAATCAAGTAAATTTGTATGGCAAAAATTAAATAAAAACGTAATTTTTTAAACTTTTAGACTATTTACTTTTGACCCCAAATTTTTGCTGATACTGTATACAAAATAAATACATGTTTTATTAGTATAGTTCCCACCACTGCAATAGTGTTACGGACTTGAAGCACTAAAAACCATACAATTTGCATTAAAACAAATGTTAGAACAAATTGTATTTAAAATTTTGTATTCAGTGAATTTTCTGAACTTTTAACACGTTTTGAAAAATAATTCCTCCAAAAGTTCATATTAAAATATATTATAACAGATTGCAGAACTGTGTAATTGTACTGTAATACTAAATTCAATCAAAACCAGACCATATTGGTGTGGTCTTTCTGCATATATTCAGACAGACACCACCTGAAAAAATAGTATTTGTGTTCAGGAAGCACAAACAAATATTTGCAAGTACTGTGTACTTTCTCCATACTGGCCCACTAATGTGCATATGGAAGGAGAAAAAAAGTTGTCCTCACCGTTTTTAAGATGATTGAAACTTTAGAATGAATCCTCTAAAAAAAATGTGGTTAAGTGCTGAAGTACAGCGTGCCTTAACCGGTATATGTGTTCCATCCTTGTCAAGGGGAGTGCTAAACATCTCTCCTTTCATACAACACGTTTGTTCGGGGCCAGGAGAGTGTTATATAAACGGCTTTACTGGCAATTAACACCTGCGAGAAACTTAAATTTCATTTATTAATTACGACTAGATTATTATTTATAACTCTCCAAACTTTTATCATATATATTTTAGTTATTTACATAAACAAATAAATGAGAAGCTAGTTTAGAAAATTAATGTTTTTATTAATTTTTACTCATATTGTCGATAAAGAAGATTGCAGCTAGCGCTCCTTGTGCCTACTAGCAAGACTAACAGGGAAGCCAAAACGGAAGAGAACTCTAACCGGATGCGATTTTAAACTTCCATTGGAGTTTGGAGCAATTGGTTTGGAGTACCAAAGTTAATGTTTGTGATATCAATATCCATTTCTTTTAGTAAAACCTTCCATACATTTGTCATTTGTATTTTATTAATACTGTTGAGTTTGAATCGTAAATTAAATACTGTAAACGGTATCAGGAAACTGACACATACTTTCTCCCTTTTAGCCCAACTTTAATGAATAAATTACTTTCTATTTACTAAATATAGAATACAAAGCACGGTCGAATGTACAGAAAATCTTGTAAACAAGTTGTTTTAAAAAACATCCACCCAAATCCCTGCTTTGGAGGCACTACAGAATCCATTGCTACACTCGTGGTTTTAAGAGGGGAAATGCCCCCTATTCCTCCCCCAGGGTTAATAAGGGGCAACATATTTCGAATTAACTCTGTTGGTCAATGCTAGATTGACAAGCATATCAAGTTTGAATGAACTTGATCAGTAAATAAGAGAGAAATAGTAATTTTTGTATTCCCCATAAGAATAACATTGGACAACGTACTGCGTTTACCTCAAAATGAAAATTTCAATTTTCTCTGAAACCAGCAATCGTAGAATAGTAATTCAAAATACTAAATTATTTAGTTTTTTGAGCTCTTTTTAGTGGTGAATAGTAATATTTTTTATATTTATGTCTTTTTATGAATAATCCAAAAAACTGAATTTTGGATGTTTTAAGTCCTGTAATTTCTGAACCCGAATTTTTACAGGAATGCGGGTGGTGTCATTTTGTTGGAAAACTAAAGTTCTACAAACGACTAAAGTTTAATCAAAATCGTTAGAGCCGTTTTTGTAAAATTTTGATTTGTCATGTTTTTTGGCGGTTTTTGGGGGATAATTACCCTTAAAAATCAAAAATTCAAAAAAATGAAAAAAAAACACCTGGAGATATCGTGGATTAGTACCTGCATACCAAATTTCATCAAAATCGGCCCATTAGTTAGGGCTCTAGCTCTGTACACATCCACACAGACACACACACACACACACACACACACACACACACACACACACACACACACACACACACACACACACACACACACACACACACACACACACACACACACACACATACATCACGTAAAAACCACTTTTTTGGGTTCAGGGAGCACCAAAACGAATATTTCCACTAAAAACTCAAATTCGAAAATTTTGACGAAAACAATACTTTCTCCATATACTTTGTATAGAGGGAGAAAGTAAAAAATTACCCAGGATAAAAATGTGTGAATATTTAAAATATTTTATTTTTAATGGACATACACAGAGAGTTGTTTGTCGTAAATGTATACCGTATTTTAATTTTATACTTGTTTGTTAATAATCGCTTATACAATAGCTGTTTGTGAACTGGCCGGAAAGCGGGTGCAGTAACATCTCGTTTAACAGCAAAATTCTCAGAAAACCTCTACTTATCGTCCATCTCTGTTTTACAGTTGATTAAACAAGCTAGTGGAGTATCATCTCGTCCAGACGAAAAATTAACGAGGGTTGAGGGACGCAATTCAGGTAGTCAGAGGATCCTGACACCTGTGACTTTGCAACGTCCTGGGGGTGGAATGTCACCCAACCGTCATACGATACGATTTATACGATTTTGTATAATATTATAATATTTTTCTAATTCTTAAGAGTCTTCATCACCGGAAGTTGCTAGAAGCTATCTTGGAGTTTTGCTCCATAAGGCCAATGATAACTTTGTCCTCACTCCTCCTCACTTTGTCACTCCATTACTCCTCACTTGATCGTCACATATAATTCATTTTGGTGTCAAATTAAAGGTTTCGCCGTCCTCTAGGGAAATACAATGTCGATTTTTTTAATTTGGGTACAGTACTATAGTCGCATAATAAATAGTTTAATTTTGAATTGAAACACTGTACATGCTCTCATTAATTTGTAACAAAATACAAATTCGACTATTGTATTTCCCTAGAGGACGAGGAAACCTTTAATTTGACACTAAAATTAATTGTTTGTGACGATTAGGTGAGGAGTAACGGAGGCACAAAGTTAACATTGGCCTTATGGAACAAAACACCAAGATGGCGTCTGGCAACTTCCGGTGATGAAGACTCTTAATAAAGGCCGCTTTTTACACTGCCAGGCTTGGTTTGTGTTTTAAGATCTATGTGATATATCTGGAAATTGGCTAATCATGTTTTTTTAATGTTCTTCATTGCTACCTTGCACATCGCACCTTTGGGCGAGTAAAGTTATCATAACATATAATTTTACTTTGTGCTCTGTTAAAATGCGGTTTAGAACAAGTAAAACTGTTGAATAGTTAGTGAAGACGTTGTCTGTTGTATTGTCAATGGTGTGGACCTGTCAAAACATTCGGGGGTTTAGTATTTGGACGAAATGTTACTTGTGGGCAGGTAGAGAGGTGTACCCCAAGCCTCAAGCCTCCGGTTATGGAATTGGACGAGATGATACCTGGACGAGATTATGCGACACGGGAAAGCGTTACGATTAACATTTTAAAGTTATCGCATTTTAGTTTGTAAATGTTTTGGGGCATGAGTTTAAATATATTAGTAACATATCCCCTACACTGCACCTGCAAACATTTTTTGTAAATGACATTGCACAGTTTCAACTGAGAATCTTATAGGAATTTTTGTTGTTAGTAACTTGCTGAGCAAAATTACCTGTGATAGTATCATTATTGTTTTAAATAACTATTAATTGCAAGACATTTAAAAATTGTATTTATTAATTGATTAACATACTAGTACTTGGGGGATCGAGCTTTGCTCGGAGAATGTCAGTGTAAATATATTAAAAATATTAAAAGCGAAGTTGAGTTACAATAACAACTGGCGTGACATTAAACATGCAAAAAAGAGTCAAATTTGCTCGACATGAGAAAAATTACTCATGTCGAGCAAATTTGACTCTTTTCTGCATGTTTAATATCACGCCAGTTGTTATTGTAACTCAACTTCGCTTTTAATATTTTTTCGCTCGGCATGAACAGTAAGAGTCTATTTCACACTAATTCACAATTCAGTGAAATAAACGGATTGGTGAATTAGTTACGACGCGACGCCTTCAAGCAGTCGTTCGCAAGTTGTCATTCGCATCTGTACAACGGGTTGCGGCTCTAATACTTCAGGCATCGTCTTAATTCTCTGAGGCGTTATATTATTAATACCCCCGTCGCAGCAAACCTGCATACTCAGCGAATTTCCAATGAATATATAACATAACACATTAAAACACTTAACAGGATTCATAAGAAATGTATTCACAAACAAGCGATATTTCAAATATTAATTATTCTCCATAAGAATAACATTGGGCATGAGTACGCAGGTTTGCTGCAACAAGGCACACAAAATAATGGGTTTTTATGCAAATATCAATATAACTCATCTTAGTGAAGCCACATACCAAGTTTCATCCATATACATTCATAAATAAGCGATATATAACATTTTAAGTATTTTCCATAAGAATAACATGGGGACCAAGTACCTAGGTTTGCTGCTACAGGAACCATAGGTGAAAAATTGTTTTTTTGTGCAAACAACAATAAACCACAACCAGATCAAGCCATATACCAAATTTCGCCAGTTTATGTTCATAAATAAGCGAGATATACAATTTTTCCTTTTCTCCATAAGAATAACATTAGACAACGTACTGTGTTTAGCACTTTCAATATCTCGGTAACCAATTGACGTAGAGCAATGATCAAAATACCAAATTGTTTTTTTAAGCTGAATTCAATGGTGTAAATTAAAATTTGATTTATATTAAAACTACATGTGAAAACCCCAAAAAACACATTTTTGAGGTACAAAACCCCCCAAAAACCCCCCTTCGGATGGTGCGATTCATCTGGTTTTCGAACTCGTTCAAATAAATGGTACTTTACACATTTGTACCAAATTTCATTAAGATCGGACCTTTTTACGAAAGTTATCGTGCTTACGGACACATATATATATATAAAAATTTGAACGAATGGTTTTTTTTTTGCATCTGGGGACATCAAAATGAAAAGTTATCATGGTCTCGGGCTTAAGTCTTACCATGAGACCTACGGTAATAGCTTATTCCCTATAGGGGAAATTCGCTAAAAGTGTAATTAAATTAAATTGTTAACTAAGCAATAGATTTAAACTACCTGATGTTGTTTTTATTTATAGTCTAACAGTATTGAAAATTTAAATAATTTGTACGCATACAAAGAATGGCAAGACATCCATTGTTTTACATTATAATTAATCAAACCAGAAAATACACGATATTGTATGAAAACTTGAAAGTTACGTGATTCAAATTTGCTTTTGATACAAAATGTCCCATCTTCAGTTTTGTATGTCATAACCTGAATGCTAAGTAACAATGCTCGGTAAATATGAAAGTCCAACGGTCTGCCGTGGATGGAGGTTCTTATGGTATGTCGTTTTCTTGAGTTGCTAATTGTTGTCCAATATCTTATGGCATTTTGAGGTGCCGCGCTTACAAAATCGAGTATTTGGCGCTACAACTGTGTCCACAGTAGCCAAATAATCACCACTCATCTGAACCTGAACTTACCGTCGAAATAACATTAATTTCGTTGTCCACTATTCACTATTCACCGTCTATTGAATTATTTATGTATATATTATAAAGTGTATGCCCTATACAGTCCTAAATAATTTTTAAGTTTGATGTATAAGACATAATTATTGTAACTTCTGCTCGAAACCAATCAGAGTTGTCAAACTTGTTACCATTTAATTAATACAGTTAGTTGTAACTAACTAACTGAGAGAGTTAGTGTTGCCATTTCATCAGTTTTATATTTATATTTAGCTTGAAACGTATGTTAATTATGTATAACTGCATGCATTTGTTGCATTAACAGCGTCTTTTAGGATTAATTGAATACAATTTATCTCCATATTATTCATCCTCATGGATGAGACAACTTTAAAGATGGCTTGTACCCTTCACAATGGAAGTGTCGAAAATGTAAAACATATATTTTACTGTCTTACCTTACCAATCCGTTTTTAAAAATCTGATTCCTAAAACGGATTGCTAAGGTAAGACAGTAAAGTATATAAATTTAAGCAATCCAGATGCAAAGATGAATTGTAATTGAAAACCACTTACCACAATTTTTTTTACCTCAATCGTTGTACAATAACTGGTTTAGATACAGTAGAGGAGTTATTTTTACAAACATAGCCTTAGAATATTAAATATGTAGATTATATATAATACAATATTTTAATATGTGTTTTACAAAGGTGTGTTGATGTCAACATTATTTTTTAGCGAATTTCCCCTATAGGGAAGAAGCTATTACCGTAGTCGGCACGGTAAGACCTAGGCCCGGGACCTTGATAACTTTTCGTTTTGAGGTCCCCAGACCCCAAAAACACCATTCGTTCGAAACTGTATATATATATATATATATATATATATATATGTGTGTGTGTGTGTGTGTGTCCGTGAGCACGATAACTCTCGTAAAAATTTTCCGATTTTGATGAAATTTGGTATAAACGTGTAAAGCAACATTTATGACTTTAAGTTCGAAAACCAGCCAGATCGCTCAATCAAAAGGGGGATTTTGGGGGGGTTTTGTACCCCAAAAATGGGTTTTTTTGAATTTTTTACATACAATGTTTGAAATTGCCAAATTTTGGTTTTCACCATTGGATTCAGCTTAAAAAAACACACAATTTGGTATTTTGATTATTTCTCTATGTCAATTGGTTACCGAGATATTGAAAGTGCTAAACACAGTACGTTGTCTGATGTTATTCTTATGGAGGAAAATAACAATTTTATATCTCGCTTATTTATGAACCTATACTGACGAAACTTGGTATACGGCTTCATCTGGTTGTGAACAATTGATATTTGCTCAAAAAAACAATTTTTTGCCAAAGGCTCCCGTAGCAGCAAACCTGCGCACTCAGCCCCATGTTATTCTTATGGAGAATAAGTAACGTGTTATCTCCCTTAATTATGAAAATAAATTAATGAAATTTGGTAATTTGGTGACCTAGTTGAGTCATATTGATATTAGCATAAAACCCCATTTTTTGTGTTCCTTGCTTCAGCAAACCTGCATACTCTGACGCTATGTTATTCTTATGGAGAATAATTAAAATGTCATAAATTGTTTATTTATGAATGTATATTGATGAAACTTGGTATGTAGCTTTATGTGGTATTAAGATAAATATATATGCATTGGAAATTCGCTAAGTACGCAGGTTTGCTGCTACGGGGTATTTATTTACTTCTTCCCCTTTCCCTTTTTATATAAAAAATTGAATTGTGTCTACTGAGTGACGAAAGTCTAACAAAATGTAACTAGTTGAAATTATAAAGAATCCCGTGGTTGAAGAATAATTGGTGTTCCTATTGCTTGTATTGGATCCGGTTTCAGCATCGTGTTATTTTGAAAATGTCAGGTACAGATCCATTCGCAGTTTGGCGGCTGATTACGCATGCGCAGTGATGAGTATCCCCTCCACGCGTCTCAGTACAGTCAACTGACCAATTTACCAATATCTCAAGGGGTTATTTTTGGTCGGTAAGCCAACTCAACTCAAAACTCAGCTTGTTTTGGTCGGCTCAAAACTCATAACTATTTTTAAACGACAATTCATTACAAACCCCCTAAATTCTTCATCAATGCCGATAATTAATTCATAAATTTTGAAGATTACCTTCACCGCTAAAAGCAAAAATTACCAAACAGATCAAACCCATAAAATCGATTATTTAATGGGTGATTCATCACTTATTAGTGAATTTTCTATGGAAAAGTGAACTATTAGCATGACCCGCACGGTGAAACTTAAGACCGGGATCACCATAGAAGTTCCTAACGTGACCCCCTGAACACGTTTTGGGGTGTCGCTAACAACTTTATATACATATGTGTGTGTGTGTGTGTGTGTGTGTGTGTGTGTGTGTGTGTGTGTGTGTGTGTGTGTGTGTGTGTTCGCACTCTAGCGGTCGCATTTTTTGCCCGATTTACCTAAAATCTGGTGGGAACCTTCCCTTCTGTAAACAGTTGGACAAGTTCGTTGGGAAAAACAATCGGACAACTCTAACCCCCTTTTTGGGATTTTAATTTTTCAAACTTTGAGTTTTTGGGCCCAAAATGGGTCAGAAAAGCCTTTAATGTAAAATTAATGGTAAGAATAAGATAGAGATTATTAAGGAGAAAGTTTTAAACCCTCTCTCATCATTCTATCACAAACATTTACCGAGTTATTAAAGAAAATGTTAATCGTCTTAACACAGTACCGTTGTCTCATGGGTACTTTACTACGGAAAAGGATGTTTTTCATATCTTGTTGTAGTTTATCACCCCCAATACTAACTTGTTATCCTGACTATACCTCCTCCTAACCTTATAATGTACAACATTGCCGTCCTAATAGTGAATTTAAGTATAACCAGAAGCATCAGAACAGCCAAAAATTTGTTTCTTCAATTTTCCCAAAAAATTTACCAGTGTTGTTTTAAACCCTTTATTAGATTTTTTAATATGTTAATGCGGAAATTCACTTCCCTCACTTGAGCGAGCTTCGTGCGTAATCGTTTATTTTTCAAGGTACTGGTGGCACCAACTCAAAACAGGTGTTTCAATGCCCATGGGCAGTCTTATACTTATTATTATTTGGTAATTATCTACAATTTGTTGTAATGCTTGCTTAATTGCGTTGAAGGGCGATAGTGGTGGGTGGAACTCACCATCTTTAGCACTTCCTCCCCTACACATCAATCACTGCGAAGAGATCTGTAGTACAAATTTGTTGTAGAACCCTTGTTCACTATAAGGTCTCCCGCGTGCGGTTGGCATTCTCTTATCTTAGGCCCTGATTCTCGCTTATATTAGCAAATCAGATTTAAAACAGTCTTAGGGTACGTTTTCAGGCAATATTGTTTCGCAGCATGATATCAAGCAATGATACCGTGAACGAAATGACCGCGCAAGTGAGTGTAGATGGTGTAGAGAGCAAACTAAAACTCCAAAGTTGCGTAAGCGGCAATGTCACTCTGGAGTTTTTAATTGCCCAATCTCGTATTGTTAGTGAATTTCCTATGGAAAGTGAACTATTAGCATGACCCGCACGGTGAAACTTAAGCCCGGGACCACCATAGAAGTTCCTAACGTGACCCTCTGAACACGTTTTGGGGGGTCGTTCAAAATTTTATATATACATATATTTGTTTGCACTCTAGCGGTCGCAATTTTTGTCCGATTTACTTAAAATTTGGTAGGGACGTTCCTTTTTGTAATCAATTGGACAAGTTCGTTGGACAAAACAATCGGAAAACTCTAAACCCCTTTTTTGGGGGATTAATCTTTCAAATTTCGAGTTTTTGGGCCCAAAAGTGGTCATAAAAGCCCCAGATGTAAAATAAATGCATGTAAAAAGATGGGAATTAGAGAGGCAAAAGTTTTAAGCCCTCTCTCGTCATTCTAGCATAAATATTTACCGAGTTATTAAAGAAAATGAGTATTGACTAAACACAGTACGTTGTCTTATGGGGGTTTTACACGAGAAAAGCCTGTTATTCCTTTGTTAGAGTACTTTTATCATCCCCAGCAACCTCACACCTATTTTCAAGCCTGTCTGGACCTTCTCCTAACCTTATATTGGGCAAAATTGTATTCCCAGCTTTGCAAGTAAATGAAACCAGGAGTATCAGAACAGCCAAATCTTGTCATCGTCGTATAGTTCAACATTACTAATTTAAATGTATGTAAAATCCTTGCAGTTAATTCTACTCGAGCTTTTGTTTATCCTTTTATTCCCCCGTTCGTTTCGCAACGCTCATCTCTGGCGCGATACCAAACTAGGACGCATTGAAACTAAGCGAAGCGTGCAGGGGGCATTTCGTATTCAAAATAGTCGGAACTATCAGCGGTAAAGAGTTCTGGGCGCACATCTGTTAAAAATTTCAATTTGAAAGGATAAGTAGTAGTTTGTAATAGAATAGCCGAGCCGGCTAGACCGGGGCTAGGGCTAGGGTAGCCCAGGGGTAGTAAACACAGTCTAGCCCTGCTCTAGTTTCCAATATGGCCGACTTCACAGACCAATCACAGAGCCGCGTCAGCATCCCCCGGCTTCCGGCTCCCCCCCTCCACGAGTTTGGGGATGCTGAAAGCGAAGCTAACCCGCGTTTCGAGTTACGTCGGGAAAATCTTTGAAATAAATGTTTAAAATATTTAATCTATTCTAAATTGAAAGCGGTTTTAGAGTACTTATTGATCGCTAGGGTTACAATAAAAAATGTTCAAGCAAACTTTGGTTACGGTGGACTAAATTCAGGTCTATATCGAACTGTGAGGTCATGGAATTGGAAGCAAACTTTTGTGAAGCATTTAAAGCCCTCAACCGTGACCATCTCAATGTTATCAACAAATCTTGACACATACTGACGTTATTAACACAGTAGAAGATAATCTTAGTATATAAAAGGCAAAACACTCAATCACTCATCAGTAATTCTATAGATGCTAGAGTTCTATAGATGGTGAAATTTGGTAGTATACATTGATTCTTGAGGTTTAAAATAGGAAACTTCAAGTGTGTTCATACTGATTCAACTAGGGCTTTCAAAGGGGCTTCAAATTTAACATGTATTCCTTATGGGAAGTCACTTTGGTTTGAGCTGATGAAAATTCAAACAGCTGATCTTGATTCATAGTAGTTCCACGGGCTAACCACAGATTGCAGCACACACAACTGTCACAGTTTACACGCTCAATTTATATGTATACATTGACGTGGGCGAAGCCGCAACGGGTCTGCTAGTACATTATAATACCCCCGTAGCAGCAAACCTGCATACTCAGCGAATTTCCAATGCTTATGAATTTATTTTAATACCACATAAAGCCACATACTAAGTTTCATCAATATACATCCATAAATAAACGATTTATGACATTTTAATTATTCTCCATAAGAATAACATGGCTGCTGAGTATGCAGGTTTGCTGAAATAAGGAACACTAAAAATGGGCTTTTATACAAATATCAATATAACTCAACTATTTAAAGCCACATACCAAGTTCTATTAATTTATGTTCATAATTAAAGGAGATAACACGTTAATTATTCTCCATAAGAATAACATGTGGCTGAGTAAGCAGGTTTGCTGCTACAGGAACTACCGGCCAAAAAAAAGGGTTTTTGTGCAAATATCAATAGACCACAGTGAAATGAAGCAATATACCAAGTTTCGTCAGGATAAGTTGATAAATAAGCGAGATATACAATTTTTCTTATCCTCTATAAGAATAACATTGGACAACGTACTGTGTTTAGCACTTTCAATATCTCAGTAATCAATTGACGTAGAGCAATGATTAAAACACCAAATTGTGCGTCTTTTTAAGCTGATTCCAATGGGAAAAAATAAAATTTTACTTTTTCAAAAATTGTATGTAAAAAACTCAAAAAAACCCATTTTTGGGGTACAAAACCCCCCCAAAATACCCCTTTGGATAGCCCGATCCGTCTGGTTTTCGAACTTAAAGTCATAAATGCTGCTTTACACGTTTGTACCAAATTTCATCAAAATCGGACCTTTTTTACGAGAGTTATCGCACCCACGGACACACACACACACACACACACACACACACACACACACACACACACACACACACACACACACACACATATTTTCCATTGTTTCCACCTGTTTTCCATTGTTCTGTTCCCAACTTTTAAAAGGACCTAAGACAACTCCTTAACCCTCAATAATTTTCAAATTTATTGTGAAGTTGAGACAGTCAGTAGTTGGCTCCATAAAATGTCTATTTAGAGAGGCATAGAAAAAAAATATCGGGGAGGGGGAGGGGGGCGAAAATATAAAATCGGGGGGAGCAAATATTAAATCGGGGGGAGCAAAATATTAAATCGAGGGGGGACAAACAAATATAAAATCGGGGGGGGGGACATAAAATAAAAATATAAAATCGAAGGGGGGGCAAAAATATAAAATCTGGGGATAATTAAGATCGGGGGGGGCGCAGAGTTCACCAATAAACCCTACTCTCCCCTATCGAAAAAAGAGTTTGAGTTGCCATTCAAGTAGTTTTTTTATTTCCATTATGAGAGTTGTCATTTAAGTAGTTTTTTATTTCCATAATGATAATCAGCTGCTTACAATATTTTAAGTTAAAGATATAACTAAATATTAAGTCATCATCTGGTTCAATATAATAAATAAATAATTTGTCCATAAGAATAACATAGTATCTTTAAAAGCCCGTAGGGCAGAGTCCTAAGGTAACTTCCAAAAAATCCAATTAACCTAAAACCTTCTAACGCACATATAGAACATAGAAAAAAGTTTCATCGAAATCAGTGCACCCGTTTCCCTGTGAAAAGCGAATAAAACGTGTCAAAAATCGCACGTTTCTGAGCGGCCGCCATTATTTTTCCAAAAGGCGTATGCCAGTTTAAGGTGGCCTAAAACCTTCTCACGCATGTATAGAACAAATAAACAAAGTTTCATCAATGTTGGTGCACCCGTTTTCCTGGAGGAGGCTGCGTAAAATGCCGTTTTGAGCGTCACCGACAGACAGACAGACAGAAATTGAGATAAGACGCGTTTCTGCTTTCCTAAGGTATAAACATCGAGGTAAAACTACTGGAGAGATCGCTAAGTGAGCTAAAAACGGTCCGCGTAGGTCTGTGCGGAACAGAAATGGTGGGCCACTGTGTTCTCAGAGCTGTTTCTGGCGTTGAACGCGCTGTCGTTTACACGCTCCTGGACTTCACTGCCATGTTTGAATTGTAATGAAATTTATATATCCTTTGTGTACGTGAACCACGGAATCCGAAAGTATAAATATTGTTTTATTTTACCGTTTTTTAATATTTTTAATAATTAAAAACTCTTACGTGTTATTAAAGAGGGACATGAAAAAGTTACTCAGCGAGGAAGTTTTTTATTTTTAGGTTAGAAACAAACTTCTAGCGGGAAAGTTGTAGATAATTAGTTTCTCTAGAACTTTTATTTCAAACATTTTTCGGTAAAGTTGTTGGTTTGCCTACAATTCGTTTGGAAAGATGCTGAAACTTTTCGCCGCGCTCTATCCAAGACGTGCCACGCGCCGCGCCGCGCCTCGGTGATGCTGTGTTACAACATGGCCTAGTTTTTTGATAAAATACATAGTTATACGACTTTTGTTTTAGTCGTATTTTGCTAAGTAATCTTACAACATTCTACAATTCAACTGTAATGTGTAATGTAGCAGTTAATCAGTAAATAAAAATTAATTTTGAGAAAAATCATTTCATTTAATCCTATGCCTTCCAAAATACTCTTAAAACTGACTAATGCTGCGGATACATTTATACTATACCCCATTATTATTATACTGTACTTGCATCGTCTCTTAAATAAATCATAATCAATTGTTATCATACACTGGATATAATTTTTTGTTATTCAATAGCGAAATGTTGTATTAATGCAACATTATGTAATCGTTCCTAATACTATACGTGGACGGGTGAACGAACCATGTTGGTAATTAATGTTTATTAAGAATTCATTTGCTATTAAAAAGTATTTGTCTTGGTATTCATTCATCAACAAAATTTTATGATATAGGCCAATTAACTTTCATACAATCTACAACTTTTGGCGAACGTCGAAGTTTATATGCTAAAATTCAAAGTTTCACTAGTCCAAAGAACGATATTACTGCTCATAAAAAATTCATTCCAGTACCAAAAACTTCAAAACATCATTATTGAACAACACCTAAAGCCTAGTGGATCGTACATCAATTTATATGACTGGAAATATGAAAGAATCAGCCATCAAGGAGATTATTTTACAAAACTCCCAACTTTCTGTTATTTTTACGCAACTAACCCTGGTCGAACATATTTACTTTCGGTATTAAAAATTCGAGAAACTATTCAGGAATACGTATCAGAAGACCATTCAACCATAAAAAATGTTCCCTGGCTGCAAATTCAATTCAAGTGAGCGCGCGTCGTGTTTTTCCCTATATCCCCCATGCTAAGCGCTGCCGCGGTAGCCCACCATTTGCGGCGCGACCTCGAACGCGGCCGGACCGAAATTTGGTTCGCTTCACCACGGGCGCGAGCGGTCCAGTAGTTTTAAGTCTTTGGGTATAAAACGTAAAAATATGCGAAAATTTCATGATTCCAAGCAATGATCAGACAAAACTCTAATTTTATTTATATAGATAAATGGTACCATATATAAAAGTACAAATACTAATAACTGTGTTATAAGTTAGCTTGAAACAGCTGTTCTTGCTTCTGCTCTTTAAGCTGTCAAATGTAAGTATCCACAGCTGTTCGCATTACAGTTTCTGAATGTTTACTTTCTTCTGAAATGTAAACATTGAAACTTAGGACGTTCACGGGGGGTAGTCCAAGGGGATTTTAAGGAAGTGAATAGGCCTATGTGTTGCATGGGTTCAACCTTTGTGTACAGTTTCAGCCCAGTCGGTTCAGTAGTTTTTGCGTTCACCTGGAACATCAGACAGACAGACAGAAACCACCTCTTCTTTATAATATTATAGATAAATATGGAAATATAATTATAACTCAACCAGGTGAAGCTACATAAAAAGGTTTATTAATTTATGTTCATAATTAAGGGGTTTATATATTGGTATTTTTGTATGTTCATAATTATACATCTTTACTTACTCTCCATAAGAATAACATGAGTGCTGAGTGTGCAGGTATGCTGCTACAGGGGTCATCGACAAAAATGGTACTGCGTACTTTATTGGTACGCTTACTTTACCCGATCGTCCGATATTAGTATATTTCATCACTATAATAATCACTATATAATCACTATATATAGGGCCGAAAGTGACGCTTTTCGGTACGAGCTCAAGTTTAACGACCTAGGCGAAGCCGAGGTCGGATAATGAGCGAGGATCGAAAAGCCACTTTTGACCCATGTGATGAACTATAATTTTCGTTTTACTGCACAAGCTAACATTAAGCTAACTAATTTCTCAAAAATAATATTTTACAACTGGTTTACCTTTAAAAGCTTGCTCCCAAAATGGCTTCCATACTGTTCTTGCTATTTAAAACAAACAGCTGTTACTACAGATGTATTCAACTATTGTCTGTTATAGCTGTGTTAGTTTTAGGTTAGACTAACTATAACGATAGGTATATCGAATGCTGTGGACTTTCGAGTACAAGAAGGAATACTTTAGTCAACCGTTTCGAGCTATATCAGAAATCAGACTCGCTGCGAACAGCGTTATCGCTTAGAGCTTATCTTCTCCCTGAGGCAAAACTAAATTGTAATATATATTTATTTCCCGTGTCACTCATCTTGTCGGACTGAAACGCAACAAGTACACCGACATCATTGCAAAAATGAATTACAATCGATAAAATAATTGATTACAACTCTCGATACAATCGATTACTTACAATCGACGTAAACATGTTTGCAGATTCACTACATTAAAATTTATAAATGACATAAACGGAACAGCTGATGACCTCGACACCAGCTGATTCTTTTCCGTCCTAGGACTGAAAAGAACTCCTTTCGCCCCGCAACGTATGTATTGAAAACAGCCGTTTTCCAAGCAGTGTGACGAAAAGTTGGTTTCGTCATCAAGTTGAAGATTCATAGGTTAGCTAGGACATTAGATTTTCCTACTTTGAATCCACGTCTTCACACGTCTTCTTCGTAATTCTTCATTGTCACTCTGGAGACTGCTCCAACTTAGTCCCTGCAGCTGCGGCCTCTATTTCATCTAGCTTATTTTAATTTGGAATGAAATGATAAATAATTTGACCAGGGAAACTAACTACTTTGTAAAAACTCGCCGTTCCATCCATTGGAGACTTTTTGTGAATATTATTATTTGTTTAACATTAATCTTTCTCCGTGGATGTTCCTTATTCCTTTTCTTAGAAATCGTTGTCCATCCATGATAAAAACAGACAAAACATTCTTTCATTTCGTGAAGTGTTTTTTTTAATGTTAAGAAATCCGTTATAAGAGTGTCTCATTGTAAGGTGACTCAAACAGATTGCAGACAAACCAATTGACCTAAAAGGATGAAATAACATTATTTCCCACTAAATCGACCCCAAGGAATAACGTAAAAATATTTTTAGTTTGTTACAAATACAGGGTGTTCCAAAAACGGAGGGTCACTAGTTAGAATCTCGGAATTTTCAAATATAAACATATCTCAAGTTATACGTCATTTTAAAGTTTTACACTCGACTAACATTGTGGCAAAAACAGAACTCACTTATCTTAATTCGTTTCAAAATGGCCATTCTTTTGACAAATATTGACAATTACCCTGTAGCTGCTAAACCACAAGACATATATCTTAGTTCTGGTTCAAAATTCGTACTCGTTTTTAAATCAGCGTTAACCTGATATGCTACATGACAGTATTTAAAATAAAATACAAAAGTACAAAAATACCTTTTTTGAATATTGGTATATGTCCAAAACTCTAAAAAGTCAAATAGTAACGTATGTGAAAAAGTATATAATGTTAAAGCTCTTGGAAATCCTAGCAACTTCCTAATTTACTCCAACCTCGTATCTCTTTTGGTTTTTTAGTAATCAATAAAAATCAATTCCTAATATGAAATGAATGTAAATTATACATGACCCATTTATAAAAGAGGCCTCAGAGTAATTCGTGTGTTACGCACAAATAACGTGCACTTTATATGGGAAAATGATGAGTTTGGTTGATTGCTAAAAAACCAAAAGAGATACGAGGTTGGTGTAAATTAGAAAGCTGCTAGGATTTCCAAGACCTTAAAGATGATATACTTTTCGACATATGTTACTATTTGACTTTTTGAAGATTTGGGCACATCTCAGAAAACATCATATAGATGTTTGAGTATTACTTTGATAGATCACTGTTTGATTATAACATTTGATTTCCCTGGGGATGAGACCTGTCTAGAACTTATTTTTACCCCAGAAATTAGTCATTTCCAACATTTGAAGGGAATCTTTAGAAATCCTTGACACGTAAACATTTTCAAAAAAGTGTTTTTCACATAAACTTTCGTATTTTGTTTTAAATACTGTCATGTAGCATATCAGGGTAACGCTGGTTTAAAAACAAGTAGGAATTTGAACCAGAAGATATGTCTTGTGGTTTAGCAGATACAGGGTATTCCGTAAATGTCAATATTTTTCAAAAAAAATGGCCGCCATTTTTAAACGAATTAAGATAAGTGAGTTCTGTTTTTGCCACAATGTTAGTCGAGTGTAAAACTTAAAAATGACGTATAACTTGAGATATGTTTATATTTGAAAATTCCGAGATTCGAGCTAGTGACCCTCCGTTTTTGGAAGACCCTATATTTGTAACAAACTAAAAATATTGTTACGTTATTCCTTGAGGTCGATTTAGTGGGAAATAATTTTATTCCATCCTTCTAGGTCAATTGGATCATCTGCAATGTGTTTGAGACACCTTACGTGAGACACTCTGTATACTTCGCCGTAAGTATTATAATGCAGAATCTATTCTGCAAAATCATTACCATTAGTTAAAAGTTTAAACCGGGGAACAGCATTCGGCGCGGATGGCGTCCAAAAAGAAAACTTCTGCAAAAGCCTCACGGATGAAATCAACACGATGCCGTGACAAAATGTGCTGCTGAATTATAAACACCGACAGTTAAATTTGGTTATTTATAAATTCCATATTACAACATCTGATATTCGAGAGAGTAAAGTAATACGTAATTATAGTTTTTTAAGAAAATGTAGTAACAAATTTTAAATGTCACGACCAAAGGAATTATTTGAATGTCGCTTTTTTAATATAAACGCTTTAAAAAATGTTTTTACCTGATTATACAGTATAATATTCCATATATTTTGCATATCTTATCTATTAATACGCTAAGCCGATTTTTGTTAAGAACAGTTTTTTCTGAACGATTTTAACGATTGAGGTAACAAAATGTTCGTCCTGATTCGTAGTCGTGCATAAAGGTTTTCATTTTTCGTCATTTTCAATCTGAAGGGCGCGGGCCGCCCTCAAAATTCGTTTTTCGCCCCATAAGATTAACATGGAGAATAATTTGAATTGAATTGCAGCTGTTAATATATTTATGGGCAGATTATTAGCAATGCCATATGTTACAGGTAAGGAATTTATCTATCTATATAAATAAAATAAGATTATTTTCTACATCACTTTGAGCAGTGACATGTTGTGTGCAGCGGAGATATTTAAGTTTGTGTTACAACTTGTTTATCCGTCTGTTTGTTTTTGAGCCACGCGTTTCACAACAAACAAAAAAAAAAAACACTGAATGAAATAAAACACTTTGCCCATTTTCGTGTGGGGGAGGAGACTTTTGCTGTTTTAAATCATAGTACGTCATTAGGGCTATCCCCCTTTGTCCGGCACTGCTACAAACTAGAACTTAAGGGTACAGGTTACACAACCTTTCACTACAGAATGAACCATATTTGCTCTAATGAACATATTTAGTCAGATCACTATATTTTGCCACAGAACAGAGGAAACACATCTGCTTTACTACTGTACAAAGGTATACTAAACTGTATAAAATAATACCACGGAAAAGAAACATTTATAATTCCTTGCAATATTGTAAGCTCAGTTTACCTAGGGAGTCATTGTGATTATAATATTAAATATTGTTTGAGTTTTTAAGTCTACCACCAATAAGTACAACAACCTACAGCAGTTATTAAGCAGATATTTGGAAGAAGATAGGTCCATCTCAAAAAAATTATGGGCTTATTCCCGTTCCAGTGAGGCTCGGCCCTAACGACCGTCAACATTTCCATGTTAAACATATATTTACTAGACCGATTGAGCAAAATTTTGGCAGAAAGACAGCAGGCAATGCACTATAATAATAAACAGGTCTATGAGAGAGAAACTGACTTATCTGTTCCGTCGGCCTTTAACATTTTAATTTAATCATCACTGACGTTAGTAGTTAACTGGTCCGATTTCGCACACATTTGTCAGGAGGATAAAACCTCAGACAAACATACATACACATCATATACATCAACATAAATCAACATATACATCAGAATAAAACCTTTGCCTCCAAAAATGCTTTACTTTATGGCTCTCCAAATGTTGGAACTATCAAATTTATGGGTTGAAAAATGTGTTCTAATCAGGCTTCATCCCTGGAAAATTTTAGTTGGATTGAAAATAATTTGAAAAACTAACATAGGGGTTATGGTTAAGATTTGTAAATAAAAACAAAAGAATCGTACCAGCTGTTCAAAAGCAAACATTGAATTCTAATAGAAACACTCAATTGGTAAAGTAGCATGTGATTTTTTTGTGAGAATAGTGATTAGATCTAATGTATACATTTATTTAAATATACATGATTAGGTTATGTATACATTGTGAGAACCATTAAATCTGAAGATTGAATATAAAGCGGACATGTCCAAAATGATAGGCCTAAGGATCGAGAAACTAAGCAATGAAAATATGGAGAGGAACCGTGAATATTCTACCATGAGTGTATTCTACCATGATGAACACACTGACTGGCTACTCCAGCAAAGCTCGGTTTCCCAGGTGCTTTAACAATAATTGTAACTAACATATCAAAATTAATATTGCACTGTGATCGCGAGCGAAGCCTCGTCGGGCTACTAGTTTGTACTTATTACTCGAGAATCTTAATAAAATACAAGTTATGTGATGTTACCTCTTTGCTCATTAACTTATACGAAGAACTTACGTCGTTTTTTCCATCGTACGTTGACTAGAAGAAACTCTAAAAACTCATAAATACCCCCGTAGCAGCAAACCTGCATACTCAGCGAATTTCCAATGCATCTTAATATATCTTAATACCACATAAAGCCACATACCAAGTTTAATCAATATACATTCATAAATAAACGATTTATGACATTTTAATTATTCTCCATAAGAATAACATGGCGGCTGAGTATGCAGGTTTGCTGAAATAAGGAACACTAAAAATGGGTTTTTATACAAATATCAATATAACTCAACTAGGTAAAGCCACATACCAAGTTCTATTAATTTATGTTCATAATTAAAGGAGATAACACGTTAATTATTCTCCATAAGAATAACATGGGGCTGAGTAAGCAGGTTTGCTGCTACGGGAACTATCGGGAAAAAATGGGTTTTTTTGCAAATATCAATAGACCACAATGAAATGAAGCAATATACCAAGTTTCGTCAGGATAAGTTGATAAATAAGCGAGATATACAATTTTTCTTATCCTCCATAAGAATAACATTAGACAACGTACTGTGTTTAGCACTTTCAATATCTCAGTAACCAATTGACGTAGAGAAATTATTAAAACATCAAATTGTGCGTATTTTTAAGCTGATTCCAATGGGAAAAAATAAAACTTTACTTTTTCAAAAATTGTATGTAAAAAACTCAAAAAACCCATTTTTGAGGTACGAAGCCCCCCCAAAATACCCCTTCGGATAGGTCGATCCATCTGGTTTTCGAACTTAAAGTCATAAATGCTGCTTTACACGTTTGTACCAAATTTCATCAAAATCGGACCTTTTTTACGAGAGTTATCGCACCCACGGACACATATATATACATATATATATTTATAGTTTCGAACGAATGGTGTTTTTGGGGTCTGGGGACCTCAAAACGAAAAGTTATCATGGTCCCGGGCCTAGGTCTTACCATGCCGACTACGGTAATAGCTTCTTCCCGATAGGGGAAATTCGCTAAAACTCATTAAAAGATGTTCCACAACATTTATCATGACTGCACACAATGCTCGAATTCTTCAAAATTAATTTATTCTCTAACTTGGAGACTGTTCTACATTTATTTATTCATTCGGTATTTACTTGCCAACGAGTTGCATTGGCTTTGCATAGTTCGATTCGCCGTTCTATTTTTTGAGGGTGTTATGTCATGAAATATTCCGACTCTTATTCAATATATGATGATCGGATCTGAATCAATTTGAGAGGTCTCTAAATGGCGTTATAAAATAGTATCGCAAGCAGTCGAAACTTGCCGATAAAAATAAAATGATTTATCTACCAGTGACGAACTATTCATCCTGCCTTTGGAAGGTCTCAACATTAAGTAGCAACTCTTAGTTTTTTTCAGAAACATTTACAGAACAACTTTCTTTCATCCAAATCTTAAGCTTACAGGAAACCCTTTCCTCGTTCAAGACACAGTTAGAAGATATCTGGCAGAAAAGTCAATTATTTGCATTTAAAATATAAATTATGTTATACAGAAAATAGCACGATTGCGTGTATCTGTTGTTCATACCAGTAGCGTATCATTTTGTGACCATCTCACAATAAAAAATTCCAGAAAGCTAACTCTTTCGATGAGTCTATCTGCTGAAATTAAACAACTGGAGGATCGTATTGCTCAAATTCGAGCAAATCTGTTTCTGTAATGGAGTTAATATAAGTTTTATCAATCATAACATTTTGCACATATTTTACTTCATGAAGTAATTTTATATTGTGCTTGATGAGTAAATGTTTGTATAACGTCATTTTTATGTTGTGTTCTGTGACGTTAATATAACATCTGTTACAGTGTAGGCTACAATCCAATTGATTGCTATCCATCCTTTAGATTTCCACCAAATCTTTGAAAGCCTGAGGGACAGAGCCCCGAGGACAGGTATCAATTATAAGGGATATCTGCAAATCTTCGCCTTGACTTTTTTTGCAAGTGATATCCAGTATTCAATTCAGTTCAAATATCTTTATTTAAAATATTCTGCACTAATTTTACAAACGGACTAGAAAGGTTGGCTACTTTTTCCGCTCCATAGACTAAAACTAGACAATAACAATTACAACTTTATGAACTATGAAAATCACTTCATCAGTTCCAAAATGTCTGTGTATTCATTGTTATTTATTAGTGAATTTCCTATGGAAAAGTGAACTATTAGCATGACCCGCACAGTGAAACGTAAGCCCGGGACCATAGAAGTTCCTAACGTGACCCCCTGAACACGTGGGGGGGTCGTTCAAAATTATATATATATTTATGTATGCACTCTAGCGATCGCATTTTTTGTCCGATTTACTTCAAATTTGGTAGGGATGTTCGTTTCTATAATCAGTTGGACGAGTTCGTTGGGCAAAACAATCGGAAAACTCTAACCCCCTTTTTTGAGGATTATTCTTTCAAATTTCAAGTTTTTGGGCCAAAAAAGGGTCAGAAAAGCCCCGGACGTAAAATCAATGCTTAAAGTAAGATGGGAATTAGTGAAGCGAAAGTTTTAAGCTCTCTCTCGTCATTCTAGCTTAAATATTTACCGAATTATTAAAGAAAATGTATATCGGCTAAACACAGTACGTTAACTTATGGGGTTTTTACATTAAAAAAACATGTTATTCATGTTTTGGTGTATTTGTATCATCCCCAGCAACCTCGCGCCTACTTTCAAGCCTGACTGGACCTTCTCCTAACCTTATAATGCGCAAAATTGTATTCCTAGCATTGCAGGTAAAGAAACCAGGATCATCAGAACAGCCAAAAAATCAAAGTTTTCAGATTTCAATAAAATTCGAATAAATGTATGTTTTTAGACTGGTTTTGAGTTTTACAATTTTTGTATGTGAAAATTCACCTCCCTCACGTCAGCGTGCTGCGTGCGAACTCGTTTTTCCCTAACATTGTGCCTCAGACATTTTTATACTGTACTAAGGTATAGTAACTAACAGATCCGCTCAAACCACGCTGAGAGAGTTGAAGATGTTGAAGAACATTAATATTGGCACTTCCATTGAAAGTACCGGATAGCCTCTCCATGTAAAACCAGAGAAATAAGAACCCGCCAGTCTATTTCCTTTGTCTATTTCACCCCGGGTTCTCAACTTCTCAAATATCTCTTTTACATTCCCGACCGGGCCTATCCTCTGTCCCACGGCCGGTACCACGGTACCACAACACAAGGACTAGTAACGAACATTTGCGAAACTCCTTGTCAGAGCGTTTCCTGTAATCTAATTGGCAGATTCACCCCAGAGTGGGTCTAGGGGTTCTAGCTCTAGGAGTGGTTAGCAGTAGACAAACTAGTTGCGGAGTCGTTGCGGCTAGGGCCAGAGCTGGTCCTAGCCACAATAGACCAACGGTCGCGACGTGAGAGTATCCTAGGGCCTAGGGCATCGCCATCTTGGCTTACAACATAGCCGTATCTGTCATCTCCCATTGGAGTAGAGCTCTTGAAGCTCGAGTTTCGAAACTTCTCATGCCAAACTCGGACTGTAATGTGATACAATGTCAACTAGTCGGTGTAGAATTAGAATTAGGTGAATTTTTAATTATATTAAAATTATGTTTTGAAAGCCATATGGACATTTTAAATGCTGTTTCCAAATTTGATGAGAAGGTTAATACTTTTCTGAAATTATGTTAGTGAAATTATTTTTGTGGAAACATGTTTGTCATCTGATTTTCAAACATGTTGTAGTATTATCCTTATCTAAGGACTAAATATAGGTTGGTCATACACAAAATCATAAAAACCAGTTCCTACCGTTGTTGGAGCAATTCCAAGTGGATAAACGTTCAATTAATATTATTAATTCGACCGAATAATATAAGTGATACTCTGAAAACATTTGGGTGAGATTACTGCAGCACATGTTGACGTTGTTGGATGCTTTTAATTCTAATGGGTTGTGTGCCATATCAATAAATCCTACACTCTAATATGAGTAAAGTTTGATTGTATGCTTTCTTGCTTGCTTGCGACACTGATCTCAAAAACGGCTCCAACGATTTCCTTCAAATGTCGAAATAACTCATTTCTGGGATAAAAATAAGTTCTAGACAGGCCTCATCCCCAGGAAAAATCAAATAATGTAAAAAAAACTAAAATGAAAAGTTAACAAAATTAACATTGGGCTTATGGAGTTTCAAATGAAAACAAAAGAATTCTAACAGCTAGATTTGAGTGAAGATTACATATATAGAGTAGTAAAATAAATCAAAGGGACATTGAGCTATAAATAACAACTGGAGTGACCTTAAAAATGTAGAAAAGAGGAAAATGAGTTATACAATCTGATTATCAGTAGGGGGAAGTGGTGAAATATTACTCCAAGTCATCTAAACAAACTGACTGGCCTTCCCCCGAGCAAAGATCGGCCCCCAGGTACTAATATTAAATCATGTAGCAACTAAAATCTACGTATATCTTGGATTGTTTTTAAACAAAATCCGGTGTTGGTTATCATGCAACGCTGATAAGACGCTCAGCTTATTAAACAGTCTGGGTAGTTACGGTTGTGTACTTTTCACACTTTTCACAATTTCCGTTTTGCTAACATTGGTTTCCATGTATACTCTTGTGGATGTCAGTGGCATTTTTAATCTTTAAAAGGAAACAGTCTAAACCCTGGTCTCATCTATGTAAGGTCCTTTTCATCTTATAAATCATTATTATTTAATAGCTCAGTAACAATTATAGCTCGAATATACTCATTTTAGCGAATTTCCCCTATAGGGAAGAAGCTATTACCGTAGTCGGCATGGTAAGACCTAGGCCCGGGACCATGATAACTTTTCGTTTTGAGGTCCCCAGACCCCAAAACACCATTCGTTCGAAACTGTATATGTGTGTGTGTGTGTGTGTGTGTGTGTGTGTGTGTGTGAGCACGATAACTCTCGTAAAAATTATCCGATTTTGATGAAATTTGGTATAAACGTGTAAAGCAACATTTATGACTTTAAGTTCGAAAACCAGCCAGATCGCTTTATCCGAAGAGGTATTTTTGGGGGGTTTTGTACCCCAAAAATGGGTTTTTTGAATTTTTTACATATAATTTTCGAAATAGTCAAATTTTAGTTTTTACCATGGTATTCAGCTTAAAAAAACACACAATATGGTATTTTTATCATTCCTCTACGTCAATTGGTTACCAAGTTATTGAAAGTGCTAAACACAGTACGTTGTCCAATGTTATTCTTATGGAGGAAAAGAAAAATTGTATATCTTGCTTATTTATGAACGTACTCTGATGAAACTTGGTACACGGCTTCATCTAGTTGTGGTGCATTGGTACTTGCTAAAAAAAAAACAATTTTTTGTCAAATGCTCTTGTAGCAGCAAACCTGCGCACTCAGCCCCATGTTATTCTTATGGATAATAATTAAATGCTACGTCTCCCTTAATTATGAACATAAATGAATAAAAACTGGTATACGACTTCACCTAGTTGAGTTTTATTGATATTAGCATAAAAATCCATTTTTTGTGTTCCTTGATGCAGCAAACCTGCGTACTCAGCCCCAATGTTATTCTTATGGGGAGTAATTAAAATTGTATATATATTGATTATTTGTGAATATATTTTTATGAAACTTGGTAAGTGACTTTATGTAGTATTAAGACATTTATATCTCCATTGGAAATTCGCTGAGTATGCAGGTTTGCTGCAACGGGGGTATTTTATTTTACCCCTCTCTCAACAATATTGAACTTTATAAAAGGCTGAAAAATCCGTCTAAAGTCGCTCTCAAAAGACCATATTTTTAAACGTCATTCTCTTATATATTTTTTATGAGATCTGTTATATGTTAAATGTTCCTGTTAAAGACGTTTTATGGCATAGACCAATAGAGAACTTCTTATTTGAGGGAATAAGGGGATATGTAGAACAAGTGTCTCCAGAACAAAATCTAATAAAGAGCATGATAAAAAAATATCTCTAACCACATAATAAACGTGAAATTAAGAAATCCAAACTACTATTTTCTTATGCAGATTTGTGTGCCTTTCCATTTATGAAGGTTAGTAAATTGAAGTGTTTCAAAATAAGAGTAATCATAACTTCTAGAAGAACAATAACGTTTATTCAATTCTTCTTTTGGGTTAAAACTGAATTAAACTAGTAGTCGAATTATTTTAAAACTAAGTGTTTTCCTTTTGGAAACCAAAATCTTGTCCAAACATTTATGAGGTTCAACAAACTCCATTCAACTCAGTTGTATGGAGTAAACAAAACCAGTTAATATGCAACAGTTAATAAAAAATAAACGTTAAAGCTGGTCCATTAGTATTTACAACCTTCTTTCTGTTTTAATGTTTTGAAGGGAACAATTTTCTTAAATTAATAACAAAAATAATCAATTAAAAATGTGGGAATAAGTTATCTTAGAATTAAAACCAAGTGGTTGGCAATAGTTTTCATTAGATAAGTAAGAATTAGATTATTTCTTCTTTGTGGGTATTCCCATGTCGGGTTTTGTTTTTAATGTACAGTAAGCCGCCAACAAATTAAAAAATAATCGATGTTTGTATGTTAAGCTTCATTCAATCTTGCAATATTCAGTATTTTTGCCCTTTATCAAATGGCATTGTTAGATAAATACATAGTTATATACATTGCATAAGAGGTTAGTCATGAAATCATTTAAGAAAACTTTAAAAAGTTTAAGTTGTAGGTTGTATTAAAAGTATACCTTATGGTATTACTTCCTCGAATAAAATACCCCCGTCGCAGCAAACCTGCATACTCAGCGAATTTCCAATGAATATATAACATAACACATTAAAACACTTAACAGGATTCATAAGAAAAGTATTCGCAAACAAGCGATATTTAAAATATTAATTATTCTCCATAAGAATAACATTGGGGATGAGTACGCAGGTTTGCTGCAACAAGGGACACAAAATAATGGGTTTTATACAAGTATCAATAGAACTCATCTTAGTGAAGTCACATACCAAGTTTCATCCATTTAAATTCATAAATAAGCGATATATAACATTTTAAGTATTTTCCATAAGAATAACATGGGGACCAAGTACCTAGGTGTGCTGCTACAGGAACCATAGGCGAAAAATCTTTTTTGTGCAAACAACAATAAACCACAACCAGATCAAGCCATTTACCAAATTTCGCCAGTTTATGTTCATAAATAAGCGAGATATACAATTTTTCTTATTCTCCATAAGAATAACATTAGACAACGTACTGTGTTTAGCACTTTCAATATCTCGGTAACAAATTGACGTAGAGCAATGATCAAAATACCAAATTGTTTGTTTTTTAAGCTGAATTCAATGGTATGAATTAAAATTTGATTTAAATTAAAATTGCATGTGAAAACCCCAAAAAACACATTTTTGAGGTACAAAACCCCCCAAAAACCCCCTTTTGGATGGTGCGATTCATCTGATTTTCGAACTCGTTCAAATAAATGGTACTTTACACATTTGTACCAAATTTCATTAATATCGGACCTTTTTTACGAGAGTTACCGTGCTTACGGACACACATAAATAAATAAATATATATATATATATATATATATATATATATATATATATATACATATATATATACATATATAAAAATTTGAACGAATGGTGTTTTTCGTATCTGGGGACCTCAAAATGAAAAGTTATCATGGTCTCGGACTTAAGTCTTACCATGAGACCTACGGTAATAGCTTCTTCCCTATAGGGGAAATTCGCTAAAAAGAACGTAGCGACCATTGTACCAAGACAATAGTCATTAAATCATTAAATTTTTTATATTGAGTTTCATACTATTCATATGTTTAATATGACGGAACAGAACTTTAAAAACTAGAAAGGTCATATAAATCATTAAAGAACTTAAGGATGCATAGTTAATTATTGAGACCTTCTTTCATGACTGTAAATACTCTAATCACATTTGAAAATATTGAAGTATAATAATTCTTCTTAAATCGCCAATTTGATCCTACAAGTTAAACAATATTTTATTTTAGTTTAAAAACTAATATACACGTGAAAAGACATATTACAGACGTTAAAATAAATACTTACCTGGAAAGATGTACTAACATGGAAAGGAAAATGGACGTACATTATGTACAGCGTGGAAAGACATGTTGGCTTGGAGAAAAGGTTAAGTTGGATACATATGTGGACATGGAAAAGATACATATTTACTATGCACTTTAAAAATATTGATGTAAAAGTATCTTGACTTAGAAACGAGTTCGCACGCAGCACGCTGACGTGAGGGAAGTGAATTTCCACATAAAAACTTTTAAAACTTAAAATTAGTCTAAAAACATACTTATATTCCAATTGTTATTGAAATCTGAAAACATTGATTTTTTGGCTGTTCTGATGCTCCTGGTTTCATTTACCTGCAAAGCTGGGGATACAATTTTGCGCATTATAATGTTAGAAGAAGGTCCAGTCAGGCTTGAAAGTAGGCGTGAGGTTGCTGGGGATGATAAAAGTACTCTAACAAAGGAGTAGCAGGCTTTCCTAGTCTAAAACCCCCATAAGACAACGTGCTGTGTTTAGTCTAAACACATTTTCTTTAATAACTCGGTAAATATTTATGCTAGAATGACGAAAGAGGGCTTAAAACTTTCGTCTCACTAATTCCCATCTTTTTACATGCATTAATTTTACATTTGGGGCTTTTTAGACCCTTTTTGGGCCCAAAAACTCGAAATTTGGAAAATTAATCCCCAAAAAAGGGGTTTGGAGTTTTACGATTCTTTTGCCCAACGAACTTGTCCAACTGATTTCAGAAAGGAACGTCCCTACCAAATTTGAAGTTAATCGGACAAAAAATGCGACCGCTAGAGTGCAAACACACACATATAATATATATATATATATATATATATATATATATATATATATATATATATATATATATATATATATATATATATATATAATTTTGAACGACCCCCCAAAACGTGTTCAGGGGGTCACGTTAGGAACTTCTATGGTGGTCCCGGGCTTAAGTTTCACCGTGCGGGTCATGCTAATATTTCACTTTCCAAAGGAAATTCACTAATGAATACGAATGTGTAAACGTTGTTGACGCTTAGCAACGTACTGACGTCGAAAGACATATTGACGTGGATAATACATTGACGAGGAATAGCAACGTACTGACGTCGAAAGACATATTGACGTGGATAATACATTGACGAGGAAAGACACAATTCACGGTCCTTCAGGACTCCCAACATCCAGTTTGGGAATCGGGGATACAGACAAGGGAGAAATTGTTAGTCTTATGTTAACTTTCATCAGGGATCAATAAAAAAAATAAGGGTTTGCGGGTTGTTTAGATTTACTAATGAATGATTTGAATTTACTATCACGGAATTTTATTTAAGGAAACAAACTTTTGTTATTTTTATATTGTAATAAGAAATAGTTTTAATAAGCATACTTGAGAACATTTTCTTGATTTAATATTGTACATGATATTTGTTTAAAATGTCCGCAATAATTGCTTCAATTTGCTGGTTACTTATTATCAGAGCAAATAAAAACCTCAACAAATAAGGTTGTATACCTTTTCGTCATCAATCCACTAGTTTAAAAAATTGCTAGTTTCGGGACTAGTTTTGTCACATTATCAAATCTTCATGTATCACAGAAGATAATACTGCACTGTCGGCTTGAGTTTAAAAACATTTCAACACTAAATATAAACTTGTACTGACACAAAGAAACATTAAACATTTAAAAATTCACAATAAATGTACACTTTATTTTCCAAGGATAAGAGCAGACTCAAGTCAGCAGTAGTATGAGTCTGCTCTTGTCCTTGGCCGGCCACACATGGGAAATAATGTGTACACATTAAACATTAAAAAATTCACAATAAGTGTACACTTTATTTTCCAATGATAAGAGCAGACTCAAGTCAGCAGCAGTATGAGTTTGCTCTTGTACTTGGCCGGCCACACATGGGAAATAATGTGTACACATTCAACATTTAACAATTCACAATACGTGTATACATTATTTCCCATGTGTGGCCGGCCAAGGACAAGAGCAAACTCATACTGCTGCTGACTTGAGTCTGCTCTTATCCTTGGGAATTAAAGTGTGCATTTATTGTGCATTTTTAAATGTTTAATGTTTCTTTGTGTCAGTACAAGTTCATGTTTATTGTTGACATATTTTTTAAACTCAAGACGACAGTAATCTTCTGTGATACATCAAGATGTTATACTGGGACAAAACTATATTATAGTCCCGAAACTAGTAATCTTTTAAACTAGTGGATTGATGACGTCAAGGTATGTAACCTTATTTTTTCAGTCATACAATCAATCCAAGAGGCAAATAGCATAAATAAAATAAAAACCGTCATTCCGTCAAAATCTTAATGACAAAATATTACAGTGTTTTATATTCAGTTTGTCAACACGAAGTATCGTTCCTTTCGGTTAATGGAAAATGGAAACAATAATCATCTAGTTTAAGATTTAATCACATTTTACCAATCATTTGACTTGATTTATCCCAATCCCAACTTGTATTTATTCCAACTAATTTATCACAACTCAAAACATTCAATAACGAAAGAAAAAGCTGAAATAGCAAAATAAAATTTCAATTCATCAAACTTTTGCATTCGTGATTTACCTTTTCTTTTGAGTATACATTCCCTACGTTCCATCCAGAATTATGTAAAAATATTTGAAAAACTTGACATTTTGCGTATCCTTTCATAAGGTTAACGACCCCTGAAATGTCCGCAAAGCACCTTGTTAGCATAACCAGGATATAAATTTCTTCACTAGACCCACTTCCTGAACGTAATGAATTCCTCGCTATGACATAATCAGATTTCTTAGCAATTATCCAAGTTTTTGCGGCGATTGCCAGGCTCATTGTAGGGATGACAAATCAAAACCGGCCGGACGGCAGCGGGACACCCGTCTGTGCGAGGGAGCGAGAGGACCCGTGTGTGCGACAGAGAGGGAGAAATCTCGCCCGTGTGTACAACAGAGATGGAGCTACTTGCTATGTCCATCTGTGCGACAGAGAGAGATACACTGCCCCGTGTGTACGACAGAGAGGGAGATACACTCACCCCCGTGTGTGCGACAGAGAGCGAGATACTCGCCCCTGTCCCGTGAGTGGGCATTGTACGGGACACACGATGCGGCGGTGGCGCGTGGCACCCTACCCTCTCTGTATTGCGAATTTATAATGTCATTTATAATGAACAAGACCGGCCACTCAGCCTTGCGACAAACTTGCCGTGAGTCGGTTCCCCCGCCGCGCAGTCGCTAGAACGCAACAAGTCCCTCTGTCTGGCGAAGGTTTCAGCCCTTGCGACAAACTTGTCGTGAGTCGGTTCCCCCGCCGCGCAGTCGCTGGAACGCAACAAGTTCCTCTGTCTGGCGAAGGTTTCAGTCCTTGCGACAAACTTGCCGTGAGTCGGTTCCCCCGCCGCGCAGTCGCTAGAACGCAACAAGTCCCTCTGTCTGGCGAAGGTTTCAGCCCTTGCGACAAACTTGCCGTGAGTCGGTTCCCCCGCCGCGCAGTCGCTAGAACGCAACAAGTCCCTCTGTCTGGCGAAGGTTTCAGCCCTTGCGACAAACTTGCCGTGAGTCGGTTCCCCCGCCGCGCAGTCGCTAGAACGCAACAAGTCGCTCTGTCTGGCGAAGGTTTCAGCCCTTGCGACAAACTTGCCGTGAGTCGGTTCCCCCGCCGCGCAGTCGCTAGAACGCAACAAGTCCCTCTGTCTGGCGAAGGTCTCAGCCCTTGCGACAAACTTGTCGTGAGTCGGTTCCCCCGCCGCGCAGTCGCTAGAACTCAACAAGTCCCTCTGTCTGGCGAAGGTCTCAGCCCTTGCGACAAACTTTCCGTGAGTCGGTTCTCCCGCCACGCAGTCGCTAGAACGCAACAAGTCCCTCTGTCTGGCGAAGGTTTCAGCCCTTGCGACAAACTTGCCGTGAGTCGGTTCCCCCGCCGCGCAGTCGCTAGAACGCAACAAGTCCCTCTGTCTGGCGAAGGTTTCAGCCCTTGCGACAAACTTGCCGTGAGTCGGTTCCCCCGCCGCGCAGTCGCTAGAACGCAACAAGTCGCTCTGTCTGGCGAAGGTTTCAGCCCTTGCGACAAACTTGCCGTGAGTCGGTTCCCCCGCCGCGCAGTCGCTAGAACGCAACAAGTCGCTCTGTCTGGCGAAGGTTTCTTTACAGTGAAGATGGTCACACTGATAGAAAACTCTCAGAGCACGCTAGAGCTGAAAACTTCACAAGCAGTATGAATGTTCTCTCATACGTTGATCTAACTGTCAGTCGACAAAAATGCAGACGGAGTCAATGATTTATAGTCAATGCTAATATGTAAGTTTAATTAACAAAAACGCGCACAAGGTTACAACATAGGCAACCAGTTGTCTGTCGGTCTGTAGCAAAATTTAATTTGGGAATATCATATTGCAAATGGTATTGAATACAAATTCCAATAAGTACGTCATCTGAGTAGTTGGTTAGTTTTAGTGGCAGTATTGCAAGTGCACTGTCGAGAGTAAGACATTGCATACGTCTCCCCTCTAAAACCGGGGAACAATAATGTTGACCCATAGACATTCCCGTTATACACCGGAAAACACTGTATCAGTGGCAACCCAAAAGCGAGCCCCCACGCGAATAGTCTTAGGACAAAATGTCTGGTTTATATAAACTAGGACTAAAATTGGTTTATGCATGAGGTCAAATCATAAATGGTAAATCTATTTAAAAAATTGTACTGCAGTCAACCAAGATCGCTTCCTCTTGAAAGACGCCAATGTCATCAGAAAAAAGCAAAAGTTAACTTTAAGATTATAGACTACATCATTGATGTAGATGCCGACAATAAAAAACAAAGGTAAGAGACGAGTGCCATATGGCACTCCGTAGAATAACAATTAAAGGATATGTCCATCAAAATTCACGAAGAGAGAAAAATCTTAAAGATAGGCCCTATTCAGTAGAGTAGACACCCCAAGCACCACACGACTCCAATTTTGTTACCAAATCAATCCTATAAAGTCGATTAATACAACATCTACTTATTGTTTGGCGGCTAAAAGTGAGCTCAGAACCGTCAGCAAGCAATTTATTTGGTAGATCCCCAAACACAAAGCTAATGATGTTCCTCTACAATTACTTCCATAAAGGTTTAATAAGGTTTAATTTGTTTCTAATACATCTTCGCGATGACACAATACTAACGAATGACCTCTGAGTTGATAGTTGATTTTAAGATGGGAGAGTAAAGCTAAATCTTGAATTCAGTTGGAAAAACGCCAAAGTATAAGATCCCTATTTATGATGGGTTGATGGATTTATTATCCCCATTTATTTATTCATGAGTAAAATAAAATGTGGCAGAGAGCTCGCGTACTCAATATCTGAGAGCACATGCAAGAATTTCGTCTTTCCTTTGAATGGGATATATTTATCTTCAGAGCATTACAGGTTTGAAAATGGTTTATAGGTGACAAAGTTAAAGCAGGAACTTTATCTGGTGAGGGTGGGGCAAAAACGGAGCCAAAGAAGCAACACAAAGTTCATCCAATTGACCAGGGTTTGACCAGCTTACACGTGATCAGTTTTCATAATGGTGGCCACAGATTAGAAAAGTTGAGTTGGTTTAAGCTCTAAAATATGTTTACATTTGCTCAATGGAGCAACAGTTGCAGTAAATGCATTATCGCATGGCTATGGCATGAATAGGGTCAACATGTTGGAAGGTTAGCAGAGGCAGGCATAAGCAGAGGGTCAGGCGATGGAACCTTTTTGAAATCATTCCTTGATATGGCGGACCCAACAAAATTGAACTCTGTTCATCTATTGTCATTATTTAGTAAACTCAAACATGGTTTGCCTAAAGTGTTTGTGAATATGATATCTTCAACATGACATCATAAACCGGAGGTAAAGAATTTTGGAAGGAAGGACGTTCAATAATTTTCAGGGAACCACTTCATAAAGTTTATTATTAAATTCAGAGAAATTTGCAGCTACACCGCTATCGTTTGAAAGCCTACTTCATATTATGTATTTGATGTACATTAAATTTCATTAGATTACATCATTATTGAAGAGAGTGTTCATCAATTGAGGTAGTCAGCAAGATAAGACAGTAAAGTTACACGAAGGCAAACGACAGAGAGAATTCGCCACCTAGGTCCTGAATCAAAATGTCACCCCACTTCCAAACCAACGACCGTTTTTGGCTTATCTGGATTAGTTGGTTTGGTTTTTTGAGGTTTGTGTGTGTGTGTGTGTGTGTGTGTGTGTGTGTGTGTGTGTGTGTGTGTGTGTGTGTGTGTGTGTGTTATTTATATGTCCGTGGACTGTGTAAATTACACCAATATAGTTGGGGTTTCACCAGTTGTATGCTGCATTCTGAGGTCAACCTTATAATCTGGCTGGGCAGCGTAGTGATTATGTAATGCTCGACTTGTAATCCTAGGTTCGCCAGATAAATTCAGATCAAAATCAAAAGTTTTTGAAGGTTCGATATTATTCTGTGCTCGCTGGTTCGATCATGTACCCAGCTACAATTTGTTATTGGACAAATATTAATTAATTAATTGGACATATTAATTATGCTTTCTAAGACCAAGACGATCTTAGATAGTAGCAAGATAAGGACCATACCTTTTCAAAAAGATAAACAAATTATCATCGTATAAAAAAGGATGACCACAATTTTGACCGTTCTTCCAACCCTTTCACTGCCGGCCGTCACACGTAGGCTCACGGTCGGTAGGGAATGTGTTCATCACTTGCAACAGAAGCCCTAAATAATCCTGATCATGTGTATATGCTAGTATTATCATTGATTCTGTATTCACAGTCAATGCTAGTATTGCAGTCTTAAAATCAAATAATGAATATTGAAAAATAACGTTCTGCGTGGTTACATTATTGAATCCAAAAAGCAATTCACAGAGATTTAAGCGGGAACTGTTGTTTTCTGATTGAAGAGAAAAAGAGGCAAGACAATGTCTTGAAACTGGGTAAAATACATACGGGGACTATTTCCGACCGTTCAAGGACATCAAGCATTCTGATTTACAAATGGTTTATTTTATTATATACCAAAAATTATAATTATTGCCCTAGTTTATTAAATAAACTAAGGCAATTGATTTGTTAATTTATAACGAAATTTAAAACGTAAACTAGTTATAAATCACAAATAAGGTAATCAATTAGTGATTTCATCGTACTTGGTTAGGCCTATGAGTCGAACTTCGTGTGTCCAAAATTATCTATTCGTAAAAAATTATCTATTATCTATTCGTGAGTCGTCCTGGTAATCCAAAATTATATACTGGAATAGAACCACATCCTCAAAACAATGTCGTACTTGTCAATAATCAATCGATTACACCCATCGACCATCCATCTCTTTCTTTGATGTACCTTGAAATATTTCTTCGTCTCGATTAACCTTTTATCAAAGGAGACAGCCAAATTATACCTTTAAATATTCAAATTGATCAAAACAGGTAGTTTTCAATTGTGCATTGAAATCTACGTATTAATGTACAAACTTCCCTCGACATAAATGTTATTTGAAACTGAATATTATGTGGTTAACTTATTTAATAAAAAAGTTATTATAAGTACCACTTGAACTTTTTACCGCAAAACCTAAAATGGGATATAGATACAAAAATTTTTTTAAATTGAATTGTATTGGTCAGAATTACTATCCTCTAACGGCTTGCCAAAAAGATGTTTAAAAAACAGACAATTTCCCAACTAATAAAAGTGATGGCTACATCTATAGCCTTGATATTTAAACGAGTTTGCACGCAGCACGCTGACGTGAGGGAAGTGAATTTCCACATAACAACTTTTAAAACTCAAAATCAGTGTAAAAACAAACATGTATTCCAATTTTGATTGAAATCTGAAAACATTGATTTTTTGGCTGTTCTGATGCTCCTGGTTTCATTTACCTGCAAAGCTGGGAATACAATTTTGCGCATTATAATGTTAGGAGAAGGTCCAGGCAGGCTTGAAAGTCGGCGTGAGTTGTTGGGGATGATAAAAGTACTCTAACAAAGGAATAACAGGCTTTTCTAGTGTAAAACCCCTATAAGACAACGTACTGTGTTTAGTCGAAACACATTTTCTTTAATAACTCGGTAAATATTTATGTAGAATGACGAGAGAGGGCTTAAAACTTTCGCCTCACTAATTCCCATATTTTAATTTGCATTAAGTCTACATCTGGTGCTTTTCTGACCCTTTTTTGGCCCAAAAATTCAAAATTTGAAAGATTAATCCCCAAAAAAGGGGTTTGGAGTTTTCCGATTGTTTTGCCCAACAAACTTGTCCAACTGATTACAGAAAGGACCGTCCCTACCAAATTTGAAGTTAATCGGACAAAAAATGCGACCGCTAGAGTGCAAACACATATATGTATATATGGTATATATATATATAAATGCATAAAATTTTGAACGACCCCCAAACCGTGTTCAGGGGGTCACGTTAGGAACTTCTATGATGGTCCCGAGCTTAAGTTTCACCGTGCGGGTCATGCTAATAGTTCACTTTCCAAAGGAAATTCACTAATAAAAAAATAGCATTGCTTATTCCTGTTGTAAATTTGTTTTGTAGGAAGTTTGAAAGGAATAACCCGGGGCCTTTTATTTTGATGGAATCGTAATGCTATGTGAGGATTCGGTAACCTCGGAGTTTATGTAATTCCAGCATTGCATATGAGAGTAGATGACAGACCCAAGAGCAGCTTTTCTTATTGTTCTGTCACAATATAAATTCACCTGTCACTTATAATTCTGTCACAAGCCAAGCGATTTGTTGTTTGCCACAAACCAAATACCATCGTGTAGAATGTATTCTGATCGCTATTTGATTAAGTTTTCTTTAGATATTTTCCAAATTCCAAACAACAAATTCCAATCATCACATCATTATATGACGAAATAAATAGAGACAGAGATGAAGATAAGTAATCTAATAAGATTAATAAATAAAAATGTGTATTATATTTCCACTTACTCCAAATTTTCCATATTAATAGTTTGTCTGTTGTTTTATATTAAGACTTAATAGTTGTAATACTTATCGTTACCTGGAATTTAAAAATTTGTGTACGTAACTTAATAACTAAAGAAACATAATAAACTGATTCTTGCACTACTTGCACTGCTGCACTAAATTGAATTGCATAACTCGTATAGGTTTGTCTATTTGGGTTTAAAACCATCAAACTATTATAAAATGAGTTCACTGTGAATTCGTATGACCATCCTAATTGGAACGAACTTATTAACAAACATTTTCCACAAAAGTTCACAGAAAAAAGTACAATAAATCTGAATAATTTTTCCGCTAATGCGAGAGAATGATGGAGTCCATCCGATGTGACCGAGACATTCCATTCTTCTACCAAGTCCATCGGTTGTATTGCAAAACTGTCGTGTCATATTATACTCCACATAATTGCACTTGGCATCCTATTGCTTCTTGGGTTATGCAATCTGCATTGCTTCGATAAAATGTGTAATGAACGGTCAGGAAGCTATGCAATTAATTCAATGACCATTAGATTTATATAAATTATATAAACTAGCCGCCATAGCACCAGGTTATACAACTGTTGTGTGCTGCATTCTGTGGTCAACTTACTGAACTAGTTTGAACAAGTATAACATCTGTTTATGCTGTCATTTGGTCAAATAATTAGACGTCCGTAAGAAATACTATTGGAACTTTTACGATCTGTGGGCGGGTGTAAGATCAGATCGGGAGCAGAACACTTTACCATGAGCCCTTTCTTAAGCTTAACTCAACCTCCTTTTAATTTTGAAAAATCCTTCTTCTTTATTTTATTTTTACCCAATAGTAAAATAAAATGTCAGCAAAGCTCGATTCCCTTTTTATAAACTATGTTTTTTTATCTAAGCTTAACCAATTATTCTCAACTTCTGTTTCAATTTGTAGCTCAGAAAAACTTGTTTTACAATTCACATTTTCTATCATTCTACTGTCTGGTAATTACAATTTGTAAACATATGTTTTTAGTACAATTAGCGGATTAGTAGTATTCGTCGATTAAGGTTTTTGTATATAGTTGTATAAGTCGTTTTGTAAAATTAATCGAAACACGATATGTGCGATAGATTCCTAAAAAATATAGTCTAAGCAATAGTCCACTGTCCATATTATGAAGATAATATTGTACTTTTCTCCAAAAATATATGTATATTTTCAAATCACGTTTTTAAGAATGTAGCGTGAGCATAATAGGGGGTAGCCCTAAAAAAGGCCACATCTAACAGTTTTCTCGTGGTCTTCTCCTAGGCACATTAAATAACATGTCCTGATACTATGAAAAATATAAACATAGAAAAGGAAACTTTTAGAAAACGTGTGAAATATTTGTGAGTGTGGAATATAAATGTTGGCAATGTAAATGAGAGAGTAATAGTTCACAATAACATTTAAAATATACAGAAGCTCGAGTTCATTAGACGTTCGAATTATGTGTATTTAGCCTACTATTGCAACATGCCATATATTTCATGATGGAAGTGTTTCATAACATTGTGATCAGTGGACCAAGTATCGTTATTGAATTTAAATTACGTACGTGATTTAATAATCGAAAATTCTATCAAACTAATAATACCGGACATTTAAAAATAAACGGAGATATAGTAAAGTTGTAAACCTATTTCATACTAATCCTAGCTACTTTAATTTTGGAGGTGTATAAATAATTTAAATAGATTCTTAAAGACTTAGGTTTAAATAAATAAATATTTAGTACGGAATTGAATAATAACGTGAATGTTTAAATGTTCGAAAATGAACAAATAGCACTTTAGGAAAACTTCAGTTTCATTCAACATTTTCTTACGAATATTTAGAGTTTATTACTAATTTTAAAAACCAGAGCTACATATTTTGTATGTATTTTTTTATAGTTTTCAGTGTGTAATACAAATAAATTAACTAGCTATATTTTAGTACGTTTGAAGCAAGGGCCGGCTGGCAATGTTGTATAAGAGGTCCAAACTCGAGTAAAATAAATTTGTAAACATACATTTGTCATCAAATCAGAATCATATACTGTACTACGTCATTCGGAAAAGACTATGAGATTCCCTGCACGGATGCTATACAATAAACGGTAGGGGCCATGAAACATAAACAAATGACGTCTTTGGATAGAATGTAAACAAATTTGTTTGACTTATATGTTCAGTTTATTTATTTGTACTAATATCATCGTCTGCAAGAAAACAGGTAACACACTGGCGTTTTGATATATCCATGTATAAATAAAAACAAACGTGTTTATTTTCGATCCACTGACGTAATTTGTTTTTGTTTATGGCCCTTACTGTTTTTCCCTGGGTGAACTATTTCTGACATCGAAATAATGCACACTGAAATCGCTAGCTATTTTTTTGTTCTTTAAAATTAGCTAAAATTTAACGATTTCGGATAATTGGACAAGCTTTGAAAAACAACATTGGCCTTATATTGGGGGGGAACCAAGTAGAAAAGTCTAATATTTGTGGAACCCACTCTTAAATAACAACTCAGTTCTTAAACGATGTTTTTAATAACTAAGAACCGAACCCCTCAATCAACTGCCCCTCAATCAACTGCCCCTCAATCCTCTGGGCGTCTGGGTGTGTTTTACTTCATCAGTACCGCAGGTAAAAGGAGATTTTCCTTCCTGACATAAAATAACACCGATATTGATTCCAAAAAGGTACCTTTTCCAAGAACAAACTCTACCCAAATCTTCACTACTTAGCAAGCTGTAACTGTGTTAATGTTACAGCGATATACTGTAAGGAAGCAAGGGGGGTCTCCCTTGCAAACATAACACATCTTGTTCGTTTCACCAAAGGACGGTATCTTTTGTCATAACAGTTCAACCCGAACCCTCCAGTGCAAGGCAAGGTATGGTTGTGTGTCTGTGCTAGTAGTGGTGATAATGCAGTCAATGGCAGTCAGCAGGTAGACTGAGTGATCGCCTCCATCGCCGATAATGCGCCGCCATCAGCATCGGATCAGTGTCACCGACGACAGGCCATCAGTCAGTCTCCCAGGGCCCCGGGGTGTCGCCTCATGGTACACCCGGTCCACGCCACCCTGGCCGAGGGCCTCCCCGGTCATGCCCTCTCCGACAACCCAGGGGCCCTCCCGTCCGGACACCGCAGAGTCTTGCGGAGAGTGGTGGGAATTTTGATCGACCCTGAGCAAAGTCTTGAACATTTTGCGAAGGTTTGAAACTGGATCTGTCAATGGGCTAATTGACAATTAATTTTGTTGTAACAAATTATGGACTTTAGAAATAATTATCAAGACTATGATTTTGACCGTTCCATATTCGTTACATATACACGTTAACACCTCAACGTGTTTAACACCAACACGATGCGACTACTGTTTATGTTGAATTGGGGATTAGAGCTTTCACGACTTTAATTTTGATATTTTAATATTTAAAACATAACAAAAGTGTACTAACTTTTGGTTGGGAAAGTAGATTAGTTTTATTGTTCCATGGTTTTTAGTTTCATGAAGCTTTTGCGAGGGCGAATTCATTTGCTCGTTCAAATTCATGCTGACTGTGAATGGTTTGAAAGAGTTTTTCAAGGAAAAGAGTTTTTCATTCGAGGAAAGAGTTTTTCCTTTCTGTACATAAATTTCACACAGTTTGCGCATTTTTACCACTGCAGACGAATTGTCTATCGGCTCCTGCCACTTCCTGACGCTTTATCCGCAAGTGACAAATATTCATTACTCCCTCAGCTCACTATGTGAGTATCCAATTAGATAATTTTAACACTTAACTTATTTCACTACTCATCACTGTACATAATAAACGAATTGCAATCTGAAAGGGGTATTTAGAGTTAATACGAGTTAATATTTTACCTCTCCTTCAGCAAAGATCAACGTTCTGACCACAGTTATAAGCAGAATATATGTGATCATATTTACTACTGAAGATTTGTTTATAGAACCAAACAGTTTTTTAAAAATAATTATGTTGTTATGCTTTGTTTTTGCCGTGCAATTTTTAGCTCGGCTCTCTTCGTCTCAGCTTAGTCGGTAAAAAAAGTGAAGGAAATTAATGGTTACGTTCATTGGGTGAGTTCATTAAACCATGAACCACCACCAGTAAAACTTTAGATATTACTGTATTGTTTTAATACAGTTTTTCTTAATATACATATACCCAAGGAAGCGTGGACTAAAGTTGTATTGGTAATGTAAAACTAATGATTTACAACATACTGTTTTAATCTATTTATTAATTAAAAGAATAATCCGACTTTTGTGAGCAGGATAGTGGCAAAACTATTAAGTCTTAAGTTATGGTTTATGTCTTATCGGAAAGCCTCTAACGTCTATGTGCATTTTGGTGGTTCGGAAAACATCCACATTCAGGGCTTCTCCCCCTGGGCTTTCAAAATTCTAATGTTAATGATGTGGAAGAATATAAATTAATTTAATTTGACCAATAATAGCAGTTCATACAAACAAAACACAGCACAGTAGCAAGAGCAAATATTTAAGCTAATTTCTGGATGGCATCAAGATTTAAACTAAAAATACGATATATGATCTGGGAATGCGCCCAAGAAAATATTGCTCGAATATTTTTGGCAACTTTAAATTTAAATGTTGAAACTATTATGTCTTAAACCATGGTTTACGTGTTATTTTAAAGTCCTTAACGCCTACATATGCCTTTTGGGGTTTAAAATAGCAGGGCTACGCCTCCTGGCCTTTTAAAGGTCCAATGTTAATCGAAAGACCATAAAACAACTGAATTAAACATTCAATATAGGTTGGATATGCTGTATTAACAAAGAACAGCTAATTTCAAGTGAACTTGTGGAATGACAGGCATACTCGTTTTGCGCACACGGTCAATGCATACTGCACGGTCAATGCATACTACCCGGTCAATGCATACTGCCTTAAGGCCCGACCGCATGTATAAATTAAATGGTAATGAATCTAAGGCAATCACATTAATTTGTTTTTAATATAAAAAGGAACAAGAAAAACAACTTTAAAAAAATTATTAATTTGTGAAAAGCTTTCCTGGAAAAATTGGATTGAAAATATTTAATAAATACTAAATATAGTTGGTTTCTGATTAAAGGTTCTTTTTCTTTTTTTGATAAGTGAGTGATAACAGTTACATGCTTCCAAAATATGTTGACAGATTGTGTTCATAATTGGTTTGAAAAACTGTAAAAATTAGAAAACGCATTAAGTTATAAAAATATATAAATTCATAATCACAAACCTAAACAGCATTCATTTGCAATTCGGGAACTCACCCGACATTGGAAGCCCAAAACTACCCCGTGATGGTGGTTCCAAAGGAATTTGTCGCTTTAATACTATGTATGCGGCTATAAGGATCAACGGCCAAAGGCTTTCATTTCCATTATTTATTCTTTGAAAACATCTAAACATTAATTATTGAATCTAGATTATCCTACACCTGGTACTACTACACAAACTTGGTACTACTTGGTTGCTACTAAAAACAACAAAATAATCATAATTTTGTGTAAATACTCCGTTGTCGTTTGCCAAAGAAAGATAAATAAAACATACTACCTATGTCACATTACCTTCATTAACACTGGTTGAAAGTAAGTCAAGGATTGTTAGGGGATGAAGGGATTAGTTCTAGCCTGATGAAAAGTGACCGTGTGCGCAAACCGACTCATTGGCGGGCCATGAAACAGACCCTTGTCAAAAACCTGACCGCTGTGCGCAAAACGGGCATCCCCTACAATTTAATAGAACCTTATATAATCTGGGTAATCCCAAAAGAAAAAATATTTGCTCTATTTGAGTAACTAGATTATCTAGAATTGTTTTAAATGTATAGCTTTGATTGGAGCGTATCCGCTTATCAGGAAACCGTCCAAACCCCGTGTTTTCATTTACTAACCAGTATCGCACCTACGATCTCTTGACTAACCACTAGCTGGAAGCGCTTTACACATATTCGCAATATTTAGAGTTTCATTTGGACATATTATTGGAGCCGATACGAACCTCTTCATCGACCCTACCGCGTCGTCGCTAATCTCCACTCCTGTAGATTCCCGCCCGTTATTACATAGAAAACGTCGCATTCCGTTTGTCCGAGTTTATTCGCAGCGCAGCCAGTGCTGTTCGACTTATTGATTATCAGAGGGGCGCGGCAGGCAAATACAATTTCAGAACTCTGAACTCGTGGCTTCCCTACTGGAGCTCTCAGAGGCGCCTCCTTCCGTCTGACGAGGCGCGAGAGTGGGAAAACGCAAAAAATATATCCCGGTGTTCTCAAAAACTTCCCGTTCTACCCGGAATCGGATGAAAACAACGATATTCTTTGTTGAGAAAATGAATATTTGAATTATCAAATTTAAAAAAATATTAATTTATTACTCATTACTGATTATACATTTCCAATTACTCACTCAATTATTCATATTCATTTTGTTTAGGGAGCTCCAAACACAGATTACTTGCTTCTCTTATAAGGCCAGCATTAACTTTCAAAGAATCATCTCAACGAATCATCAGAAATTGTTGATCGATGGTTCATTTAAATACCCCCGTAGCATCAAACCTGCGTACTCAATGAATTTCTAATACATATATATGTATCTTAATACCACATAAAACCAAATACCAAGTTTCATCAATATACATTCATAAATAAACGATTTATGACATTTTAATTATTCTCCATAAGAATAACATGGCGGCTGAGTATGCAGGTTTGTTGAAGCAAGGAACACAAAAAATGGGGTGTTATACAAATATCAATATAACTCAAGTAGGTAAAGCCACATTCCAAATTTTATTAATTTATGTTCATAATTAAGGGAGATAACACGTTACTTATTCTCCATAAGAATAACATGGGGGGTGAGCACGTAGGTTTGCTGCTACAGGAACTATCGGCCAAACTTTTTTAGTGCAAATATCATTAGACCACAACGATATGAAGCAATATACCAAGTTTCATCAGGGTCAGTTGATAAATAAGCGAGATATACAATTTTTCTTATTCTCCATTAGAGTAACAATGGACAACGTACTGTGTTTAGCACTTTCAATATCTCAGTAACCATTTGACGTAGGGCAATGATCAAAACACCAAAAATTGTGCGTCTTTTTAAGCTAATTCCAATGGGAAAAACTAAAATTGACTTATTCAAAAATTATATGTAAAAAACTAAAAAGATTTTGGGGTACAAAACCCCCCATAATACCCCTCCGGATAGGTCCACCTGTCTGGTTTTCGAACTTAAAGTCATAAATGCTGCTTTACTCGTTAATACCAAATTTCGTAAAAATCGGATTACAATTACGAGAGTTATTGTGCTCACGGACATATATATATACAGTTTTGAACTATGGTGTTTTTGGCATCTGGGGACCTCAATACGAAAAGTTATCATGGTTTCGGGCCTAGGTCTTACCATGCCGACTACGGTAATAGCTTCTTCCCTATAGGGGGAATTCGCCAAAAGAACAAAAATGTACCTAGCGATTACAGTGAGAAGAATTTCGATATCACAAATACTTTACCTATAAAAATTTGTAAATATAGAATATTTTGGAGTTTAAATGAACAATTATTATTTGAGATACATCGACATTTTACTCATTAAAATTGCTAGATATATATTTTTGTCTCTTTAAAATTAGCAATAAATCAACAATACCCGATAATTCATTGAGGAGGAACGGACTTTGAGTGTTAACCTTGGTCTTAGGGAGGAGTAGACAACCAAAGGTTTCGTGACAGAAACCCCCTCAAATTGAAAAATCCCAAACGTCACGTTTTATAATCCCTCCATCCCGGATAAAATCCCTTTACGGGATAAAATCCCGCGGCAACACGGAAGCGCATAAAATAGAGATGATGAATACGTATCGATTAGCCTATGCACGGGTGTGCGCGCAGTACGTGGCCTACTAGTAGGTACGGTCCTAGCCAATGGCAATAGCACCCCGCGCAACCCCATTGGGCCGCGAGCTTCCCCATGCTAATTTCGCACGGGGAAAACGCGCATAGGCTACACAACCCCCTCGTTCATTATTAAGCGGTTCCCGCTCCCCAATCATGGCTGCGATATTAAGACTCGAATTGAAAAGCCGATCGTACATTCGGTTCATAAGCGAAATAAATTATTCAGCTTTGTTTTTATTTTTCGTGTCCGATGTATTGGAAGGAAATATGTTTGTGAGGGTTGAGGAAAGGATTGTTTTATGCTGTATGGCTGTGTTCGGAGTTGTTAAGAGAAACATTTATTGAATTAACGATCATCAAAATAATCTCCTGACACATTTAAACTCGGTAAAACAGTCATTTGGAAGTAATTAGATTTATTTCTCACGACTGTGAGCGTATCATTTAAGGGAACAACATCTTGAACATAAAAAACAAAATAAATATATTACATTTAAGAACAACACAAAAGTGTTTTTTTATGGTCAATCAAAAGTTATCTCCTGGTCTAACATACTTTACTGATATAATTTAAGTCATTTTCAAATTCTGTGTCAGAAATTGAAATAAAAAACAACAATGAGAACGCAGAAAACACCTCATAAACAGAAAAAATCTTAGTAAAAAAAAAACAGGTGAAAACTATATGCAGTTTTATTGAAAAATATAAGAAAAAATATTCAGTTTGTACAATTAATTAATCTAAACAATAATTCGCAGTCGCCAGTTATATGCATTAATGAGAGGGTACATTAATATTAATGACAGGGTAACGTTATAATATTCGAGGTGCTACGCTGATTAAACAATCATAACACTATATAATGGATGCAAATGCTCTTTTCTTTGCAAATGTTTTGAAGTTGTATGATTAAAATGTAAACTTGAACTTAATAAAATGTAAACTTGAACTTAATAAAATGTAAACTTGAACTTAATAATGGATTGGCTGTGATTCAAATGCCAAGATTTCATAGTTAAACTGCAATTTTCACTCTTATATAATTTAAGAAACTATAACAAATGTACGTCAAGCTACAAGTAAACGCAATTAATTCTATAAGTCGTATGAAAAACCGTACTCTTACATATTTTATGTAAGTAAAATAAATAATAACGTGTAATGTGTGTAGAAATCCTTTTTAAATGGCTTTCTTTTATCAAATAACTGTTTTCCTTTTTTCAAAAACTTGGTCAGCCCCCCAGCTATGCAAAACCATCCAGCGAGGAAATTGCAGAAAGGATAGCAGAGGAAGAGAAGTAAGTAGTAAGGTAATGTAATATAATATCATATTATATTAATAATATTATATATTATATTACTAGCGGTAATATATATAATATAATATAGTAAGGTAATATAATATAATATATAGTAAGGTAATATTGTAATTTAGGAAAATAAAATTTTATAAAATTATTTAGCATGAAAAAGTACTTCTGCAAATGTGTGCAGTATATTGGATAGTTGACCTATAACTGTGTTGACGGAAACCTAACTTAAGTTCAAATGATATAACTGACATAAATTCAGATACAAGCTATTTCTGTGCTCAATTATTTTTATTATTCGTATATACAAATCAAAATGTACTACCTGTTTATTTTTTTATAAATATGATTGTAATGTATTACTTTGTTGACAAGTGTCATTCTTCGCGAAGGGGTTTAACATGTTGTGAAATTTTGAATCGTTACAGAAGTCTCTATTAGCGAATTTCCCCTATAGGGAAGAAGCTATTACCGTAGGTCTCATGGTAAGACTTAAGCCCGAGACCATGATAACTTTTTGTTTTGAGGTCCCCAGATATCCAAAACACTATTCGTTCAAATTTATATATATGTATATATATATATCTATATATATATATATCTATATATATATCTATATATATATATATATATATATATATATATATATCTATATATGTGTCCGTGAATGCGATAACTTGAGTAAAAAACGTCCGATTTCGATGAAATTTGGCTCGAATGTGTAAACTGACATTTATGACTTTAAGTTCGAAAACCAGAAAAATCGGACCATGGGAAGGGGGGTTTATGGGGGTTTTAAATTTTCCAAAAATCAGTTTTTTGCATTTTTCACCCTAAAATTTTTAAAACACTTAATTTTGGTTTTTACCATGTTATAGAGCTTAAAAAAACAAATAATATGGTATTTTGAATTATTAACCTAGGTTAAGTGGTTGCGGAAAAAATCCCAAAAACATGCTCATAAAATCTCCCATGTTAATCTTATGGGAAAAAGGTTTTTGGCTTTTCCTCAGTTAATTTTACTTTAAACTTCACATTTGCTTTTACCAATCACTTCAGCTCCACAAAACAATCATTTTGGTGTTTAAATTGTGATTCTACGTCCATCTGTTGCAGAGCTATTCAAAGTGCTAAACACAGTACGTTGTCCAATGTTATCCTTATGGAGAATAAATAAAATTTGATATCTTGATTATTTATGAATGTATATTGATGAAACTTGGTATGTGGCTTCACGTTGTACTGGTATATTGATATTTGCTCAAAAAATAAATGTTTTGTTGGTTGTCCCTGTAGCAGCTAACCTGCATACTCAGCTCTAATGTTATTCTTATGGAGAATAAGTAAAGTTTTATATCTCCCTTAATTATGAACATAAATTAATAAAACATGGTAAGTAGCTTCACCTGGTTCAGTTATATTGATAATTGCATAAAAACTCATGTCTTATCTTCCTCGTTGCAGCAAACCTGCGTACTCAGTCCTAATGTTATTCTTATTGGGAATAAATAAAATGTTATAAATCACCTATTTATGAATGTATTTTTGTCTAACTTGGTAAGTGGCTTTAGGTAAGAGTTAGAAACATATAAATGCATTGGAAATTCGCTGAGTACGCAGGTTTGCTGCGACGGGGGTATCTTTTGTTAATGTTTTAATCCTTAAATTTCCATGTTTACCTTTTTTCTCCTTACATTTAATTTCAATGCTTTCCGATTGACAATGGCTTGAAAATCTAACATATGGTTTGAATACTTTCAATAAAAACAGCATAATAATAGTATAATTCAGAAACAATGAAATTATAAATATAATGATCATATGAATAACTTACTACAACGACAAAAACTAAGCAATTATTCAAACAATCAAGCCGATGAGTTTTATCAGGCACAGTTTACATATTTAAAAATACGAGCTAATTTAAAATAATGCATTGTACAATTTTTAGCCATTAGGCGCATCATACTCATCACAATATACATAGGAAATACATACAATGCCAATTTCGTAAGCAAATTTAAAAAATCCGTGAACGTAGCTTTTCTTTGGAAACGTTCCGGAGTGTGAGCAAAGAAGTCCAAATGTGGGGACACTAAGTTTCCCAATCTCTGAATGTGCTGTATAGTATCGCCTCATAATTGGTATCCAAATAACGTCAGCTAGACATGCCTTGAACTAGTTCCAGCAGAGCATCATAGACAGACCTCACTCAGAAACCCAGGGCAGTGACTATGCTTACCCAGCAGAATAACCTTTTGAATAATCTTCTCAGTTCCAACTATTTAAGTCCAAGCTGCACTTCCAAAAGTTCCATAGGCCCCTCTCACTCTCGGAATGGGTAACCAATTCGAAACCAAAGAAACGTACAGATCTTTGATACGTTGAAGCTGGCGAATGAGCGGGCCACCCCACGGAACGTACTCTAACAAGGGCAAACATGGGCACAGTAGAGTACCTTCAGAGACATATGGAGACATATTACTGTAATTCTACTTGAAGAAGAGCGAGGAATCCCAGAGCCCTCGCTGCATTGGCACATCACGTTGATCATTCAAGTCATCATCGGCGAGAACTACTCGCGGAGTTGAAGTAGTTGACCAATGAGTATGTAATCAAACAAAAGAGGAGGTTCCCTACGTTTGCGGAGAAAATCCAAAATACCCCCGTCGCAGCAAACCTGCATACTCAGCGAATTTCCAATGAATATATAACATAACACATTATAACACTTAACAGGATTCATAAGAAATGTATTCACAAACAAGCGATATTTAAAATATTAATTATTCTCCATAAGAATAACATTGGGGATGAGTACGCAGGTTTGCTGCAACAAGGCACACAAAATAATGGGTTTTTATGCAAATATCAATAGAACTCATCTTAGTGAAGTCACATACCAAGTTTCATCCATATACATTCATAAATAAGCGATATATAACATTTTAAGTATTTTCCATAAGAATAACATGGGGACCGAGTACCTAGGTTTGCTGCTACAGGAGCCATAGGCGAAAAATTTTTTTTGTGCAAACAACAATAAACCATAACCAGATCAAGCCATATACCAAATTTCGCCAGTTTATGTTCATAAATAAGCGAGATATACAATTTTCCTTTTCCTCCATAAGAATAACATTAGACAACGTACTGTGTTTAGCACTTTCAATATCTTGGTAACCAATTGACGTAGAGCAATGATCAAAATACCAAATTGTTTGTTTTTTTAAGCTGAATTCAATGGTATAAATTAAAATTTGATTTAAATTAAAATTAAATGTGAAAACCCCAAAAACCTCATTTTTGGGGTACAAAACCCCCCAAAAACCCCCCTTCGGATGGTGCGATTCATCTGGTTTTCGAACTCGTTCAAATAAATGGTACTTTGCACATTTGTACCAAATTTCATTAAGATCGGACCTTTTTTACGAGAGTTATCGTGCTTACGGACATATATAAAAATTTGAACGAATGGTGTTTTTGGCATCTGGAGACCTCAAAATGAAAAGTTATCATGGTCTCGGGCTTAAGTCTTACCATGAGACCTACGGTAATAGCTTCTTACCTATAGGGGAAATTCGCTAAAAACGTATTCATAAAATCTCCCATGTTAATCTTAAGGGATAAAGGTTTTTAGCTTTTCCTCAGTTCAATTTAATGTAAACCTCACATTTGCTTTTACCAATCAGTTCAGTTCTACAAAACAATCATTTTGGTGTTTAAATTGTGATTCTATGTACAACCATTGCAGAGATATTCAAAGTGCTAAACACAGTGCGTTGTCCAATGTTATCCTTATGGAGAATAATTAAAATTGCATATCTTGATTATTTATGAATGTATGTTGTTGAAACTTGGCATGTGGCTTCATCTAGTACTGGTTTATTGATATTTACACAAAAAATAATTTTTTGCCGATTTTCCCCGCAGCAGCAAACCTGCATATAACCCCCATGTTATTCTTATGGAGAATAAGTAAAATGTAATGTCGCCCTTAATTATGAACATAAATGAATAAAACTTGGTATGCAACTTCGACTGGTTAAGTTATATTGATAATTGCATAAAACCACATATTTTGTGTTCCTTGTAGCAGCAAACCTGCATACTCAGCTTTCAATGTTATTCTTATGGAGAATAAACAAAATTCTATATATCACTTATTTATTCGTGTATTTTTATGAAACTTGGCAAGTGGCTTTATGTGGTAGTGAGAAACATATACATGCATTGGAAATTCGCTGAGTACGCAGGTTTGCTGCTACGGGGGTATTTAGTACACATTTTTAATGTTCAAAAACTGAATCTAATAAGATAGACGGAACTTATTTACCTACTTAATTGTTGCAAATATTGTAAAAATAATTTAAACCCTGTATTTTCTTAGTTGCTACATAAATACACGTATGCAAAATAATAGATTTAGAGACAGAACATTGCCGAGCTAAAATCGATAATTATTTTTTTTTAATATAGATAGTTAGATTATTTTCCTCGTCACATTGTCAACCAATGTGTTTCCTGTGTCCTGTGTCTGCTGGGGGTTGTATCCTCCCTATTTTACATATGTTTCCATATCTGCTGAGTGTATATTAGAAATTTTTTGATTATATTTTCCCATCGTAAAAGACAAATAAATACTGCTCTATAAAAACCTTTTGTTTTATATTAAAAACATGGGATTTTACCAGTTCAAATTTAGTTTCTCGCGATACCTTTGGGTTGAAATTTAGCTTAGTTTTATGTATTTTATTTATTTATAGTTCAGTAATAATGAAATACTTATTTGTTTTAATGGAAAGCTCTATTTATGTTTTAAACTACTGAACTTCATCATCAGATGAAGTTCAGAAGTTTAATCATAAACTCCTGAATAAGTTTTTTTAAGAACATTAAACCACTTTTTCCAATTAACATCCACTCATGTCCGATATAACGTTTCCCCATAGACTTTCGTATATTTTAAATAGTCTAGGAAATATTTAATATAATCTTACATGGAATATTTTATTTTAATACTTGCATGCTTTTATACCTAACACATTGTTCGGCTGTCGTCAGCACGAAATGAGTTCCGGGTGTATTTTTGTATTTTACTGACAGTGTACACGCCAATACAAGACAATAGCTTGTAAATAGTACATCTTATTAGCAATTTTCTTTCAAAGAAAAGGTAGGCCCTACACTAAAGTAACATTTTAACTTTAAATTATTCTATAATATTTTGACTCAAAAAATGTTTAAGGGTGAACTATAGTTTTATAAGTCTAATGGACACTGCTGAATACAATGCGTACCTCGACAATATGTTGTTGTTATCAATAAATGTTTAACCTCCTTAGTTCAGTGCAGGAGTTTAAAAATAATTGAAAACGAGCTGCTCCTCCGCAATAAAACGAGCTGCTCCTCCGCAATAAAACGAGCTGCTCCTCCGCAATAAAACGAGCTGCTCCTCCGCAATAAAACGAGCTGCTCCTACGCAATAAAACGAGCTGCTCCTCCGCAATATTTTACGAGTTATAATCCTTTTAAGATATCCTGTTAATTGAGAAATCAAGAAGAAACACGTGTGACATAAACCAAATAAAACTCTCCTCCATATGAATAACATGGGAACTTAGAAGTCCCGTGGGGCAGAGCCTTGGGGCCTAAATCGAAATTCTGGCTCGACAGTGACTTAGAACTTGAAATTATCTTTTAAATAAAAATATAATCATCAAAATCGGTTAAGTATTAACTTCAGGAAGTGGATGAACAAAAAGCAGGTTTTTTTAAATATGTAGATTTAAAAAACCCGTTGAACATTCGCTTAATATGCAGTACCATTGTAGACAACCCTTTCTTATGTTTGATAAGAGTTATTGTATTTGTATTTTCAAATACAAGCACAACACTGTACTACAGTATTTTAAAAGGTGCTACTCCTTCCTATAAAGTAAAAACTTTCAACTCAAAAGTGACAAATTTGAATAATAAAAGTAGATCCGAAGCTTATAGAAAATTCAAATTATAAAAACTTGTGTAAATTGTGTAAAACAATAGAATTAATTGCGTAGTACAAAAACCGTAATGGCGAATTACCGAAGGACGGTCGGCTTACGGCGGACGAAGGGTGGAAATGTTTTAACCAACCCTAAACTGTTAGAGAGAATAGAACCCCTAGACGGGGGTTGGGGTCTATCCTAGCCATCTGTCGGCCAGCCCGCCATGGCATCGTGTTTTTGTGCCTAGACCTAGCCCAAGGGGACAAGAGGGAACCGTTGGCGGGCCGCGGACGCGTCAAATCTGCAACGTTCACTGCGAAAACCCCAACGAATTTAAACGTTTCTCCAATCCTTAAGAAGGGGCTCCATTCACGAAGAGTTTTAAATTTTTATCGTTTCTCCATAAGTAAAATAATCAAATACCGTCTTTAACGGATTATTCAAAATCGTTGGTTTGTAGAAAAATAAAAAATATACTTAGCGATTTCAGTGAGAAGAATTTTGAAATCGCAAATTATCCTATAAAAAATAACTTGTAATTAATATTTTGGAATTTTTTTGAAGGATTATTTATGGGTGAAATCAAAATTATGTTCAGGGAAATCGCTAGGTGTATTTTTGTTCTATGAAATGAGTCATAAAACAAAATGTTCGGATAATCCGTTGAGAGGGGACGTAATTGGAAAGTTATACGGTAGGTCTTACGGGAGAAGCATATCTTTGGTATGTTAGGAGGTTGGTACAAATGATCGTTTATATGATCGTATATTTATTTAAAACGCTTAAAAAACATGCCGCCAATGAGTTCCGGAAGAGAAATTACTGGGGGACAAGCTTTCTAAGAAGAAGGGTATTCTTAATGTTTAATACACAAACCGGTTATGTTTTATAAGAGCGAGATCTGAGGGACTGGTACTACTGAGCCAATTTGTATGTTCACCTCTTCCACCTCTCGAAGTTCAGTTTGGACCTCCTCGATCGTAGTACGGATTTCGTGGAAGAGCGCAATTCTACGAAATCCAAACTTCAACACAATTTGTACCGATAACGATTTGTCCTAGCAAGATATTGTGTGAATACAAATTAATCTTCAAAATTTTATCAACAACTTTCCCGCTGACAGTTTTAACCTGACCATCAAATAAAATATTTCCTCGCTTACTACTTTTTTTACCTCATTCTTGATCTGAACTAAACATATTCCGTGTTTAACTAATTATTACAAACATTTATATTACTTTTTAAAAATTGTAATGCGTTCTGTTTAATTCACCATTCAAAGCTGTAAAATTCAATGTAAATTTAAAATCATTATTTAGTTTTTTGTGGGTTAGATGTGAGTTTGAGCGAAGCGCTGTTCGGTCGTCTGACATCGGGATCTCGCGGATATTGACTCTTTTGCCACCCAGCGGGATTTATGACGGCATGGTTTTCAGCTCTCTTATGGCGGTCCTACACTTCTCGGCTTCTCGCGAACACGCCTGAATATTCGGCCGAATATTCTCCCGAACGTTCACTGAACATTCTGTCCCGTATGTTTCCATATGTTAAAAGTTAGTGCAGCTTCCACACTTCTCGCGAATACTCCGAACATTCGGAGTTCGGGCGTGTTCGCGAGAAGTGTGGGACCGCCTTTAGCATTGCAAGGCGCTATTCATTTATATTTCATCCGAGGTTGGAACCAATCCTCACGACCGAAAGATTAAAGACTCGACAATTCGGTTGACGAACGAAACGATAATTTGGGCAAACCTTGGTTGCGCCTTAGTTTGATGAATTTGGAAACGGCTTGAAAAGAGCTGGCTTACCTGAACTGCCACGAAAATCGCAGGAACCCTAAAAATAAATGATCACGCCAACATGATTTATTTGAAAAAAACTGAGCACTTCTTGTAATTCGCATTTAGTTAGCGTGTTTTGACTTGGCGATTGGTAAGCTGGGATCTTGAGGAGATATTTAAGAGCAGCCATCGCGATGTAAACTTCGCGTGTTTACAAATAAATAAATACAAAACAATTGAATCCTTTTGGCGAATTTCCCCTTTAGGGAAGAAGCTATTACCGTAGTCGGCATGGGAAGACCTAGGCCCGGGACCATGATAACTTTTCATTTTGAGGTCTCCAGACCCCAAAAACACCATTTGTTCAAAACTACATATATATATATATGTGTGTGTGTGTGTGTGTGTGTGTGTGTGTGTGTGTGTGTGTGTGTGTGTGTGTGTGTCCGTGAGCACGATAACTCTCGTAAAAATTATCCGATTTTGATGAAACTTAGTATAAACATGTAAAGCAACATTTATGACTTTAAGTTTGAAAACCAGCCAGATCGCTCTATCCGAAGGGGTATTTTTGGGGGGTTTTGTACCCCAAAAATGGGTTTTTCGAATTTGTTACATATAATTTTGGAAATAGTCAAATTTTAGTTTATCCCATTGGTTTCAGCTTAAAAAACACACAATTTGGTATTTTGATCATTTCTCTACTTCAATTGGTTACTGAGACATAGAAAGTGCTAAACACAGTACGTTGTCTAATGTTATTCTTATGGAGGAAAATTAACATTTTATATATCGCTTATTTAAGAACGTATACTGACGAAACTTGGTATACGGCTTCATCTGGTTGTGGACCATTGATATTTGCTCAAAAAAAAAAATGTTTACCAAAGGCTCCCGTAGCAGCAAACCTGCGTACTCAGCCCCATGTTATTCTTATGGAGAATAAGTAACGTGTTATCTCCCTTCATTATGAGAATAAATTAATTAAATTTGGTATGTGGCTTTACCTACATGAGTTATATTGACATTTGTATAAAACCCCATTTTTTATGTTCCTTGCTTCAGCAAACCTGCATACTCAGTCGCCATGTTATTCTTATGGAGAATAATTAAAATGTCATAAATCGTTTATTTATGAATGTATATTGATGAAACTTGGTATGTGGCTTTATGTGGTATTAAGATCCATATATATGCATTGGAAATTCGCTGAGTACGCAGCTTTGCTGCTACGGGGGTATTTATTAATACAAAAGTAGGTTTTGTTGAAGAACGAGATAAAATACTACCGAACCGGTTTTTTGATTGATGTGCCAATTTAAAAAAGTGTGGACTAAACGAATTGATTTATAATTTGGATTCGTCTTTATAGGCATCCGCCCCACAGGCCTTCAAATTAGTCCTTCACTATACATGTTATGGAAAAATATAAATACAATTGAATTATTTGATTACTTCGAGTTCAATAAATTACTAGTAAGTCCTGGTGGTCGAATTTTAGGACATTTGTTTATACTTATCAATTTAAATTTCTTCTCATATTAACTGGGCACACTGCATTGCAATTCAGCTAACTATATTCTTCCATAAGATTTACATTGACATTTTGAAGGCCTGTAGGGTGGAGAACTAAATAAGTAGGAGGGGTTGTATAAACAACTAACATTGCTCCCACCACTTCTCACCGAGTCCGAGACCTTCTACATGGGTCGTCACGGGTGTCAGAGTTTATAAGTAGGAGAGGTTATATAAACAACTAACATTGCTCCCACCACTTCTCACCGAGACCTTCTACATGGGTCGTCACGGGTGTCAGAGTTTATAAGTAGGAGAGGTTGTATAAACAACTAACATTGCTCCCACCACTTCTCACCGAGACCTTCTACATGGGTCGTCACGGGTGTCAGAGTTTATAAGTAGGAGAGGTTGTATAAACAACTAACATTGCTCCCACCACTTCTCACCGAGACCTTCTACATGGGTCGTCTCGGGTGTCAGAGTTTATAAGTAGGAGAGGTTGTATAAACAACTAACATTGCTCCCACCACTTCTCACCGAGACCTTCTACATGGGTCGTCACGGGTGTCAGAGTTTATAAGTAGTAGAGGTTGTATAAACAACTAACATTGCTCCCACCACTTCTCACCGAGACCTTCTACATGGGTCGTCACGGGTGTCAGAGTTTATAACTAGGAGAGGTTGTATAAACAACTAACATTGCTCCCACCACTTCTCACCGAGACCTTCTACATGGGTCATCACGGGTGTCAGAGTTTATAACTAGGAGAGGTTGTATAAACAACTAACATTGCTCCCACCACTTCTCACCGAGACCTTCTACATGGGTCGTCTCGGGTGTCAGAGTTTATAAGTAGGAGAGGTTGTATAAACAACTAACATTGCTCCCACCACTTCTCACCGAGACCTTCTACATGGGTCATCACGGGTGTCAGAGTTTATAACTAGGAGAGGTTGTATAAACAACTAACATTGCTCCCACCACTTCTCACCGAGACCTTCTACATGGGTCATCACGGGTGTCAGAGTTCATAACTAGGAGAGGTTGTATAAACAACTAACATTGCTCCCACCACTTCTCACCGAGACCTTCTACATGGGTCATCACGGGTGTCAGAGTTTATAACTAGGAGAGGTTGTATATACAACTAACATAGCTCCCACCACTTCTCACCGAGACCTTCTACATGGGTCGTCAACGGTGTCAGAGTTTATAACTAGGAGAGGTTGTATAAACAACTAACATTGCTCCCACCACTTCTCACCGAGTCCGAGACCTTCTACATGGGTCGTCACGGGTGTCAGAGTTTATAAGTAGGAGAGGTTGTATAATTAACTAACATTGCTCCCACCACTTCTCACCGAGACCTTCTACATGGGTCGTCACGGGTGTCAGAGTTTATAAGTAGGAGAGGTTGTATAAACAACTAACATTGCTCCCACCACTTCTCACCGAGACCTTCTACATGGGTCGTCACGGGTGTCAGAGTTTATAAGTAGGAGAGGTTGTATAAACAACTAACATTGCTCCCACCACTTCTCACCGAGACCTTCTACATGGGTCGTCACGGGTGTCAGAGTTTATAAGTAGGAGAGGTTGTATAAACAACTAACATTGCTCCCACCACTTCTCACCGAGACCTTCTACATGGGTCGTCACGGGTGTCAGAGTTTTGGCTTTCTCAAAAGATATCCTAGTACGGTTTGGCTTTATACAGGGTGTCCGTAAAGTTCGTCACTAAACTTCATAATATGATTATTTGGGTCAAAATAAGAAAAAAAGTTCCTATGAACATGGTCCTATCTCGCTTCGTTTTCCGTTTTTCTGTCTGTTTGTGATTTTTAGTTAATACGCTATATCTTGGATTAATACGAAAAATCTGTAGGTATCAAAAAAGTTGTGTAATTTTGGCCTAAAAATAATAATATGAAGGTTTTAACTATAGGATTTTTAATAACTGAGTAGTTGTGATTTTTACAAGGTAAAACGTGCTTTTTTTGCCATTTCTAGACTAAAACATCAGGTTTTAACTTGTAAAAATCACAACTACTAAATTATTTAAAATCCTAAAGTTAAAATCGTCATAAAATTATTTTTAGGACAAATTGACACAACGTTTTTGGTATTTACAGATTTTTTCTAAATATTACGGGTTTTAAGATATTTAGCTTTAAAAAACAAAAATAGCCGCCATTTTGAAATGGTACAAAGTAGAAACTTGATATTCCATACCAAAATGGGTCTTATTAGCTGTAATACATGTACCAAGTTTTAATTTGATATCTTCAGATGTTCCTAAGATATAACGCACTGTATTAAGTAAAAAACACAAACAGACAGATAGACGGAAAACAAAGCGAGATAGGACCTATGTTCATATGTACTTTTTTCTTATTTTGACCCAAATAACCATATTATCAAGTTTGGTGACGAACTTTACAGACACCCTGTTTACTGATAGCCTAACATGTCTAATCTCATATAATGCAAAGTTTACTTGTATTAATCTTGTAAATATCTTGAATTTAGACCGCGAATTTTGCTTCTTGGAAAGAATAATCGTATGCACATAGTTTGGTTAAAATACCAAAACATACTTCTTCACCAATACAGATACAATTTACTATTATACTGTTTACACATCAGACTATTACAATGTATATAATATGACCAAATTCGATCGGTCGTACCAATCATGAGGCCCAATTATATAATGGGAGTTGCATGGGTTGGGATCTCGTTGGGATATGATTTTTCTCTGATACAGTCTCTGATGATAGGAAAGACATTTAAAAACCAATTTCTTTAATACAGTGTTTATGCCTAAGCCCAACTAGTAAAAAGGTTTCTGTAACATACATATCTAGGATCGAATCACATCATAAAATCATAGTCTTTTAGCGAATTTCCCCTATAGGGAAGAAGTTATTACCGTAGTCGGCATGGTAAGACCTAGGCCCGGGACCATGATAACTTTTCGTTTTGAGGTCCCCAGACCCCAAAAACACCATTCGTTCGAAACTGTATATATGTGTGTGTGTGTGTGTCCGTGAGCACGATAACTCTCGTAAAAATTATCCGATTTTGATGAAATTTGGTATAAACGTGTAAAGTAACATTTATGACTTTAAGTTCGAAAACCAGCCAGATCGCTCTATCCGAAGGGGTATTTTGGGGGGGTTTTGTACCCCAAAAATGGGTTTTTTGAATTTTTTACATATAATTTTGGAAATAGTCAAATTTTAGTTTTTCCCATTGGATTCAGCTTAAAAAAACACACAATTTGGTATTTTGATCATTTTTCTACGTCAATTGCTTACCGAGATATTGAAAGTGCTTAACACAGTACGTTGTCTAATGTTATTCTTATGGAGGAAAAGAAAAATTTTATATCTCGCTTATTTATGAACGTATACTGACGAAACTTGGTGTACGGCTTCATCTGGTTGTGGACCATTGATATTTGCTCAAAAAAACAATTTTTTTGCCAAAGGCTCCCGTAGCAGCAAACCTGCGTACTCAGCCCTATGTTATTCTTATGGAGAATAAGTAACGTGTTATCTCCCTTAATTATGAAAATAAATTAATGAAATTTGGTATGTGGCTTTACCTAAATGAGTTATATTGATATTTGTATAAAACCCCATTTTTTGTGTTCCTTCCTTCAGCAAACCTGCATACTCAGCCGCCATGTTATTCTTATGGAGAATAATTAAAATGTCATAAATCGTTTATTTATGAATGTATATTGATGAAACTTGGTATGTGGTATTAAGATACATATATATGCATTGGAAATTCGCTGAGTACGCAGGTTTGCTGCTACGGGGGTATTTATCTTTTGTATCATAGACATATTTTGGAAATATTTTATTTTATTAAATATTTTGTAAACTTTGTATTCAAATAATTTCCCTAGATAGTAATAAATTGTGTTTATTCTCGTAAAATAAAATTGAGCGTTTTTAATACATTTAGTTTAAGATTGGAGTCAAATACGTCTCTCAAATATAAGTTTTTTTTGTTTTTTTTTATTAATAATGTCAGTATTGTAAATTGCTAGTTATAATAGACCCTTAAAAAAATGCAATAGTACGTTTGTTGTCGATTTTGCAGAATGCAAATAAATCATGGGTAAGGGAGTTATGTAATAATGTTTAAGGGGCAACCCTACAAAACTTATCTATAATAAAGAAGGAAAGTTTTTTTTAGCGAATTTCCCCTATAGGGAAGAAGCTATTACCGTAGTCGGCATGGTAAGACCTAGGCCCGGGACCATGATAACTTTTCGTTTTGAGGTCCCCAGACCAAAAACACCATTCGTTTGAAACTGTATATATATATATATATATATATATATATATATATATATATATATATATATATGTGTGTGTGTGTGTGTGTGTCCGTGAGCACGATAACTCTCGTAAATATGATCCGATTTTAATGAAATTTGGTATAAACGTGTAAAGCAACATTTATGACTTTAAGTTCGAAAACCAGCCAGATCGCTCCATCCGAAGGGGTATTTTGGGGGGGTTTTGTACCCCAAAAATGGGTTTTTGAATTTTTTACATATAATTTTTGAAAAAATCAAATTTTAGTTTTCATCATTGGATTCAGCTTAAAAAACACACAATTCGGTATTTTCATCATTTCTCTACGTCAATTGGTTACCGAGATATTGAAAGTGCTAAACACAGTACGTTGTCTAATGTTATTCTTATGGAGGAAAAGAAAAATTTTATATCTCGCTTATTTACGAACGGATATTGACGAAACGTGGTATATGGCTTCATCTGGTTGTGGTCTATTGATATTTGCTCAAAAAAGTTTTTTTTCCAAAGGCACCCGCAGCAGCAAACCTACGTACTCAGCCCCATGTTATTCTTATGGATAATAATTAAATGCTATGTCTCCCTTAATTATGAACATAAATGAATAAAATCTGGCATATGACTTCACCTAGTTGAGTCATATTGATATTAGCATAAAAACCCATTTTTTGTGTTCCTTGTTGCAGCAAACCTGCGTACTCAGCCCCAATGTTATTTTTATGGAGAAAAATTAAAATTGTATATATCTCTTATTTGCGAATATATTTTTATGAAACTTGGTAAGTGGCTTTATGTAGTATTAAGACATTTATATATATATATATATTGGAAATTCGCTGAGTACGCAGGTTTGCTGCTACGGGGGTATTTTTTTTATTTTTTTTTTCATTATTATTGGCTTTAGAATAGAAACACTTGCTATGCTCTTTTTTGGCTTCCACCCACAACCCCCGCTACTTTGAATGTTTTTGTTTAAGCTTACCGCTTAGCTCAAAAGATTAGTTATTTATTACGGTTTAAGGAAGGTATAGTAGTGTTATTTATTTTGTTATTTTTATATGTTTCTACAAACTGAAGTATGTTTTATTTGAATGGTCCAAAAGGGTTTAAACAACATGTCTTATACGTTTCCATGACTTTATTGTGTTAGTAATAATTTAAATTAGTTTTACCTAAGTATTTTTTTATCAGTATTAATTCCTACTACGGATTGTAGATACATGTATTACCTACAAAATAAAAGAATAACAGTTTCTAAGTAAATGAGAAATATAGTTACTGTAGGGTTCTAATAGTTAAGAACGCATAAAATTCAAACTGGTGGGAATCGACACAAAATAAACCATTATATCCTGCATTTACTCAGGATATGTTCAGGTTTCGCATTATTTTTTAATAGGAACAGGTTATATTGTATTTGTATACTTTTTTTAACCAGAACATGTGCAGAATGAGAAAAGACATAAACAAATTATAGAATAACAGTTTTGTTTTACGTTTTTGGGGTAAGGTTCCATTTTTGAGCTGTTTAAAGGTAAAACATTCAACCGTGTTCAGGTTACTTTTTTAACTTTGATTTTTTTAACTAGCGATTATTTTATTGTTGTGAAATCTTTATCTGAAATTAAAAATGTGACGAAAACTTTCGTGACTAAAACGGAAGTATTTGTTATGTTCGTTCAAATGTCAGTCCAAACCTTCCACTAAGTTGAAAAAAATAATTAATTTTCCGTTATCTTTATATATAATTCTGTAAGCGAAATTTTTAAGTTAAAATTGTGGGAGTTTGGCAAATCGGAGGATGATGGAAGAGGGCTCAAATTAAAGGTCTTGATCCCAGGGACTCGGGAAAAATAACTGTATTTCCGAAATGTTACCAGCAAACGAGAAATAATGTAAAACATCCCCTATAAGAAAAGCATGGGAATTTAAAAACGTCTGCTTTGTTTACATTAAAACATCTGATTAAGTGTCTACTTTGTTTAACGAACTCGAAGTGGCATTTGATAATTTTCCTCATCATATAAAGAGTAAAAGAAATAAGAATAGGCAAAGTGTTGGAGCAAGGTTAGGGGCTATGGCCCCTTCAAGCCACTAGTTTTATAATAAAGTGGAGATGCAATTTTTTCATGAAACATGGTATTGTCAGGCAAACAAGCTGCATTAATCAATTTTACCCTCCTGCAAACTAGTCTTTTATTGCAAAATTCAAATATTTCAAGCGGAATTTCAAGAATAGAACCAATACCCTCCCTCACCTGGTGCCCAAACGTTAGTTTCTGATCCTCAGTTCCTTTTCAACCCCAGTCCCGTAGGTCTGCGTTCGGGGAAGGACCTTTTCTTCAAACTAGGCCATTTTTTGTCCCTCTGATCCACATTGTGCCCCTCAAACTTTCCTGAGGAAGGGACGGATGATTCTTATAGCAAATAATACGCCATTGTTGTGCAATGAAGAGTTATTGTACTATTGTCACATGTGGTGACAATAGTACAATAAAAACAAATATTAAATAACAATAGTAAATAAACAAAATCGTATACAATTACGATTTATATTATTTAGAAAATTATAAAATGTTGTTGTATGCTCTTATGGAATAACAAGTTAGTTATGGAATTATTATTTATGGTAGAACAACAAAACACAATTTAAAAAAAATCTTAACTTTGCGAAATAAGAAATTATAAAATAATACGAAAAAAGTATAATGAACCAGTATAAAACCTTATTTTTAAGAGATAGGAATTTGTACAGTACATGGTTTAAATGTTTTCGTCATACTGCTTGGAAAACGGCTGTTTTCAAGACATGCGTTGCGCGGGGAAAGTAGTTCTTTTCAGTCCTAGGACGGAAAAGAATCAGTTTATGTCGAGGTCATCAGCTGTTTCGTTTCTGTCATTTATAAATATCAATGTAGTGAATCTGCAAACTTGTGTACGTCGATTGTAAGTAATCGATTGTATCGAGAGTTGAAATAAATTATTTTATCGATTGTAATACATTATTGCATTGTTGTTATATAGGTTAAAAATAAATATATCAATAAATGGTTGCTTAAAAAGTCAATTTTTACTTTCTCCCTCTATACATAGTATATGGAGAAAGTATTGTTTTCGTCAAAATTTTCGAATTTGAGTTGTTGGTGGAAATATTCGTTTTGGTGCTCCCTGAACCCAAAAAAGTGGTTTTTACGTGATGTCTGTCTGTGTGTGTGTGTGTGTGTGTGTGTGTGTGTGTGTGTGTGTGTGTGTGTGTGTGTGTGTGTGTCTGTGTGGATGTGTACAGAGCTAGAGCCCTAACCAATGGGCAGATTTTTATGAAATTTGGTATGTAGGTACTAATCCACGATATCTCCAGGCGTTTTTTTCATTTTTTTGAATTTTTGATTTTTAAGGGTAATTATTCCCCAAAAACCACCAAAAAACATGAAAAATCAAAATTTCTCAAAAACGGCTCTAACGATTTTGATTAAACTTTAGTGGTTTGTAGAACTCTAGTTTTCCAACAAAATGACACCACCCGCATTCCTGTAAAAATTTGGGTTCAGAAACTACAGGACTTAAAACATCCAAAATTCAGTTTTTTTGATTTTTCATAAAAAGACATAAATATAAAAAAATATTACTATTCACCATTAAAAAGAGCTCAAAAAACTAAATAATTTAGTATTTTGAATTACTATTCTACGATTGCTGGTTTCGGAGAAAATTTAAATTTTCATTTAGCGGTAAACGCAGTACGTTGTGCAATGTTATTCTTATGGGGAATACAAAAATTACTATTTCTCTCTTATTTACTGATCAATTTCATTCAAACTTGATATGCTTGTCAAGTTAGCATTGACCAACAGAGGTAATTCGAAATATGTTGCCCCTTAATAACCCTGGGGGGGGCAATAGGGGGCATTTCCCCTCTTAAAACCACGAGTGTAGCAATGGATTCTGTAGTGCCTCCAAGCAGGGATTTGGGTGGATGTTTTTAAAACAACTTGTTTACAAGATTTTCTGTACATTCGACCGTGCTTTGTATTCTATATTTAGTAAATAAAAAGTAATTTATTCATTAAAGTTGGGCTAAAAGGGAGAAAGTATGTGTCAGTTTCCTGATACCGTTTATTATTATTTTGTAATTATTTGTATTTAGATTAGCCTAATATATTGAAGTAACACATATTTTCGGTTGTGTATCGACAATCTAACAAAACATACTACTACACCTGAGGCAAAAATAATAATCTATTAAAAATGAAGAATACTAAACTAAACTATGTTAAGAAGGTGAATAAATATTTAATTTTGCCTGAGGGAGAAGATAAGCTAAGCGATATAACGCTGTCCGCAGAGAGTCTGATTCCTGATGTAGCTCGAAACGGTTGACTAAAGTATTCCTTCTTGCAATCGATACTCCACAGCATTCGATATAGCTATCGTTATAGTTAGTCTAACCTAACACTAACACAAACGAAACAGACAATAGTTGAATACATCTGTAGGAATGTTGAATGTTTGTTTTAAATAGCAAAAACAAGATGGAAGCCATTTTGGGAGCAAGCTTTTAAAGGTAAACAAGTTGTAAAATATTAGTTTTGAGAAAGCAGTTAGCTTAATATATTGTGCAGTAAGACAAAAATATAGTTCATCACATGGGCCAAAAGTGGCTTTTCGATCCTCGCTCATTTTCCGACCTCGGCTTCACCTCGGTCGTTAAATTTGACTAACTTGAGCTCGTATCGAAAAGCGTCACTTTCGGCCCTAGTGATGAAATATACTATTTTGAAACTATTCGACATGTTTGTAAAATAAATAAAAATAATTATTTCATAATTATGATACCATTGTACTTGTACATAAACTCCACCTCCTATAACTGTACAAGAAGGAAATACATCATACATCGGAAATTATATTTACTTAATCTAGTTCCTTATAGTATTGAGGAATTCCTGAACAATTAATTAAGTTTGAACAATTTAAGGTATAAATATCAGTTGTTTAGTTATTTGCACACTGTCATTCTATTGTAAAGGGAATAACCTTTTCTATATTGACACTATCCATGTACACATGTGCAAGACATGTATATTGCGAGTAAAGAAATTTTCAATCTTGAATTGTTGTCTCTTTTTGTTGAAACGGGCGCGTCGAAATTCAGTTGAGAAGTAGCTTGTGTTAATTTATGAGAATTGTTTCGATTGTTCAATTGTTTAAAAAAATATAGGTCTACTTATAACAAACGTTGCCTTGCAAGTTAAACAAATAACCGTAATGAGTCTTGATTATTCGCTAAAATGTGTTAACGTACCTTTTACTTTCACCCTTATTCATAGTATACGGAGAAAGTATTGTTTTCGTCAACATTTTCGAATTTGAGTTGTTAGTGGAAATATTCGTTTTGGTGCTCCCTGAACGCAAAAAAGTGATTTTTACGTGATGTCTGTGTGTCTGTCTGTGTGGATGTGTACAGAGCTAGAGCCCTAAACCAATGGTCCGATTTTTATGAAATTTGGTATTTAGGTACTAATCCACGATATCTCCAGGTGTTTTTTTATTTTTTGAAATTTTTTATTTTTAAGGGTAATTATCCCCCAAAAACCGCCAAAAAACATGAAAAATCAAAATTTATCAAACGATTTTAATTCGTTTGTAGAGCTTTAGTTTTTCAACAAAATGACACCACCCGCATTTCTGTAAAAATTTGGGTTCAGAAATTACAGGACTTAAAACATCAAAGATTCAGTTTTTTATTTTTCATAAAAAAAGATAAATATAAAAAATATTACTATTTACCATTAAAAAGAGCTCAAAAAACTAAATAATTTTGTGTTTGAATTACTATTCTACGATTACTGGTTGTGGAGAAAATTTAAATGTTCATTTTGCGGTAAACGCAGTACGTTGTCCAATGTTATTCTTATGGGAATACAAAAATTATTATTTCTCTTATTTACTGATCAATTTCGTTCAAACTTGATATGCTTGTCAAGTTAGCATTGACCAACAGAGGAAATACGAAATATGTTGCCCCTTAACAACCCTAGGGGGAGGGGAATAAGGGGTATTTCCCCTCTTAAAACCACGTGTGTAGCAATGGATTCTGTAGTGCCTCCAAAACAGAGATTTGGGTGAATGTTTTTGAAAACAACTAGTTTACAATATTTTCTGTACATTCGACCGTGCTTTGTATTCTATATTTAGTAAATACAAAGTAATTTATTTATTAAAGATGGGCTAAAAGGGAGAAAGTATGTGTCAGTTTCCTGATACAGTTTATTTTTTAATATAATGAGACATGTAAAATGAATAGTGCCATTTCGGCACTTAAATTATCCACTTCGGAGGATATTTTTCCCCTTAATCATGGTAGTTATATGTAATCTATTGGAAAAAATAATTTATTTCAGATTAGGCCTACCATGGTTTGGTTGTAATAGTGATGGCGTTATTGACCAATTAGAACAAATGCTTATTACATTACAACGATGGTCAAATAAATTTACATGTGTAAAACACTAATATTATTTTCTCAGAGTGAAACGCCGTCTGAAAATTTGTCCTGACATTTTTTATGCAGAGGTTGTAGAACACTGTTTTTCGTCTTTAAAAATAAACTTGAAAGGTTTTATAATTTTATGGTAGGGAATTCATAATTAGCGTAACTTAAAATTAAATGCTGCATCTCAAAATGGTGTATAAAAATTACTCTATCTTGTTACAGAATACTAAAATTGTTTAAGCCAATTTTTTTGCTATTATAAGCGAATTAGTCATACTCTGGTTAAACGGAATGTACCTGTTTACAAATGCCCAAACAAAACCTTTTCAGACATAATTTTTCAAATTCCGTTAATATTAAACCTTTTGTTTACGATGATTTATATAATTTGGGTTTTTTTAAGAAACCGATTCTGATACATTTACACCCTTTACTGATTTTTTGTGATGCGTCTCGGTGATCAGTGTAATTTTGTTCATGAAATTAAAGATAATAAGGCATCTTTGTTAAGGATACTTACGACACATTTCTAAAAAGCATATATAAACAAGTTTAAAGTTCACCTTTACAAAATTATTTGTTAATATATTATGGTAAATATCACTTCTGCACCTTCACTTGTACGTAAGCTTTAAGCAGCGCAGTGAAGTACGTACTTTGCGTTCTTCAGCATCCATTAACTGTATTTATAGTAAATGTTCTTTCATTGAAGAGACATTGAAGACATTTTTTCTATTGTGAATAACTTCCTTCGATTCAAAAACTGAGAATCTGTTATTTCTTTCACTCCGCTCCATTATGTTCGTGCCTGTTGACTACGTAATATTCTTTACATTATTTTAGGATTGTTGTCTACTTTAAAACAATCAACAACAATAAAAGAATGGAGCGAATTTAGTTTTTTTATGAGAAATAAACAGAAAACCTCACAATTGATTAACTCTATATTAAAAACTAACTTATATCAAATCTTTTATGAGAAATGTTTTAATGCAAATCCAATTACCTGTATATAACCGCCGAGAGATACAATTTGTTGCGCTTTAGTGGCTTTTATCAGAGGAAGAATTCGTTTTATAAGAAGTTACTTAAATAAAACTGGGTTTTTCCTCGCTGTTATCCTGAATCACTAAAAATGTTGTAAATAAGGAAAAACGAGCATGGTTTAACTAACATGATTACAACCATGTATAAAATAATAAATATTGAAATTACTAATGTGTATATTTATAATGTAGCCTATATATGAGAATCTGTGTACAAATTTAACAAATCAAAAGTATATTATAAAGGCAAAAGTGAGGGTAATTTGTGTTTTTTAACAGTTCACTTATTTATACAGGGTGATCGGAAAAAATGTTCCAATAATTTACGATATCAAGTTTCCACTTTATACCATTTCAAAATGGTGGCCATTTTTGTTATTTAAAGCTAAATATCTTAAAACCTGTAATATTCAGGAAAAAACTGTAAGAAAAAAAGGTGCGTCATTTTGTCCTAAAAATAAAAATATGAAGATTTTAACGTTGCGATTTTAAATAACTGAAAATATTAATTTTTATAAGTTAACCTGATGTTTTAATCCAGAAATGGCAAAGGAGCATTGTACAAAGGAGCACTTGTACAAATTAAAATTTCTCAGTTATTTAAAGTCGTTTAATTAAAATATTCATATTATCATTTTTAGAACACAATGACACAACGTTTTTTATCTTAACAATTTTTATGAAATACGGTTTTTAAGAGATTTATAGCTTTGAAAAATAAAAATGACCACCATTTTAAAATGGTACATACTAGAAAATTGATATTCCATCCCAAAAGTATAGATACTTACGAATCTATAATCAATGTTCCATACTCTGTCTGTATCATAAACCTAGAGTATTATTTTTGAAATTGATGGTCATTTTACTTGTAATGATGATTTGTAATTTTATTCGTGTTTCCATTTGCCCTGGGCACCAAAAACTCACCGCTGTTTCCCTTATGATTTTTTGTGAACGTTAACTTAGTCAATAAGACGCGCTTCTCAAAGATCGAGGTCAAAACTCATGGTAATTTCAGAAGGAAAATGTTGAGCATGACAGTAAAGAAACTGTTATGACTTAATGGTTATAATTCATCACTAATTTGACTGACACATTAAACGATTGAAAATC